>JAECWU010000257.1:567500-985000 GCA_018150985.1 Chymomyza costata
TAATCGCAAACCTCCTTCCGACTACCAAAAAGCCCAATACTTGCGCGAAATTATCAAATTAAATGATTTGGTGCTCTCTACCAAATAGGAATACATAACAAATTTTTTGGACATTAGCTTTCTGGCATTGTAAAATGGTTTAATGATTTATGTAACCTCATTTTATAGAACAGACTCCTAATAAAAGGTGATTTTTTGGCAATTTTCTTTTTAGCAACACTGTTTTTGTGAGCTCAGCCTTTTTTGTGTCTTGTGTTAGTGTCAAACATGTTCAGTTTGGTCTATAATTTAACCATGAATCGACTTATAAACGAACAACGCTTGCAGATTATTGAATTTTATTATCAAAATTTATGCTTGGTAAAGAAAGTGCATCGTGCACTCCTTCCATTTTATGGTCAGTTTAGGCGGCTGTTCGGCATGTTGTGACAAATTTTCGCACCAAATTTACATTGTTTGACATTAAACCACCAACAAGCATACCCAGAGTGAGGACAGAGGAAAATATCGCAGCTGAAACCGCCAGTGTTGCTGATGACCCTGAATTATCGATTCGGCGATGTTCGCAGCAATTGGGCCACTGTTACTGCACTACGTGGAAAATTTTGCGGAAGGATTTGGGTGTAAAACCTTTTAAAATACAACTGGTGCAAGATGACCTACCACAACGGTGAATGGTGAATGGGCGCTAGCAAAGTTGGATAAGGTCCACTTTTTTATCAGAAAATTGTGTTCAGCGAGAAGCTCATTTCTGATTGAATAGATACGGGAACAAGCAAAATTGCCGTATTTGGTGCGAAGAGCAGCCAGAAGCATTGCAAGAACTGCCAATGCATCCCCAAAAAGTCCCTGTTTGGTGTGGATTATGGGACGATGGCATCATTGGACCGTACTTTTTCAAAGACGACGAAGGCAGGAATGCCCAAAATGGAATAGCTGTACTTGCCTAACATGCGGTTTCAACAAGACGATGCCGAATGCCACACAGTACCCGAAACAATAGCCCAACTGAAAGGTGAGTTCGGTGAACACTTTATTTCACGTTTGGGGGCCGTCAATTAGCCGCCTAGATCGTGCGGTTTAACGCCCTTAGACTATTTTTTGTTGGGCTATGTTAAGGCTTATGTTTATAGCAACAAGCCCGCCATGGTTGAAGAATTTTTTCGTGAGATACCAGCCGATATGTTGGAGAGAGTATGCCAAAATTGGACCCAGCGTATGAACCATTTGAGGCGCAGCCGAGCTCATCTTTAAACATTAAATTATATAAATCGTTATATCGACTCAAATAAAGGTTTCATACATTTTTCTGAATTTTATGTTTTTTTTTTTTTTGAAATAAAATTACGATAGCTCTTAAAAAAACACCCTTTAGATAAAAGGTTTTATATAGCTGCAGTTCACGACGTGTAATATTATGTTTTAGTCACTGCCCCACCTACAACTCGCGCATAATTAATTAATCGAGTCCACATGCTTGACGTTGTTGAATGATGGATTCAAACCATTGGCCACGGGGCTAAACATCAATCTGATAATGCAAAACGGCTACGCTGGATCTTTTACTGCCGCACATATTTTGTGGACACTGATAGGCAGGAAACAAATGTGAAACCTAATGCTTTTTCTTGTAAGCTCGAAGGAAAAATTTGCGATGGATCAAGTCGGCATTCACATTTCCAAATAATAAAGTCAATAAATGTGCAGCCTGTGCTGTGGTCAGTCTGACAGCCACCTTGGCTCGCAAACATGGAATTTCATGGCCCTGTCAAAGCTTTGTGTTGCACCGTTTGCTAGCACAAGGACAACATTTTTGTAGAGCATGATTAAGAGTTGCTCACGACGGCCCAAAGATCCATTTCATAAAGGTTCTCCACTGCGAATCTAGGGATCATCATGCTAGCATAGCTTTTGGCGATGCTTCAGCCGTCAATGAAGGCGAAGTTAGTACTTACAGCCCTATAAAGTTTCCAAGGCGACAACTAAGATTACAAATTTTCTTTCGAACATGCAGCTGTCGTCAGTGCAAATCTAAATCTTGCGTATTGCAGCAACCCGCTCGAGTCCATTGCTGCAGTTCCAGCAGCTGCACTGTAATCCGCGGTGGATGCATATTATGCTCCATAACTAAAACTGCTCCAGCTGAAATATATCAATCAGTTGTATAGTTTTAGTGTTAATCGTTACGAAGCTGTCGCAGAAAGCATTCCGATAAAATCATCTGCAGGAGTTAGCCATTTGAGACAGTCAGCTGTTGTGGCTGGCGCAGTGCAAGCACCTGGAATCACTTGACAACGTCACTCTACTACGGAGAGAACTGCATAGCTAAACGAGATGACCTGATGGCTAATGCAGCTCCAGATATCAGATTCATAACAGCTATTTATTAAATCCATGCAACATAAATTTAATACATTTATTTTAAGAAAAATTTTGAATTTAACAAATAATGTAGTGTGTGTGTGTGTGTGTATGTGTGCCTGGATAAGGGATCAAGCATATTAGTTGAATGCCTTAAATCTTACAAAGTTTTCTATAGAGTGTACGAGTGTGTGCAGTTGTTGTTACTTATTTTTTGTTTGTGTTTGTGTGCAAGCCTGGTTAGGGGATTGAATACATATATATGCTCATTTCTAATTGAAAGGCGCCATGTAAAGCGCTTGAGCTGCAATGCGCTTATCGTATTCCTCACGTTTGCTTAGATATAAAACACATGTCTCTGGCTGAACTTGATTTGCAGTGTTTGGATCATCGAGCAAATAATAAATGGTTTGTAAAATATGTTTTACTGTTATAACAGGACGCCAATCCTGCTCCTAATTTAATAAGGAGCAGCATACTGTTCCTGAGGCAAAAACGTTGCGGTGTTGAAAAGGTGCGGCACAAATTTACATTTCGGTGGAGTAATATTAAATTTTTCTCGAAATACATTCCTACATTGGTTTTGTTGCCCATCCAGCCAAGAATGCATCTTATTGAAATTTGTGCTAAAATGTGGAGCATGGCACTGAGACGCTTGGCCGAGGAACGCAAGGCTTAGCGCAAAGACCATCCCAATTTGCGTCATTTGTAAGGTGCCCGTGCCATGCCAAGAATGCAGACGGCATTTTCATTAAGATTTGTTATTTGCGCCTAAGGGAATGAGCTATACTAGGCATAAGGAAAATACACCATGGAAGGGTGACCTATTTTTTCCATTTTTTTTTAGTATAGATCATGGATCGCAATCTTCTACGTAAAGCTTTGTAACGTCATCATCGGCAAAATCTGTAAATTCCATGCTTGAAACATTTTGACACAATTTTCAATAAGATTTGTTATTTGCCGCCTAAAGAAATGCGCGCCTGCTCAGATGCATAAGGAAAATATAAATAAATAATTAAAAATATGCTTTAAGATGCATGTGTTTCTATATAAACTTACATGAAAGAGACGATGAATATGTGCCTCAGTTATCATTAATCCAATTGGGCTGCTACCTCTTTTCCCTTTATCTGCAACTATAAGATATACATATACTATTTACAATTTTCTAAGAAATTTATTCTAAGGAACAAAGTTTTTAAAAGCCAAAGCAACATAGGCCTTCAGGCTATTATTTGTCTAAATATTTTTTGTTTTTGTTTTAAAAAAAAATCATCTGCACCTTTTTTTCGTCCAAACGATTCCTCCTATCAGTAGCTATTTGTCCAGCCGTGGAGAAAATGCGCTAACACGGCACAGACGATCCCGAGCAACACAACTTTTTTAATGCAATTTTGCTTAGATTCGGAAATTTGTATTTGTTTACCCGCCACCAGGCCAAGGGGTTCGCAGACACATCCAAAAGATCCTCCTTCAAAAAGCGACTTATTTCTATTATTGCTTTTGAAATTGGAGTTCCCCTGGGCCTTGCTTTGTTCCTGCATTCTTTTATTGCTTTAAAAAGGTACAGGTCGTCCTCCTCTGCCTTTTAGCTTGAGCTGGTTGCCTCAATATCAGCACTCATTGACGGTTCTTCAGCTTTTTAAAAAGCGTCGCTTAAAATGTTTATGAGCTCACGCTTTGTTGCCTCTGCTCGACTTTTGTCTTTGAAAGTTTAATTTTTATAGCGAGAGTCCAAAAATGTTGCGGCTGCTAAAGTTTTGCTCTGCTCTAAGCTTTCAAATCTCCGGCTTACGTTAAAAACGTTGGATCTCTTTATATAAAGTAATGTTTTCATTTTATTATAATAATTACATTAATGAAAATATGTATTTACCTTCAATATACACTGTGGATAGTTTCGCTTTTTAATATTGAATAAGACATCTTTAAGCCCGTTGACAAAAGCAATGACCAACGATCCGGAGCAGTATTCTTCTCCGCTGGTAGCCTTTTCTTTTTAAAATATGTACTAAATTACGAATATAATCCCATTCACAGTTTTGTAGGATCGGCAAACTCGTCCCGCACAAAGACACTGTTCTTTTAACAGCGTCTTCTACCTGTAATGCTAGTGTTTAATATAGTATATCGTTGTTTTTATTAAAATTTAATCAAATGGTTTTACCGATGCAAATCGTTCCAACATGTAAAGGACGGAATTCCAGCTTGTGTCCACTCACTTACTCCTTGACTACGCTGGTACGACAAAAACTTTTCATTGGACTTTGACCTTTTTTTAAAGCGCCCAACAATAGTTTTTACATCTTCAATGGTTTTGTTTATATCGTCCTCCTTTAATGCGTCCTTTACAATCAAGTTCAGCGAATGCGCAAAGCATCAAAAATGTTTGCATTTTAAGTGGTCCTTGATTGCAGATTTAATGTTATTTAAATGTATTTTATTATTTAATCATTAATAATAATTCGTTAAATAAACAATTTACGACTGCTGCTTGATGACGACGGGGACAACGCAAAAAACCGAATGTACCAGAATGTTCTTCTGCCGGTAGCTGCTGCTCGCTGTTTTACGTATTCAGTACATGAGTTAGAGACAGACAACAATACACACACGTCTGTTCCAATAGTTGCCGTCTTTGTCATATTTTAAACGTCAACGCCACCTGCGTTGTTCTTGCCTGACCATGGGTGGCGCTGGGTCTACGATCTAGGGGGTGCCAAACCGTGTTTGGTAACACAAGCGGAACTTCATCGTCATTGTTTAAAAATCTGTAAAAGAATTTTTTCTCTGACACCGTTGGATTCACCAGCTCTTCAAGGCCATATGACGTCTTTTATAGAACTCATCTTTTTCATAAAAAACCATTCAGCGGTAGCCCAGTTCTACCATCTTAGTTGACACATTTTTTTAAACATCTTTAACGACTCCAAATACGCTTCGTAATTTTCAAACTCAAATATCCGGACTACTTATATCTGCCATGTACTCGGTCTGACTCCGATCCATAACATTCTTACAATGCAATGAGGGACCGTGCCTTGAAGTATTTTCATTTCCATTTATATTCAAATTTTTTTTCTTTTGTGTCAGAAAATTTGTGTTTAAGGCAATGCCTTTTGTTCCCCTGACCATAATGGTGTTAGCTTTTGGGATCTTCGGCTTCTCCTTCTCAAGATGTTGCACATACTTAATATACACCGAAGCAAAAGTAAAAAATGTGATACAGTCGAGGCGGTGCCCAACAGTGGTCACGGTTCTGGTTAGTTTAATTTTTTAATGCCATTAGCTGTTAGCATTAGTTTCCATTTGGCGTCATTTTTCATTTTTTTTAGCATAAGCGCCACTCAGTAGAGAAGTAGCAAAAAGTCGGCTAAGAGTCGGACTGGCAGTCAGACAGGAAGGAAGACGAAGATTTTGGTCTACGCTTAGGAGTCCTTGGTGTTTCGTGCTCCAGCTGCTCAATGAACTGCTGACGTTAATGGCTTAATATAATTTACACCCAAGCAAAGGCAAGAGTTAAACTAAATTCTTTCAATTTGAGTCTTAAATATTTGCGCTTTTCCTCTACGAAACCACTTGGGTCATGGGCTTTAAATGACTTTATAGTCGTCAACGTTATTAGATTGTAGGGAAAACATTATTAGCTGCTTTCAAATTGTCGCCCATTTTGTGCTGCTTCCGGACATAATCAGCTTAAATAATTTTCCAATTGATATTTGTTTTGTAATTGGCAATTTTCATATAAAATCATTTCATCATTGGCTTTTGGCGCTTTCCAAATTGTTGACTGACCACTAATTTTCCGTGTACATAAAGATATTAATTGGTGAAATTTCCGTCAATGCAAATGCAGAGGGTTTATTTGTGAGCGAGTGGTCAAAAGTTTTGTATAAGCCCCATTTTGGACTGCACAATGCAAAGGGTTAAGGTGGTAAAGATAATTTTGGAAACGTGAGAATTATTATTATGAAAGGCTGCTAAAAGATGCTTTAAAGGGGGCAAATAGTATTTATAGGTATTCAATGTTTCCGACAAAGTTGTATCTATAATGTGCATAATTAGGGCTTTCGTTATTGGGGTTTTGCTTTTTATTTTTTGGAACACAAAATAAAAATAATCATATTTAAAGCCTATTACGCAGCAGTGTAAAACTGCTTGAAAGAAAACAAAACTTCATACAAAAAAAACGGTCAAAATTCTTAGCGCCAAGAATTTTTTCATTGGAACGCAGGACCAGTGCTGCCCATTTTTCGTGAAATTGACATGTAGATGGCGCCGGTAAAAAGTTCGGTTTTTTTTGCGCGCTAAAAACAAAACATTTATGTGCAGCAACTTATTTTGATTGCAGAGACAATGTCGTGTATGCAAAATAGATGCACAAATTTTACTAAAGAGCAGAAAATTGTCGTTTAGGGATCTACGAAATTTTTCACAATCAGCTCTGTGTATTAACTCCATTTTTTCTGAAGTTTCGTAAATAACTAGACAATAATGGCAATAATAATAATAAATTTTAAGTAATATTTTCATATTGCGATTCGTTTTTGCACTTTTTATTATTTTATACACTTGCAACCAATTTGAACAAACAGCCGATTTATCTATTTAATTTTTGGCGCCATATTTAGCAATCAAACGCATTAATTGCTAATAATAAACTTAGAACTTTATTAATATTAAATATATAGATATACAAAGAAATTATACGTCGAAGTGTCTAAGAGTGTTCGTGTCGATGGCAATTGCCTATTGGAAATACTGCTTCGGTGTTGCCACATATATATTGTTAGTAGCGCCATCTACATGGGCAGCAATGTTTGGTTTGTTTTTGCGCATAAAATAAGTAGCACTTTTTCTTTTACGCGGTTTTACACGGCTGCGTACTAGCCTTAAGACACAAATAGTCCGGGAGATGCAGAGTCGAAAGAAAAGCTCAAAGCATTGCAAGCAGTTGGTGAAATCTTAAAGCAGCAGCACAAAACAGACAACTGGAGTGGTTAATGCTCTATGGTACCTTAGGGTCAAATCTCAGAATCAGAGGGTTTCTTTATTTACAAAGTGAATTTGATTTGTTTTACATAAACCAAATTTGTAAAAGTAGTAGGCGCTTATGCAGCTTTCAGGCTTCATTCTCTCAATATACTTCCCATAAAATCATTACGGAACAAAAGTTCTACACGATATACAACTAAAATTACATTTAGGAATATTTCTACCGAGTACGTTTTATTTCATTTATAACCATGGATGTACTTGAGTTTGACTCTTACGAAGCGTATTTGGAGTCGTTCAAGACGACTCTAGATCGTCGTTTTTTACAAAAAGATGTGGCAACTAAGATAGTAGAACTGGGCTACCGCAGTGTGTTTCTTTATACAAAAGATGAGTTCATAAAAAAACGTCATATAGCCTTGGCGATGGTGAATCCAACGGTGTCAGCGACAAAATTCTTTAACAGATTTTTAAACAATGACGATGAAGTTCTGCGTGCGTTGGCGGAGCGTGAAAAAGATAATTGTACGCTGAAGCTATCGGTAGGTGCTTGAGAATTTTGTTATTTTTGATTAATAAAATACTTTTTTTTTTTTTCAGACAATTATCTATTTGCAGCACCAGCGCCAGAATGGTTTTGAAATATCGGGATATATAGACTACGAGGCTAGCCTACGAGGTGCTCGTACGGGCAGGCGAGGTGCCACCGATTGGAAGGCCGTCTTTGAGAAGCGTGTGCGTCTCAAGCCCAAGCCGAATCACTTGATTTATTATGATTGGAAATCGGGTCAAACAACTCTTAATGAAACCCAGAACTTGAAAATTATGCATTGTCCCAATGGAATGTATTTTTTGCATAAGGCCGATCATAAAGCTATACCTGTCACTACCGAACCGAGTGAGTTTAGCCACAATGTTCAGAGACAAATGATTCGCTCGAAGTATTACGGCTTTGTTATCCTGTATGATCATCTCGTACGATAATAGACGACTTCCGGTTTACGTTCTACTACATATTTGTATTTCCTTAAATGTTTTTTTAAAAAAATAAACATATGCACACAAATTTTTCTGTGAGTAAACTATTCGAGTTAAATTTATCAAGGAAATGGTGGTGTTATGAATGTGCTATGTTTTCCGTTTATTTAGAAAAAGCAGAAAGAATAGAATATAAAATCGCAGAATGTGCTTATTATTTTTGAGTAGCATTCAGAGTCTTTGCCTATATGCTGTTTCTACGTGGTCTATATCTACTTAATACTCTGGAGTTGGTAGAGTGTTTGTCTAAAAAGTTTAAATCGTTGCTGGTTTAGTCCCAGGAAAACATATTTTTAATGCAGATATGCACTGCCTTATTATGATATAGATTAAGGTAGCTCAAAGCTTAATTATTGTTTTATGCTCGAGTCCAATTTGGCTTTTTGGTTACTTATAGAAAAATTTAGACGAAAATTGATAATACGCTTATTCAAAAAACGATTATAACGATTTTTTATAAGATTTATCCTTAAAGTATTAGATTTAATGGACGAATCGGAGTGTTACTTCCCTTTTAGCTAATTTTTGTTTGGTAGAATGGCTGGATAAAACTGTAGATAATTTCGGTTTATTTTTAGTATATTTCAGTAGCCTTCCAAGTCTTTTTCAAATCCATTTCTGCCCAGTACACACGGGAAATCCAGATCAATAGCCATGAAAAACTTTGCGCTGTATTTCAGTGTGGGTCTGGTTGTAATTTATTGCAATTCGAAGTATACATATGTCGGTGTTCTAGCCGTATTTAGAGACTTCCCGAAGCGACTTTACAGTTCTTGAAATAGAGTGTTCCAGTTGAGGCTGCACACGAGAGGCAGTCGAAGCTTATGTATTGTTTATGTAGTGGGACGTGGCGGTCGGATTGAGGTTAAAAGTTAAACTTTTGATGTGGTTGGAAGTCGCTGGAAAGTTAGACAGCGCCTCCAGTTGAACGAAGAGTAAGATGGTAACAAATGTAAAGATTCCTAATAGTGTGATGCTGAAGGGTATGTCGAAGTTAATCGCGCGCAACTTTAATGTTCCCTGTAATTTGTTATAACTAACTTCATTGGGACTAAATGCAATTATGTATATTAAAGAAGCAGTAAAAAAATAAAACTTTTACGTTAAAAAAAAACAAAAAAATGTTGCTTGCTTTCTACCCAAGCTCGTATACTTATAGCTTAAATAATTGTGTGGAATATAAAATAAGTCAGTTGTAGAATATAACTTTCCTGAAATCTTTACCCTAAAGGCATATACGCAGCACGCAAAAAAATTGAAAAACCTCATATAAAAAAAATAGTCGCGAAAAATTCCGAGTAAGAATTTTTGACAATGGGACGCAGATAACAAAACAAAACAGTGTTGTCTAAAAATGCTGATTCAAATCCATGTTTCTTTAAAATAAAATTTAAAAAATGCTTCATTCAGAAAAATTAGCAGATTTTTCTAAAAATTGGGTTGTTTCAATCTAAAAATCACAAGAAATTTTTCGTTCTCTATTTTCATCAAAACAAACGAAAAAAAAAACTGATCTCAGCATTGAGCAAATATCTTGAGCAAAGCTAGGCAGCCCATAGCCCAAACGAGCACCTTTACTTCGAGCATTTACACCAGTGGTGGGCAAAACTCATACAAACAAAAATTTCTTTGACTGATTAAGTAGCGCAGTAAGCAAAAGCGCACGAGAGAGCAAGAACTGCAAACAAGAAAAAACGAGCGAGAGATTTTACACACTTAGACCGTGCATGAGCCGACTGCGCTGCAGCAGATTTTGGTGCAATAGCCTCGCGAGTTATGTAAATTGAGAGACTGCCCACCACTGATTTACACAGACACGAGGCCGAAGTAAGCCGAAGTCGTCAATTTGAGCACATCAGAGAGCAAAATTATTACTCATTTGAACTCAACTGTGGCTTTGTACGTTTTGTGCACTGAGAGAAATAAATTATTAAATGCGTCGCTACTACCAGTTATCACAATGATACCTATATATTTAAATATTGGCAATCAAAGCATTTCATTAATTCAAAAACGAAGTAAATATAGGGCATATAAACAATAGGCAAAAATTTCATTCAATTAGTATTTTCAATGATAGAAAACAAATAATTAAATTATTTTGACAGTCTATATAATTACCACAATTAAAAAACTTAAACAAATAATAATAGTAAGATGCAAATAATTATAACAATGAATATAAAAAATAAATGCAAAAACATTTTGCAACACAATTCATTTGCGCAGTGTATAGCTCACAAATACACTCTCATTTTTCGGCGGCTTTCTTTTTACCCGGCTCTGATCTTGAGTTAGGTAAGAAATGTTCTTTGCGAGCAGTTCTTAAAAAAAACGAAGCATTCTCATTTTTTATTATTTTATTTTTATTGGAATAACATTAAAATTCTTATTTTAAGGAAAAAAACGCTTGCATTTCAGTACGAAATTCTTGATAATTTTCTGAAAATTTCGTTATGGTGCAGCTTAACCTAGGTTTGCGAATATAACTCTTATTTATGAGTTATAAAATATTCCTCTCATTACCTATTAAGTCTAGAATGATGTGATAACTTTGTTGAACCTTTACTTATTGTTCAATCTCTCTATAGAATATATTGAGATAAAGCATCATAAACTCGTTAAGATATAGCATATTCGTTTTCTTTGGTAGAGGGTGTTTTTTTTTTTTTTTTTTGCTGTCCCTTTTTATAACTAATAATTTAATATTTTATGCATGACTTGCAAAATAAACATGGAATTTTGTATGGAAACAATTTTTGCCATTTACTTGCGCATTGTCTTTCGTTCCAACTGTTGTTGCTCTGTTGCTTTGTTGTTGTGTTTTAGGCGTAACTTTTCTAAAAACTTTTCTTAAAAAGTAAAGTGAGCAGAAAATGCAAAGTTAATATTAACGCACGGCATCAATTTTCACGCCAAACACGTAGCTTGTTTAAGGTTTTCTCGTGACCCCACCCCACAATCCTGACATCATCACCATCTCTTTGGACTTTGCTTTTTGCTTTGTGGAAATCTTGTTAGGAGCGCCCTTTTTCATATTATTTGCATGCGCTTACTCAGCCGCATATAACGCTCATAAATCGTTTATCTTTGAATGTTTTGTTGTGCAAATTTCCAAACTGAGAATTGGCTTGGCATACAAAACAATCAGCGCACATCATCAACATGACAAAGGACTCGGGATTTGCACAATTAGTGAAAAGCCGAAACCGACAATTGGGTTCTTATTGTGGCTCTAAGAACTCTGGCTGGCTCTTAGACTAAATTGATGTGAAGGTTAATGCATTGACTCCGTTGGTCTCTTTGATGACTTGCTTGTTTTGAATTTCCCATTACCATCAAAAGAAAGGAATTTTTTGCATGCCCTTCTTTGTTTATAAAGTAGATATTGGATGAGGAAATTGAATGGGCGCAAACTTACCTGAAATAAAATTAAAATTAGAAAATAAATATATTTGCAAAAGAAGCAAGCAGGGGCAGGATACACGGTTTTTGCAAAAAAAAATTTGATTTTTTAGAGAGTAAATGAAGAGAAAAGTATTTTCTAGAGGTTTTGAAAATAGGTTTAAATTGTTTGAAAGCATGCTAAGTATTGCTTAAATGTATTTAAAAAAAAAAATTTGTTCAATGCTTTTTAAATAATCTTCCTCATAATTTCATATTTCAGAAATTATATTTTATCACTATTTTCAAAAACTCCAATATTCTGTCTCTTTTAGCATTCGAGTATTATAAAATTCCGTCACCTTTTTTTTTTATTTAATTTTTTTTATTTGTTTACTGATATTTACTGTACCAATAATCTTATTTTATATGAAATTTTCTTAACAAGTCATTTTAATTTTATTACTGCTGCATTTTCATATTTGTTTTCATGCTCTTTTCAATTAAAGCCAAGTTTATGGCAACTTTACCCTCCCTGTGTTTGTGTCTGACACTCCTCTTAACTCTTTCCACAAAAATATCTATTTTACAACTTTAAGATGAGCAAAAAACTTTTTCCTTGCATTTTAGTTGTTGCCACGCTTTTTGCTTTCTTTGTCTTTGCTTGCATTTTTGCACTTTGCGGGCAGACAGGGCGTATGAATAATTAAATATATACAGAGAGTTTTTCCACGCACACTCACACGCATGCACATACATTCACTCATTTCATACACTCACTCAAACACTCACTCACACTCTTGAGCTGCACTTTGTTTACCATCAACTACTTTTTGTCTTAATGCTTTTCGCCCGTGGACTTGGTTTGGTTTTTTGGGTAGCCTTTCTCATAATTTCATCATTTGCATTTCTCATTTTCAGGCGTCAACTCGTCAAGCCTTCAATTTTTCATATCTCCCCCGACATCGTTGTCATCATCGTTTTTAATAAGTTTGGCATCAAGTTTTCCTTTATGTTTTCTCATATTTCGTTTGATATGAAGTTGTGCCTTGTGACATGCAACTTGTCTTTGGCACTGTAGAACTTTTCCTACTGACATGGGAGCTGAAGAATTGGATCCCACAATTTTTTCTGTTAACAAGTTATATGCATTCTGGCAAGTTACGTGTGTAACGTTCAGCTGGTTCACACCTCTCCACTTGTTCTATCCCTTTGGGCTCCTTTGAGCGGCTAACAAAAACAGCCTGTGGTGGGGTTCGTTGGATTAGTTCAAGTGGAGGCCAGAACAATAACATGAATACAAAAATGTGGAGGCCCTTGCCAGATTACACTCAAAGAATATGAGAATATATAAAAGTAAAATAACAGACAGACATAGACATTCAGAGATAAATATTGACATTGCCATCCTTATGTTGCTTGGATGTTCTGCAACATCGCGCGTCTGTACCCACCCTACCTATGAGTCATTTGATGCGTTAACATGACTCCCTAATTTGCTTTACCCTATCCTCTTCCTTTAAAAAAACTTAACAAAATTTCTATTCCATAATATTACAATATTATTTATTCATAAAAAGAAAAAAAATTCCTAACTCCATTTGTTTCTTTGTTTCTATAATTCTAAGAAGTCTGTTATAAGTACATAATTATAGGTTTTTAAGCGTTTTAAATTCAACAATACTTCATGATTAATTTAATATTTTCTAATTTTTATATGGGGGTGTATTAACTGTTACATCATTCAAGTATTTTTATGGGTCTAAATTTATAATTGGTTTTAGTGTGTTTGTTTGGTGTTTGTGTTTTTTTTTTTTTTTTTTTTTGTTTTGTTTTGTGTTTTAGATTTTTTATGTTTTTGTGTTGCAAAACTTAGTATATAAGCATTTTTGGTATTTTCTTAAAACAATATGTGTATAATTTTACGTTGGTTTGAACCGAAGAAAAGTGGAAATTAATCAGTGCAGTTTACATATCGTATCACATTTTTGACGATTCTATAAGGGAGCACAACCTTACAATTTGCTAGTAGTAATCAGATAAGAATAAGTTGTAAATTAACAACTTCACAGTATCAGTAGCTTAATTCATTCTTTTTCTTTACTATCAACGATTCTTAATTCGTTTTGATTTTGGTTGTTTCTGTTTGTTTGTTTGTTTATAATACAATATTTGTTTGTTAATTTAATTCTCTTTAGATTTTATACATATAAGTTGTTTTGATTCTGCTATATTGCTTTGTTTCTTTCGTATTTCCTTTGTTGTTGGCTTTTTTTTTTTTTTTTTTTTTTTTCTTGACTTTGATTTTTAGTTTTTCAATTTTTGGTTTTTAATTTTTCTTTTTTTTTTTTTTTTTTCCAGTTGACAACTTTTCTTTAGTTTTTGTTATTGAAATATTTGAATAGGTTTCACATGTTTCTGAAGAGTGCACTTATTCTTAAATCTAAAGTTTTAGATCATAATAAATGATACCAATAACACACTCACCCACAATCTGTTCCGTGGCGAAGGCCTTCCTCACGTCGCTTGTTGGTTGCTAGATTTAATATAATTGTTATTATTTATTATGATCTTTTTTTTTTTTTTTTTTTTTTTGTCTTGCACTCTTTTTTGCTCTTCTTTGTTCTTTACTTCTTCCTATTATTATTGTATGTATATATAACTTTACTCTACTTTACTTTGGATACTTTGGACAACGAAAGATAACAAAATTTGCAAAATGAATTTACTTTAGTGCTTTTTGGATTTTATCTGTTTATGTGTTTTTTGTGTTTATGTGTTTTAATATGTTATAGGTGATAATATGTTGTGCTGATCCCCTACGCGTACGCCTCTGCTTTGCCGTTGTAGACAGTGTGCTAACAGCTGCGCATGCGCGCTGCGCTGCTCTGCCGATTGCGACTGCGTCGCCGACTGCTGCTGCTTCTGCTTGCACAATTGATAATTATATATTCGGCAATCGCCAAAATACACCTGCACACTGCACTGTTTCAAAAAAATTTAATTTAGCACGCATTTTTTTAATTTTGAAGACTTGGAATTTTACTTACATTTTGGGCCTAGGCCAATGGGGGTGTAGGACTCGATGGCGACTGAAGTCACCATAAATTGGGGTAAAGAATTGTTCCAATAAAAAAACTTCTAAGTAGTACTACTTGCACCTGTTTTAGGTTCAAGAGAAGATTAGTGCCGAAGGGCAAAATCAAATAAATCAACAAAACACTTACGCGACTTGAAAATATATATAGAGATAGATTTCGGAATAACACGCTGCTGCCTGGTTCCGACTAAAATTGAATTAAAAGGCCTGAGCGAGGTTAGATTTCGCTTATATATCGACGTTTAGGCCGGAAATGCAGTTGTCTGCTTCTTTCTGAGGTAGTGTCAATTTGACATTGGAAGTCTCAGTATTAAAATACTACAAGTCTAATAAGTGCTGCCAGACTATTGAAGCACAAAAAAACTAACTATGAAGATGTGGGGTCCGTTACGAACTAATCGAATGCTTTATTGAATTTATTAAAATACCAAATACGCTTAATTAAAGTTTTGCAACAACAACCAGGTTTATTTTACTTAAAGGTAATTATAATTCAAAATTTCATATTAAGAACGTGTGCAGATATTATTTAATTTAGGTTCATTTATTTATATCAATCCTAATTATAAATAAAGCTGTGACTATTCCCTGTTCATTACACCACTGTCTATTTCGCCGTGAATCACGCTGCAAAATATACAGAGACTCCTTGTGAATTATTTAGGGACGTATATCCTTAGCATGAAAAGTTCCAACTAGTTTCCCATCAAGGTTCTCAAGAACATAGTATGCGTTCCCCAATTTCTCTCTAACTCGTGCCTTTAAAAAAACTTTACACAGCTTAGCATTAATCCCTTTCTCAAAATTGCTTTGAACAAAGTTCCTTCGAAACACTTCCTGGTTTACTTTGAAGTTAATAGGTTTCGTTCGTAAATTATAATGAGCAGCTTGCTTATCATAAGCAATTTTCGTGTTTTTATGCAAATTCTTCCTCAATATTTGTAACTTGTCATCTCTAGCTAAGTCAAAAACAGGCTCCGATAAAGCATTTAGGTTTCTCAACAGCTTGAAATTTTCACCATGAGTTGCCATGTTAAAGCCATAAAGTGCATGATAAGGCGAACAGCCTATGCTTTGGTGAACAGCATTTCTGAGAGCACAGCTAATCGAATGAATATTCTGATCCCATTCCTTTTGATCAGATTCCAGATACGCTCTTACCGCGGAAACAATCGAACGATTCACGCGTTCTGAAGCATTAGATTGAGGTGAATATAAAGCAGTATACATATGCTGAACTCCGTAAGACGTTAAAAATGCATTAAACTCATTTGCTTTAAATTGTGATCCGTTGTCACTTATTAAAACTTCAGGTACACCATATACACAGAATATATGTTTTTGCAGATATTCTTGTATCGCTTTAGAAGAAAACTTTTTTAACAAACACAACCAATGAAACTTTGAAAAGTGGTCAAGAACAATAAGAATGCCAATGTAGCCTTGCTTACTTCTTGGATATGGACCTAAAATGTCCACATACAAGCGTTGGAATGGTCGAATAGACTCAGCTTTTTGTCCCATTGGAGGTTTTAAAGTGAAATTTGGGGATTTCGTGGTTTTACATGTTTCACAGCTACGGATATAATCTCGAACTTGAGAAACCATTCCTGGCCAATAAAAATTTCTGCGTATGATCTCAAGCGTTTTATTGATTCCGCCATGAGCCGCTATGACCACGTCATGCGCTCTACGAATCACGGATTCTGTCAGACTTTTTTGGAATCCATAGTTTCCAAGCAGACTGTTCAGATTCAAGTGAACCATCAGAATGCTCTGTAAGAATGTACACGAAATCATCAATAATTTTAATATCTGGGTAGGAGTTTTGATTTGCAGATATTTTCTCTTTTAAATTCTCATACTCTGCATCTTTGAAACAGGGTGAAGTTAGGTCAATTTCAGGACCACATGACTCTAGTGAGCAAACATCATCTGCATACATGCGCGATAACGCATCAGGAACTATATGATCACGTCCTTTTCTGTGACTGACAGTGAACTTATAGCTTTGTATTTTCATCGCCCACCTTGCTAATCGTCCTTTTAAGTTTGGTTGCTTCATAAGCCATTCCAAACTTGCATGGTCTGTGACTACCTCAAAATCTTGCAATTCGAGATAACACCTAAAACGCTCAATTCCTAACACCACTGCCAAACATTCTCTTTCGGTCACGCTGTAGTTTCGTTGGGCTGAGTTTAATTTCTTGGACATGTATGCCACTGGTCTTTCCTCTCTATCTTCATTTTGCTGTACTAATACGGCTCCTACACCGTGGTCACTTGCATCACAATGCAGAAAGAATTTCTTATTGAAGTCAGGATTGAGTAGCACTGGCGCTGAAGTAAGAGCAGCTTTAAGTTGCTCAAAAGCTTTTTGTGCATCCTCCGTCCATTTGAATTTACATTTAGTTGAGAGTAAATCTGTTATTGGTGTAGTAAGTTCAGCAAAATTTGCAATAAATCTCCTATACCATCCAGCTAAACCAAGAAATCCGCGAGCTTGTTTTAAGGATTTGGGACTAGGCCATTTCAGAATTGATTCCACCTTGCTTGGGTCTGTCGAAATTCCACCACGTCCTATCACAAAGCCTAAATACTTGATTTCAGTAACGCAAAATTGACTTTTTGTTAAATTAAGCGTTAAATTTGCTTTGCGAAACTGCTCAGCCAATCTCATCAACACGGTTATGTGTGAATCAAAGTCTGATGACACCACACACAAATCGTCAAGGTAACCGAAACAGCAGTATTTTAGCTCAGGAGGTATAACTTCATCCATGAGCCGACACATAGTTTGTGGTGCATTGCACAGTCCAAAAGGCATAACCTTATATTGGTATAATGGACGTCCTGGAACTGTGAATGCTGTAATAGCCCGAGATGCTTCAGACAAAGGAATTTGCCAGTATGCATCCTTTAGATCGAGTTTGGAAATAATGTTAGCTTTAGGGAGTCGCGCAAAAATGCCTTCGATGCTTGGCAACGGATATGCATCTTTTAGCGTGCAATCATTAATTTTTCTCGCATCTAAGCATCCTCTATTTTTGCCTGGTTTTATTACTAAGTGTAATGGCGAACTCCAAGGACTGCTAGATTTTTCTATCACATCAAGTTTAAGCATGCGATCGATTTCTAGATACAAAAGTTTTTCCACAGCTGGAGAAACTGGGTAAAATCGTTGTTTAATTGGCTTGGCATCGCCCACGTCAATGTGATGCTCAAGCAAAGTCGTTTTCCCTAATCCTTGCTTTTCGAACGATGGAAATAGAGAAATAACAGCATCTAACTGACGGCGCTGTACACTAGTCAACGAAATTAAATTATCTGAGCTCTCAGTTTCAGCAAGATCTTTATGAGAATGTTCAAAGTCAATTGAAGATATTTCGCCTTGCGATAAAATAAACTTTTGAAAGAAATCTACACCCAATATCAGATTCTTTTTAATAGACGGTACAATAAAGAGTGTAATCGGATGAGACAGACCTTTATACGTCATATCTACTACGATAAAGCCTATAACCGTTTGATTCGTTCCATCTGCCGTTGTAACTTTCGAAACAAGGCGACGATATTTTGGAAATTTAGACCAATCAGTTGTTGCTAAAGTCGAACCCACGCAACTAACGTTAGCTCCGGTGTCAATTAAACCTATTTCTTGCTTATCAAGGAACGAGACAGTAGTGTAAAAACGCCCATCCGAATGCTCATCAAAAACTGAAGATACAAGCAAACGTCTAGTATTTCTAACGTTGTTCCAAAAGTTACGTATACGCCTCGTAGAACGTTTAGGTCGTACATATGGTTTTATTTCTTTTGAACCGAATATTCGAGCTCGTGTAGCTACATAATCTTTTAGACGTTCATGATATGGTCTAATGGGAAATAAACGCGGAGGATTCGCGTTTTTAGACTGCATATGGTCTGAAAGGGTCATGTCTGGTAATAGTTTAGCTTGCAAACAAATGTCTGAGCTAGCCGGTAAATCAGGTAATAAATTATCTATTGTGGTTTTGGGGCCAATCGAGCCTTTTGGCCGAATGGTCCCTTCTGCAAGTTTTCCGTCTTTTTCGCAAGACATGTGGTACATTGTGGTTTATAAACGTTTTTGGTTCCGCAACCGTAACAAAAAACTTTACGTTCTTGAACACAATTGTCCCACGTATGTCCTTCAGAATCGCAATTCCAGCAGCGATATACTTTTGAGCCTTGAATGGCTTCAACTTCTAAATTACTGGAATCTATTTCAGAACAGATTTCGTCCTCAACAGCAGCAATATTACGTTTAGGAAGTGCTTGAAAAATTGGAGGCTTATTCACTCGCTTAGGAACAACATCGCCTAACAAATTTTCACGCATTTGCACCAATTTTCGTAAATGCGCTATTGACAGAATTGGCACATACAATAATTCATGGCGTATGTCAGGAAGTAAATTTCTCGTGAGGATTTGGATAAGATTTTCCTCTTCGATGGGAGAGTCTAGACGAGACGTAAGAGATATAACATCATCGTAAAAGCTCTCAAATGATTCGCCAGGTCTTTGCTTACGACCGCGAATATTTTCTAAAACGTCAAAATCAGTCCGATAGTCTTTGTATTGAAGTTTCAATGCTATACAAAATTCTGTCCATTTAATGCGAGGACTTTCTTTTCGGTATCGCCAATACCATTCTTTAGCTTTGCCTACGAGCAAAATGTGTAAATTTTTACAAAGAGCTTCAAAATCTCCATCGAGGCTATCTTCTGTGAGGGTTTTTATTCTGTAAATGAACTCTTCTACCGTAATACCTTTAACTGAGCCATCGAACTTTACGCTCCAACTATGAATTAGCTGAGTTATTCTTTCAGGGTTTGAACGCAAATGGGAACGAGAGTTTGTCTCATATGAACCAGTACTAAGTCGAGGATTGCTCTCACGTTCGGGCAATGCACTTGCTTGGCCGTGCAGGCTTAAGTTAGCAAACTGACGAGAGACTATATTTTCTAATTCATTAAAAATTCTACTGTAGTCAATGGTTTCTACATGCCGTGCAGGATAATTGCTACGGGGAGTTTTGGGTTTTCGTGGTCTGCCTATTTTACGTACAGCACCACGCTTATCTGAAGATTCATTACTTTGTTGATCTTCTGTTGGTTTTATTGGAAGCTGTTGCTCCTGATTAGGATTATTCCTTGCCCTATATCGGGTGTCATGAAATTTTGGAATTGCTCCTGCACCTTTTGGCGGCTCACTAATTGGAGGGTCAGCTGTCGTTGACATCGTCACCGACTTTAAGTCGCGCACATGCATCAACTTTCTACAATCGTGACATTCTTTAAATCGATTTAGCCAATCGGAAATACAACTATCATGAAAGTAATGTTGACAAGGTGTCACTAAAATTTGCATTTGCGATTCCCATAAAGGCTTTTCGCATATTTTACAAAGGACTTCAGCTATAGCTGCTTGCTGTAGCTCAACAGCTAAATTTTCAGTACTTCTTACTAGAGGCATTTTAGATTTTCAATAGTTTAGCACTAAAATTCAAAAAAAAGATAAAAAATTCAATTGATTTTCATCTAAAGTTTTCTAAAGGTTCGATTCAAGGGTAATTTAAATATTTGTATTATATGTGAATGACAGTACAATTTATCTCGGAATGCAAGGAAAAAAAATGAAAATGTTGCAAGGTATTTTTCTACTAGCTTTGTCCAAACAATTACCGAACATATTACGTGGATCTCGTTTGGCATCGCCACAATCGGATAGTTCCAACGTAAAGGTATTCTGTAGTGTGAAGACTAGCTAACAGAAAAATTCAGAGCGAGAAAAAAAAAAAAGGCTTGTATATATAGAATGCAGCACCCTTATTAACTGGATAAACTCGGTCATAAATATAGTCTCGCCAAATTAAGGCAATTCCAGAGCTTTACGAGCTAATCCTGGATACTCTGCAAGCAAATACAAAACGTAAGAAAATCAAAAAATAAAAAAAATGTAATCATTTTACAATGCCTGCTAACAAGACTGTCTGTTCTTACGACGAATATCATCTTAGAGAAACATTCAGTTCCGTTGCTGGTCTGCAAAACACGAATATAATTAATGGAAAGTAAAAATTCGAAATGAAACGAGGAGTTCAAATATGTATTGCAATTCTAGTGATATAAGTTCCGCTTGGTCATTCATTTAGCCTTGCCAAATAGAATGCAATTCCAGAGTTTCCCTAAATATTCTTAGATAAGATGCAAAAACATAATTAAATTCCTAAAGGAGAAATTTTCCAAACATAATTCTCAGCACAATGAGAATATTGAACTGTTAAAATTTGTGGTCGATGTAGTAACAATTAACTAAGCATCGAAATTCCAAGCAAATTAAAACAGAAAAGGGTCATTTGAAAAGAGAACTAACAAAATTTTCCCAAGTGTGCAAAAAAGGAAAAGTGAAGATATTTTAGTTTTTCAGGCTATAGCTTTCTGAATTTAAATTTTAAAGCATATGTTGACACCGTTGAAGCCCCACGTTGGGCGCCAATTTATGTAACGTTCAGCTGGTTCACACCTCTCCACTTGTTCTATCCCTTTGGGCTCCTTTGAGCGGCTAACAAAAACAGCCTGTGGTGGGGTTCGTTGGATTAGTTCAAGTGGAGGCCAGAACAATAACATGAATACAAAAATGTGGAGGCCCTTGCCAGATTACACTCAAAGAATATGAGAATATATAAAAGTAAAATAACAGACAGACATAGACATTCAGAGATAAATATTGACATTGCCATCCTTATGTTGCTTGGATGTTCTGCAACATCGCGCGTCTGTACCCACCCTACCTATGAGTCATTTGATGCGTTAACATGACTCCCTAATTTGCTTTACCCTATCCTCTTCCTTTAAAAAAACTTAACAAAATTTCTATTCCATAATATTACAATATTATTTATTCATAAAAAGAAAAAAAAATTCCTAACTCCATTTGTTTCTTTGTTTCTATAATTCTAAGAAGTCTGTTATAAGTACATAATTATAGGTTTTTAAGCGTTTTAAATTCAACAATACTTCATGATTAATTTAATATTTTCTAATTTTTATATGGGGGTGTATTAACTGTTACATCATTCAAGTATTTTTATGGGTCTAAATTTATAATTGGTTTTAGTGTGTTTGTTTGGTGTTTGTGTTTTGTTTTTTTTTTTTTTTTTTTGTTTTGTTTTGTGTATTAGATTTTTTATGTTTTTGTGTTGCAAAACTTAGTATATAAGCATTTTTGGTATTTTCTTAAAACAATATGTGTATAATTTTACGTTGGTTTGAACCGAAGAAAAGTGGAAATTAATCAGTGCAGTTTACATATCGTATCACATTTTTGACGATTCTATAAGGGAGCACAACCTTACAATTTGCTAGTAGTAATCAGATAAGAATAAGTTGTAA
The DNA here is from genome assembly GCA_018150985.1 of Chymomyza costata. Taxonomy (NCBI): domain Eukaryota; kingdom Metazoa; phylum Arthropoda; class Insecta; order Diptera; family Drosophilidae; genus Chymomyza; species Chymomyza costata. Next base: position 589,797 of record JAECWU010000257.1, read on the forward strand.
ATTAACAACTTCACAGTATCAGTAGCTTAATTCATTCTTTTTCTTTACTATCAACGATTCTTAATTCGTTTTGATTTTGGTTGTTTCTGTTTGTTTGTTTGTTTATAATACAATATTTGTTTGTTAATTTAATTCTCTTTAGATTTTATACATATAAGTTGTTTTGATTCTGCTATATTGCTTTGTTTCTTTCGTATTTCCTTTGTTGTTGGCTTTCAGATTTTTTTTTTTTTTTTTTTTCTTGACTTTGATTTTTAGTTTTACAATTTTTGGTTTTTAATTTTTTCTTTTTTTTTTTTTTTTTTCCAGTTGACAACTTTTCTTTAGTTTTTGTTATTGAAATATTTGAATAGGTTTCACATGTTTCTGAAGAGTGCACTTATTCTTAAATCTAAAGTTTTAGATCATAATAAATGATACCAATAACACACTCACCCACAATCTGTTCCGTGGCGAAGGCCTTCCTCACGTCGCTTGTTGGTTGCTAGATTTAATATAATTGTTATTATTTATTATGATCTTTTTTTTTTTTTTTTTTTTGTCTTGCACTCTTTTTTGCTCTTCTTTGTTCTTTACTTCTTCCTATTATTATTGTATGTATATATAACTTTACTCTACTTTACTTTGGATACTTTGGACAACGAAAGATAACAAAATTTGCAAAATGAATTTACTTTAGTGCTTTTTGGATTTTATCTGTTTATGTGTTTTTTGTGTTTATGTGTTTTAATATGTTATAGGTGATAATATGTTGTGCTGATCCCCTACGCGTACGCCTCTGCTTTGCCGTTGTAGACAGTGTGCTAACAGCTGCGCATGCGCGCTGCGCTGCTCTGCCGATTGCGACTGCGTCGCCGACTGCTGCTGCTTCTGCTTGCACAATTGATAATTATATATTCGGCAATCGCCAAAATACACCTGCACACTGCACTGTTTCAAAAAAATTTAATTTAGCACGCATTTTTTTAATTTTGAAGACTTGGAATTTTACTTACATTTTGGGCCTAGGCCAATGGGGGTGTAGGGACTCGATGGCGACTGAAGTCACCATAAATTGGGGTAAAGAATTGTTCCAATAAAAAAACTTCTAAGTAGTACTACTTGCACCTGTTTTAGGTTCAAGAGAAGATTAGTGCCGAAGGGCAAAATCAAATAAATCAACAAAACACTTACGCGACTTGAAAATATATATAGAGATAGATTTCGGAATAACACGCTGCTGCCTGGTTCCGACTAAAATTGAATTAAAAGGCCTGAGCGAGGTTAGATTTCGCTTATATATCGACGTTTAGGCCGGAAATGCAGTTGTCTGCTTCTTTCTGAGGTAGTGTCAATTTGACATTGGAAGTCTCAGTATTAAAATACTACAAGTCTAATAAGTGCTGCCAGACTATTGAAGCACAAAAAAACTAACTATGAAGATGTGGGGTCCGTTACGAACTAATCGAATGCTTTATTGAATTTATTAAAATACCAAATACGCTTAATTAAAGTTTTGCAACAACAACCAGGTTTATTTTACTTAAAGGTAATTATAATTCAAAATTTCATATTAAGAACGTGTGCAGATATTATTTAATTTAGGTTCATTTATTTATATCAATCCTAATTATAAATAAAGCTGTGACTATTCCCTGTTCATTACACCACTGTCTATTTCGCCGTGAATCACGCTGCAAAATATACAGAGACTCCTTGTGAATTATTTAGGGACGTATATCCTTAGCATGAAAAGTTCCAACTAGTTTCCCATCAAGGTTCTCAAGAACATAGTATGCGTTCCCCAATTTCTCTCTAACTCGTGCCTTTAAAAAAACTTTACACAGCTTAGCATTAATCCCTTTCTCAAAATTGCTTTGAACAAAGTTCCTTCGAAACACTTCCTGGTTTACTTTGAAGTTAATAGGTTTCGTTCGTAAATTATAATGAGCAGCTTGCTTATCATAAGCAATTTTCGTGTTTTTATGCAAATTCTTCCTCAATATTTGTAACTTGTCATCTCTAGCTAAGTCAAAAACAGGCTCCGATAAAGCATTTAGGTTTCTCAACAGCTTGAAATTTTCACCATGAGTTGCCATGTTAAAGCCATAAAGTGCATGATAAGGCGAACAGCCTATGCTTTGGTGAACAGCATTTCTGAGAGCACAGCTAATCGAATGAATATTCTGATCCCATTCCTTTTGATCAGATTCCAGATACGCTCTTACCGCGGAAACAATCGAACGATTCACGCGTTCTGAAGCATTAGATTGAGGTGAATATAAAGCAGTATACATATGCTGAACTCCGTAAGACGTTAAAAATGCATTAAACTCATTTGCTTTAAATTGTGATCCGTTGTCACTTATTAAAACTTCAGGTACACCATATACACAGAATATATGTTTTTGCAGATATTCTTGTATCGCTTTAGAAGAAAACTTTTTTAACAAACACAACCAATGAAACTTTGAAAAGTGGTCAAGAACAATAAGAATGCCAATGTAGCCTTGCTTACTTCTTGGATATGGACCTAAAATGTCCACATACAAGCGTTGGAATGGTCGAATAGACTCAGCTTTTTGTCCCATTGGAGGTTTTAAAGTGAAATTTGGGGATTTCGTGGTTTTACATGTTTCACAGCTACGGATATAATCTCGAACTTGAGAAACCATTCCTGGCCAATAAAAATTTCTGCGTATGATCTCAAGCGTTTTATTGATTCCGCCATGAGCCGCTATGACCACGTCATGCGCTCTACGAATCACGGATTCTGTCAGACTTTTTGGAATCCATAGTTTCCAAGCAGACTGTTCAGATTCAAGTGAACCATCAGAATGCTCTGTAAGAATGTACACGAAATCATCAATAATTTTAATATCTGGGTAGGAGTTTTGATTTGCAGATATTTTCTCTTTTAAATTCTCATACTCTGCATCTTTGAAACAGGGTGAAGTTAGGTCAATTTCAGGACCACATGACTCTAGTGAGCAAACATCATCTGCATACATGCGCGATAACGCATCAGGAACTATATGATCACGTCCTTTTCTGTGACTGACAGTGAACTTATAGCTTTGTATTTTCATCGCCCACCTTGCTAATCGTCCTTTTAAGTTTGGTTGCTTCATAAGCCATTCCAAACTTGCATGGTCTGTGACTACCTCAAAATCTTGCAATTCGAGATAACACCTAAAACGCTCAATTCCTAACACCACTGCCAAACATTCTCTTTCGGTCACGCTGTAGTTTCGTTGGGCTGAGTTTAATTTCTTGGACATGTATGCCACTGGTCTTTCCTCTCTATCTTCATTTTGCTGTACTAATACGGCTCCTACACCGTGGTCACTTGCATCACAATGCAGAAAGAATTTCTTATTGAAGTCAGGATTGAGTAGCACTGGCGCTGAAGTAAGAGCAGCTTTAAGTTGCTCAAAAGCTTTTTGTGCATCCTCCGTCCATTTGAATTTACATTTAGTTGAGAGTAAATCTGTTATTGGTGTAGTAAGTTCAGCAAAATTTGCAATAAATCTCCTATACCATCCAGCTAAACCAAGAAATCCGCGAGCTTGTTTTAAGGATTTGGGACTAGGCCATTTCAGAATTGATTCCACCTTGCTTGGGTCTGTCGAAATTCCACCACGTCCTATCACAAAGCCTAAATACTTGATTTCAGTAACGCAAAATTGACTTTTTGTTAAATTAAGCGTTAAATTTGCTTTGCGAAACTGCTCAGCCAATCTCATCAACACGGTTATGTGTGAATCAAAGTCTGATGACACCACACACAAATCGTCAAGGTAACCGAAACAGCAGTATTTTAGCTCAGGAGGTATAACTTCATCCATGAGCCGACACATAGTTTGTGGTGCATTGCACAGTCCAAAAGGCATAACCTTATATTGGTATAATGGACGTCCTGGAACTGTGAATGCTGTAATAGCCCGAGATGCTTCAGACAAAGGAATTTGCCAGTATGCATCCTTTAGATCGAGTTTGGAAATAATGTTAGCTTTAGGGAGTCGCGCAAAAATGCCTTCGATGCTTGGCAACGGATATGCATCTTTTAGCGTGCAATCATTAATTTTTCTCGCATCTAAGCATCCTCTATTTTTGCCTGGTTTTATTACTAAGTGTAATGGCGAACTCCAAGGACTGCTAGATTTTTCTATCACATCAAGTTTAAGCATGCGATCGATTTCTAGATACAAAAGTTTTTCCACAGCTGGAGAAACTGGGTAAAATCGTTGTTTAATTGGCTTGGCATCGCCCACGTCAATGTGATGCTCAAGCAAAGTCGTTTTCCCTAATCCTTGCTTTTCGAACGATGGAAATAGAGAAATAACAGCATCTAACTGACGGCGCTGTACACTAGTCAACGAAATTAAATTATCTGAGCTCTCAGTTTTAGCAAGATCTTTATGAGAATGTTCAAAGTCAATTGAAGATATTTCGCCTTGCGATAAAATAAACTTTTGAAAGAAATCTACACCCAATATCAGATTCTTTTTAATAGACGGTACAATAAAGAGTGTAATCGGATGAGACAGACCTTTATACGTCATATCTACTACGATAAAGCCTATAACCGTTTGATTCGTTCCATCTGCCGTTGTAACTTTCGAAACAAGGCGACGATATTTTGGAAATTTAGACCAATCAGTTGTTGCTAAAGTCGAACCCACGCAACTAACGTTAGCTCCGGTGTCAATTAAACCTATTTCTTGCTTATCAAGGAACGAGACAGTAGTGTAAAAACGCCCATCCGAATGCTCATCAAAAACTGAAGATACAAGCAAACGTCTAGTATTTCTAACGTTGTTCCAAAAGTTACGTATACGCCTCGTAGAACGTTTAGGTCGTACATATGGTTTTATTTCTTTTGAACCGAATATTCGAGCTCGTGTAGCTACATAATCTTTTAGACGTTCATGATATGGTCTAATGGGAAATAAACGCGGAGGATTCGCGTTTTTAGACTGCATATGGTCTGAAAGGGTCATGTCTGGTAATAGTTTAGCTTGCAAACAAATGTCTGAGCTAGCCGGTAAATCAGGTAATAAATTATCTATTGTGGTTTTGGGGCCAATCGAGCCTTTTGGCCGAATGGTCCCTTCTGCAAGTTTTCCGTCTTTTTCGCAAGACATGTGGTACATTGTGGTTTATAAACGTTTTTGGTTCCGCAACCGTAACAAAAAACTTTACGTTCTTGAACACAATTGTCCCACGTATGTCCTTCAGAATCGCAATTCCAGCAGCGATATACTTTTGAGCCTTGAATGGCTTCAACTTCTAAATTACTGGAATCTATTTCAGAACAGATTTCGTCCTCAACAGCAGCAATATTACGTTTAGGAAGTGCTTGAAAAATTGGAGGCTTATTCACTCGCTTAGGAACAACATCGCCTAACAAATTTTCACGCATTTGCACCAATTTTCGTAAATGCGCTATTGACAGAATTGGCACATACAATAATTCATGGCGTATGTCAGGAAGTAAATTTCTCGTGAGGATTTGGATAAGATTTTCCTCTTCGATGGGAGAGTCTAGACGAGACGTAAGAGATATAACATCATCGTAAAAGCTCTCAAATGATTCGCCAGGTCTTTGCTTACGACCGCGAATATTTTCTAAAACGTCAAAATCAGTCCGATAGTCTTTGTATTGAAGTTTCAATGCTATACAAAATTCTGTCCATTTAATGCGAGGACTTTCTTTTCGGTATCGCCAATACCATTCTTTAGCTTTGCCTACGAGCAAAATGTGTAAATTTTTACAAAGAGCTTCAAAATCTCCATCGAGGCTATCTTCTGTGAGGGTTTTTATTCTGTAAATGAACTCTTCTACCGTAATACCTTTAACTGAGCCATCGAACTTTACGCTCCAACTATGAATTAGCTGAGTTATTCTTTCAGGGTTTGAACGCAAATGGGAACGAGAGTTTGTCTCATATGAACCAGTACTAAGTCGAGGATTGCTCTCACGTTCGGGCAATGCACTTGCTTGGCCGTGCAGGCTTAAGTTAGCAAACTGACGAGAGACTATATTTTCTAATTCATTAAAAATTCTACTGTAGTCAATGGTTTCTACATGCCGTGCAGGATAATTGCTACGGGGAGTTTTGGGTTTTCGTGGTCTGCCTATTTTACGTACAGCACCACGCTTATCTGAAGATTCATTACTTTGTTGATCTTCTGTTGGTTTTATTGGAAGCTGTTGCTCCTGATTAGGATTATTCCTTGCCCTATATCGGGTGTCATGAAATTTTGGAATTGCTCCTGCACCTTTTGGCGGCTCACTAATTGGAGGGTCAGCTGTCGTTGACATCGTCACCGACTTTAAGTCGCGCACATGCATCAACTTTTTACAATCGTGACATTCTTTAAATCGATTTAGCCAATCGGAAATACAACTATCATGAAAGTAATGTTGACAAGGTGTCACTAAAATTTGCATTTGCGATTCCCATAAAGGCTTTTCGCATATTTTACAAAGGACTTCAGCTATCGCTGCTTGCTGTAGCTCAACAGCTAAATTTTCAGTACTTCTTACTAGAGGCATTTTAGATTTTCAATAGTTTAGCACTAAAATTCAAAAAAGATAAAAAATTCAATTGATTTTCATCTAAAGTTTTCTAAAGGTTCGATTCAAGGGTAATTTAAATATTTGTATTATATGTGAATGACAGTACAATTTATCTCGGAATGCAAGGAAAAAAATGAAAATGTTGCAAGGTATTTTTCTACTAGCTTTGTCCAAACAATTACCGAACATTATTACGTGGATCTCGTTTGGCATCGCCACAATCGGATAGTTCCAACGTAAAGGTATTCTGTAGTGTGAAGACTAGCTAACAGAAAAATTCAGAGCGAAAGAAAAAAAAAAGGCTTGTATATATAGAATGCAGCACCCTTATTAACTGGATAAACTCGGTCATAAATATAGTCTCGCCAAATTAATGCAATTCCAGAGCTTTACGATCTAATCCTGGATACTCTGCAAGCAAATACAAAACGTAAGAAAATCAAAAAATAAAAAAAATGTAATCATTTTACAATGCCTGCTAACAAGACTGTCTGTTCTTACGACGAATATCATCTTAGAGAAACATTCAGTTCCGTTGCTGGTCTGCAAAACACGAATATAATTAATGGAAAGTAAAAATTCGAAATGAAACGAGGAGTTCAAATATGTATTGCAATTCTAGTGATATAAGTTCCGCTTGGTCATTCATTTAGCCTTGCCAAATAGAATGCAATTCCAGAGTTTCCCTAAATATTCTTAGATAAGATGCAAAAACATAATTAAATTCCTAAAGGAGAAATTTTCCAAACATAATTCTCAGCACAATGAGAATATTGAACTGTTAAAATTTGTGGTCGATGTAGTAACAATTAACTAAGCATCGAAATTCCAAGCAAATTAAAACAGAAAAGGGTCATTTGAAAAGAGAACTAACAAAATTTTCCCAAGTGTGCAAAAAAGGAAAAGTGAAGATATTTTAGTTTTTCAGGCTATAGCTTTCTGAATTTAAATTTTAAAGCATATGTTGACACCGTTGAAGCCCCACGTTGGGCGCCAATTTATGTAACGTTCAGCTGGTTCACACCTCTCCACTTGTTCTATCCCTTTGGGCTCCTTTGAGCGGCTAACAAAAACAGCCTGTGGTGGGGTTCGTTGGATTAGTTCAAGTGGAGGCCAGAACAATAACATGAATACAAAAATGTGGAGGCCCTTGCCAGATTACACTCAAAGAATATGAGAATATATAAAAGTAAAATAACAGACAGACATAGACATTCAGAGATAAATATTGACATTGCCATCCTTATGTTGCTTGGATGTTCTGCAACATCGCGCGTCTGTACCCACCCTACCTATGAGTCATTTGATGCGTTAACATGACTCCCTAATTTGCTTTACCCTATCCTCTTCCTTTAAAAAAACTTAACAAAATTTCTATTCCATAATATTACAATATTATTTATTCATAAAAAGAAAAAAAAATTCCTAACTCCATTTGTTTCTTTGTTTCTATAATTCTAAGAAGTCTGTTATAAGTACATAATTATAGGTTTTTAAGCGTTTTAAATTCAACAATACTTCATGATTAATTTAATATTTTCTAATTTTTATATGGGGGTGTATTAACTGTTACATCATTCAAGTATTTTTATGGGTCTAAATTTATAATTGGTTTTAGTGTGTTTGTTTGGTGTTTGTGTTTTTTTTTTTTTTTTTTTTGTTTTGTTTTGTGTATTAGATTTTTTATGTTTTTGTGTTGCAAAACTTAGTATATAAGCATTTTTGGTATTTTCTTAAAACAATATGTGTATAATTTTACGTTGGTTTGAACCGAAGAAAAGTGGAAATTAATCAGTGCAGTTTACATATCGTATCACATTTTTGACGATTCTATAAGGGAGCACAACCTTACAATTTGCTAGTAGTAATCAGATAAGAATAAGTTGTAAATTAACAACTTCACAGTATCAGTAGCTTAATTCATTCTTTTTCTTTACTATCAACGATTCTTAATTCGTTTTGATTTTGGTTGTTTCTGTTTGTTTGTTTGTTTATAATACAATATTTGTTTGTTAATTTAATTCTCTTTAGATTTTATACATATAAGTTGTTTTGATTCTGCTATATTGCTTTGTTTCTTTCGTATTTCCTTTGTTGTTGGCTTTCAGATTTTTTTTTTTTTTTTCTTGACTTTGATTTTTAGTTTTACAATTTTTGGTTTTTAATTTTTCTCTTTTTTTTTTTTTTTTCCAGTTGACAACTTTTCTTTAGTTTTTGTTATTGAAATATTTGAATAGGTTTCACATGTTTCTGAAGAGTGCACTTATTCTTAAATCTAAAGTTTTAGATCATAATAAATGATACCAATAACACACTCACCCACAATCTGTTCCGTGGCGAAGGCCTTCCTCACGTCGCTTGTTGGTTGCTAGATTTAATATAATTTTTATTTTTTATTATGATCTTTTTTTTTTTTTTTTTTTTTTTGTCTTGCACTCTTTTTTGCTCTTCTTTGTTCTTTACTTCTTCCTATTATTATTGTATGTATATATAACTTTACTCTACTTTACTTTGGATACTTTGGACAACGAAAGATAACAAAATTTGCAAAATGAATTTACTTTAGTGCTTTTTGGATTTTATCTGTTTATGTGTTTTTTGTGTTTATGTGTTTTAATATGTTATAGGTGATAATATGTTGTGCTGATCCCCTACGCGTACGCCTCTGCTTTGCCGTTGTAGACAGTGTGCTAACAGCTGCGCATGCGCGCTGCGCTGCTCTGCCGATTGCGACTGCGTCGCCGACTGCTGCTGCTTCTGCTTGCACAATTGATAATTATATATTCGGCAATCGCCAAAATACACCTGCACACTGCACTGTTTCAAAAAAATTTAATTTAGCACGCATTTTTTTAATTTTGAAGACTTGGAATTTTACTTACATTTTGGGCCTAGGCCAATGGGGGTGTAGGACTCGATGGCGACTGAAGTCACCATAAATTGGGGTAAAGAATTGTTCCAATAAAAAAACTTCTAAGTAGTACTACTTGCACCTGTTTTAGGTTCAAGAGAAGATTAGTGCCGAAGGGCAAAATCAAATAAATCAACAAAACACTTACGCGACTTGAAAATATATATAGAGATAGATTTCGGAATAACACGCTGCTGCCTGGTTCCGACTAAAATTGAATTAAAAGGCCTGAGCGAGGTTAGATTTCGCTTATATATCGACGTTTAGGCCGGAAATGCAGTTGTCTGCTTCTTTCTGAGGTAGTGTCAATTTGACATTGGAAGTCTCAGTATTAAAATACTACAAGTCTAATAAGTGCTGCCAGACTATTGAAGCACAAAAAAACTAACTATGAAGATGTGGGGTCCGTTACGAACTAATCGAATGCTTTATTGAATTTATTAAAATACCAAATACGCTTAATTAAAGTTTTGCAACAACAACCAGGTTTATTTTACTTAAAGGTAATTATAATTCAAAATTTCATATTAAGAACGTGTGCAGATATTATTTAATTTAGGTTCATTTATTTATATCAATCCTAATTATAAATAAAGCTGTGACTATTCCCTGTTCATTACACGTGTCAAAAGCTAGTTGAGACCTAGTATACTTAAGTATCTAATGAGATGAACAACGCTCTTACTCCAGCAGTACAGAAGAATGCTGGGAAGGCCAAATGCACTTGATCAGAGGTCGATACGACTTTGTCATAAGTGTTTGAGTAAGATATTTGGGTAGGTTGTGGGCGTAATGAAGACAAATCAATCGTGAGGTGTTGGAGTGTTATAACAAAGGTGTGCGCTGAGGAGCTTTGTTGGGGTATATGAGAACAGGGTATGTTTTTTATTTTATTAAACATAACAATGGGACTCCGTCACCTGCGTGGCTTGTCATCCCCTCGGTGCAGACATACCAAATATTTCAATTCTCTTTTAATTAATAGCATGAAAAATAAGCATAAGCCCCAAACAAATAAATAATTTAACCCCTAATTCCCCACTCTTGGCGGCAGTATTACAAAAAATATTTGATAACTTTTTTTAAAATCCACACAAAGCAAATATGGCAAGTTTTAATTCCATTTAAAGAAAATTAACCATTGCCCCCAATTACCCCCTTTCCACCCAACTACCTTAAGACAATGAATGTGACTTTTCATTAATCCCCATATAACCATATGTACGAATATGCTGCATATGTATATCCCATCAAACCCTCTTGCAGTCTTTCTAATCTTTCAACTGTCTCTTTTATCTTCTCGGTCACAGTTTTAAAACATTGTGGGGTGTCTTAGATTATGAGGGATAAGTCCGTAATTGAGAGCATCGATGTACATAAATTTAAAAAAATCGATAAAAAAACTCCAAGCGAAGAGTTCAAAGTTTACTGCCAAAAAACGTAAAAAGGAAAGAAGACGGATAAGAATACAAAATATGGTTTTCGATCACATTAAAAAGCAGAGAAAGCGGAAGCACGAGTCTTACAGCACAATGAAATCAAAGACAAAAAACCGATGTTGGTTGAGTAAGCACTTGGTCAGAAAGAAAAGTCTATCGCCACAGACAAAATGAATAAAAATAAGTGGAGGGAGGGGCGAAGACAGGAGTGGTGAAGACCCTAGTTTAATTCTATAAGATACGTTGACCCCCAGCTGCCATACTTTGCATTTACCAGAACTGTACGTGGTTATCCATGGGTTTTCCGAGTTTCCCATATCGATAATACATATAAGGACTTTAAAATATAGCTTTTTGAGTTGTGTTAAACAGGTCGGCTGAAAAGTTCGCATCGCTTCTATCTGAGGGCGCCACTAGCATACAATTCTTTTCATTGCTATTTACTACTTACCTCCAAAAGATACAAATTTCACAGCTGTCGGGATTTTAGTTTTTGAAATACAGCATTTTGAGTAAAGCAACTTTAGTTAATTTTGGAAGAAATAGATCAAAAGGAATTTCGTGTGCTAATAAAGCACAATGTTTTGGTAAACAAAAATGCTTCTGATACATTAATTTGTAAGTGGTTTTCTAAATTCCGATCAGGCCATATGAGCAACGGGACGATGAACGCAGTGGCCGGACGAAAATATCGTAAAAATCCACAAAATGATTTCGGATGACCGTAAAGTTAAGTTGATCGAGATAGCTGTCACGCAAAAGATATCAAAAGAACGTGTTGGACGTATCGTTCATGAATATTTGGGTAAGCAAATGCTCTGTGCAAAGTGGGTGCCGCACGAGCTTACAATCAACCAAACACACTGTGTCAGAAATCAATAAAAATTATGGCTAAATTGCATGAATTGGACTTCGAACTACTTCCGCATCCACCGAATTCTCCAGATCTGGCTCCCAGTGACTTTTTGACCACAAAAATGGCATCGAAAAGTGAGAAGGTCGCTATAATCAGAGTTTCGCTCTCGTTTGCAACTATAGCATATTGAATAATCAAATCGAATTTTGCCAAAAAAAATATGAGCTTCTTTAAAAAGATACGAACTTTTCAGCCGACCTGTTATATGGGCTTACACTCGTTTGCTTCAAAACTGCCTTGTTCGTATCTTTGTATGTCAAGTTTTCTGTACATTTGTAAAATTGTTCCCTCATATCAATGATGGCGTTATTCTATAGTTTCTTATTTGTCATTATTTATTATTAGGTTTACAATTAACACATATGCCACGTTTCAAAGCATAAGCTGCATTTTTCGAATTAATGCCTACACTACACTGAAAGTACTCCTGACCTACGATTTCTAAGATATGGAATGAGATCTTCAAAGAGTAAAGGCAATAATGTTTTAATTTTAGCTTCTATCGAACCAATAAACTGCAGCACGCGGATAATATTGGGATACCCAGTACCATGAAAAATAAATTAGCGGATTTCCCTCGAATTGGGCATAGTGCTCATAAAGTAAAGTTCTAAGAGGAATTGTAGCCGGACCATACTACGTTAGAAAGTCACAATTAGAGATCATATTAAAATCCGGCATTAAATTCTTTCTTTCAATACGCGTTAAAACCGGATGAAAATTTTGACCCAGGTGTCATTACAAAATAAAACTAACTTCCTCAATTAGAGGAGTTACCAAGTTTTTATCTTTTAATTTTCTGCAGTGAATTTACGTGCATAAAATGGCATTGATACCATTTTTTAGTAAGTGGGAGATCATATTGAAATTGTAAAAACAAACATTTTTTTTTTTTAACAATATTTTTATTTCCATCTGTCTTGCGACAAATTTGGTAATATTATAATTGTAACAGGATTGTTTACGCTCCAATAAACAACACTAATTTATAAAAAAAAAAAATTTTTAACTATTAAATAAATTTTAAATATTAAAAAACTTTTTTTGGTGTTGATATCTTTATTCGTTTAGGAAATATGGAATCAAATATCAAATAAGAATCAGATATTTATTTATCGGTAACTCGATAAATAATTGAAATTTTGCAATAAAAATTTATGTGATTACTATTGGCTAGTAGCTAGTGCCGGCTCACTTATTTTCGCCGAAATTTTCTATTTTATAAATTTCAGCCACTAAAATTACTGGCTCATAGAAGATTTATGAACTTTTACCGAAATTAATACTACACCACCTTTAAAGGGGTCTCGTGTATTACATCCGCGTCGACACAAATTTTTTCACATTCTTTCGGTACTAATGGGTTATAAGTAAGAAGAACGAGAACCATCCCGATTGAATTAAATTTTTGACTGAAATAGTTCTTCATTTGGCACCTTTTGCTTTACTTCGCCGTTAAAATAAGTTGCTCTACTTTTTACGATACAAAACACTCAGCGGGTTCGCGTGTGCCCAGGTTTGTTAATTTCTCGCTGTTTTAATTACTGCTACAATTTTTCACATTCCTTTTGTTTTCATCTCACTCATCATTTGGCACACTTCAAAGCAAATGCCAAAACGTACCCACAGCAGCTATAGAGGCTAATTTACAAGCATCCTGTCATTACCCAACCCGGTACGTGGTCTCATAACTTGAACAATTAGCAGGCGGTAAAAATGTTAATTTGTAAAAAGATAAATTTCACTGTCACCCTCAGGATATTCGAGGAATGCATGGAAAGGCGCAAAAATAAATAAATAAAAAATAAGCGTTTTTAAGCAAATTCTAAACCTGCGGGATCAGAAAAAACCCAAAGCGAAGCTTGAAGTCGCAACAAAGCCAACTGAGGCTGCCAGCTTAACCCCAACAAGGCATGTCATCATGCCAGAGCAATAAGCACCTGCCTAGTGGTAACAACGAAATGGGCTCATAAATTTTGGTGCAATTTATAATTTCACACCTATGGCAGAAAACGAGGCAGGCGAAAAGAAATAGCCTGAAAAAATGCTCAACCAATGTGCCAGGGTTGCTTGTCAGTGGCAGAAATGACAAATGCTTGCTAGGCAGGCCTTCGGCTAAGGACCCAAGGACCTAAAGTGAAAGCAAGACAGATGAGGTAAGGCGAGCGGTGAGTTGGTGCAGCTTGACAAGCGCGCATTTCAATAATACTCGGGCCGTGGTGAAAGAAGAAGCAGAAATGCTCTGAAGTGGACTTGGATTGCTTGGAGAACATGGCCCGCTAATGACAATCATAACCAGCTCTACTGCTGCCTTTGCATGTCTGCACAAAGTTAATCATAAATCGCAGAACGGCAGCACGGACGTGGGACATTGGACGTTAGGGACTGCAGATAGAGGGCAGCTCTAGCCCGGACTCGGCTACTCGCTAATGCTAAAATAGCAAACTTGAATGCGCTACACTGCTAAAGAGATGCGGGCTCTGGAATTTATGTTGACATTTCATATTGGTCTAATTAAAAAGATGCCCGACGAGTTGCAAGTGCAGCAGCAGCGTCAAGGCGCTAAAGTCCGGCGGAATGCGGCAACAAATGAATGGACGCCTAAGTATGCAAACTAACAGCGCTCTTGACTCCGCCAGCTTGGTCGTAAAAAATCAACAAGAAATGGCAATTACCTGGTAAAAAAAAGTTAGACCCGCTAACTGCTGGAGGAGAAAAATGTGACAGCCATTTAAGCGCTTAAGCGAATAGAGTAATAGAAAGATTGTGGTCGGATGATTTATGATGCGAACGATAAGCACAAGGGTTTTTTTTTTTTTTTTTTTTTTTGATACAAAGGAAAATGCGGAATGAAATACCTATTGGTTTTAAATAAGGAGAATTTTGTGTTTGCGTTCAACTGTAATGGGAAGTGGCAACTTCTTCAACAGTTCAGTTTTTGGACTTAGGTGACCGATCACTACTCTTTGTAATCCAAATCTTGGCGTAAGGGGTGTATTAAATTTGAGCAAATGTATGTAACATATAGAAACACGAAGAGGCTCTACTAAAAAAGAAATTGATGCAGACGTGCTTGCCCTTGCCCGACTGTCCTATCGTCTGTATGAACACCCACATCTTAGAAAAAATAAGAGTTATATATTGGGAGATGAAGTTTGCTTTTTTGTATTTTGCCACGCCCTCTTATACTTGTAAATAATGTCAAAGCTTTATATTTTCCAAAACTTTTAACTTAACCGAGCGCATGGCAGATACAAATAGTTTTGGAGATGCGGAGTTGAAAGTAAAGTTCAAAGAATTGCAAGCAGTTGGTGAAATCTCAAAGCAGCTGCACAAAACAGACAACTGGCATGGTTAATGCTCTATGGTACCTTAGGGTCATATCTTAGAATCAGAAGGTTTCTTTATTTACAAAGTGAACTTGATTTGTTTTACATAAACCAACTTTGAAAAAGTAGTAGGCGCTTGTTCAGCTTTCAGGCTTCATTCTCTCTGTATATTTTCCATAAAATCATTACGGAATAAATTTCGAGACGATATACGACTAAAATTACGTTTACGAATATTTCTACCGAGAACGTCGTATTTCTTTTATAACCATGGATGTACTTGAGTTTGACTCTTACGAAGCGTATTTGGAGTCGTTCAAGACGGCTCTAGATCGTCGTTTTTTAAAAAATGATGTGGCAACTAAGATAGTAGCACTGGGCTACCGCTCTATGCATCTTTATAAAGAAGATGAGTTCTATAAGAGACGTCAGCATGCCTTGGCGCTGGTGAATCCAACGGTGGCAGAGACAAAATTCTTTAACAGATTTTTAAACAATGACGATGAAGTTCTGCGTGCGTTGGCGGAGCGTGAAAAAGATAATTGTACGCTGAAGCTATCGGTAGGTGCATTGAGAATTTTGTTATTTTTGATTAATTAAATACTGTTTCTTTATTTTCAGACAATTATCTATTTGCAGCACCAGCGCGAGAATGGTTTTGAAATATCGGGATATATAGACTACGAGGCTAGCCTACGAGGTGCTCGTACGGGCAGGCGAGGTGCCACCGATTGGAAGGCCGTCTTTGAGAAGCGTGTGCGTCTCAAGCCCAAGCCGAATCACTTGATTTATTATGATTGGAAATCGGGTCAAACAACTCTTAATGAAACCCAGAACTTTAAAATTATGCACTGTCCCAATGGAATGTATTTTTTGCATAAGGTCGATCATAAAGCGATACCTGTCACTACCCAACCGAGTGAGTTTAGCCACAATGTTCAGCGACAAATGATTCACTCGAAGTTTTACGGCTTTGTTATCCTGTATGATCATCGCATACGATAAAAGGCGACTTCCTGTTTACGTTCTATTTCATATTTGTATTTCCTTATATATTTTTTTAATTTAAATACATACACACATGCACGCAAATTTTTCTGTGAGTAGACTATTCCTGTTAAATTTATCAAGGATATGGTGGTGTGAGAAGTTTTCTACATTTTTAGTTAATTTGGAAAAATGAGAAACTAGAATAGACAGATAAATATTATATTCTTTGCGGGTAAAAACACGTTTACCAAGCAGTTTATTTTTTGAATGTTGGAACTTAAAAAGTTATTGGGCGCTAAGTCAGGATTGTAAATTACATATGTATATTGTATTTGGTTTAGTTCTTACTTTTGTACATCCAAAACTAGAAATGCTGTAAAAATTAACAGTGTCAAATAGCGTCATTCTATAAAAAATTGCCGTCCGAAATAATTACTTTGACCTAATTGACACTATATTTAAATATTTTTTTCCAACGCCTTTTATAAATTGACAATAAATGTTGACTTTTATAGGCAAATTAGTTTGAATTTCATACCACAAACGGCTCATAATGAAATTCATTAAAAGTTGCACTTACCAACTGAACTGCATGGGTTGTACTGAGTGCTAGAGTTGGTAAATGATTCAATTTATGCAATTGGCCATGGGCTAAAATAATAATGTGACGTTTTAATGCAAATGAGCCTAAATTTAATGGTTATTCATAAACATATAGAAAGAATTATGGTATGCACATAAAGGCAATGTATTTGTTTTGTAAATAGCTGCTTAGGTATTCAGTTTTAATGGATGTATATTAACTGCTGTACCAGTGTATGTGTATATGTATAATAGTTATATGCGACGGCAGTTTGAGAATAAGTTGGCTTGATTTTTTTAGTTTCATATTAATATTTCAATAAAGAATATAGTGACAAATTTACACGTCACGCAATTGGGGGAGATAGAAGTGTTCATTAACTGGTCCCTGGGTGTATATGTATACAATATTTACGAGGGTAGTTTAAAAATCGATGCCTTGAAAGCATTTAAGTTTTATTAAACATTTTTAGGTAACAAACATAGGCTGTTAATTTCGTCTGGAGAAATGCAAAAGTACCCAACTGCAACTTACACTAAAAACAATTTGCATTTCTGCCCGAAGCAGACCCTTGACTACTAAAACTCAGGCACTAGTGCCCAATATAGTGTTATACAAAGGGTATACTCGATTTCTGCAATGTATGTAATGGACGTCTGTATGAACACCTAGATTTCGGAGACTATAAGAGCTAGAGATAACAGAGTGAAACGTCGTGTTTACATGCATCTGTGTGTAAAAATTAAACAAAATCGGACTAATATGTACAACAAAAGTTATAGCCAAAAATAAACAAATTTCACCTCCCCTTGCCAATAAACTGCGTCAATATTTGACTCTACGTAATTATGGTAACAAGTTATATAAGTATGGGTCACGAAACACCAATTTTGGTAAGCTAATGAACAAATCCACATCCAATTTTTATCGAAGCGGACCCCCCGCAATCAATTTACCGTGTTTTCTCCCACACCCAACAACATATCAACTTGAAACTTTTCCCATAACCTTAAAGTAAATTCTTTGATATAATTTTCGATTCTCATCAAAATCGGAAGAAATTTACGGATCTTATAGGTATAAATATCGTTTTGCACCGAAAACAAAAATGTTCCAATTGGAAAATTCTTAGAAAGAATATGCAGGAATAACATAATAACTAAATCGGGCACCGCCTTGACTGTATTACCTTTTTTTTAGTATTATTTAGTGCTTCCGTTTATAAAGAATCTCTTAAAGTAAAATCAAATTTTAAAGATGGCGTACATTAGCCTCAGAAGGTCGCCCAAACTGACCATTAAATGGAAAGAGTGCACAATGCACTTTCTTTACCAAGCATAAATTTTTATAATAAAATTTAATAATCTGCAAGCGTTGTCGTTTATAAGTTAGTACGCAGCAGTGTAAAACCGCGTGAAAGAAAACAAAACTTCATATAAAAAAAACGCTAAGAATTTTGACAGCGGTTTTACACTGCTGCGTACTAGGCTTTAATGGTTAAATTATAGACCAAACTGAACATTTTTGACAGCAACACAAGACACAAAAACAGCTGAGCTGACAAAAACAGTGTTGCTAAAAAGAAAGTTGTCAAAAAATCACCTTTTATTAGGAGTCTGTTCTATAAAATGAGGTTACATAAATCATTAAACCATTTTACAATGCCAGAAAGCTAATGTCCAAAAAATTTGTTATGTATTCCTATTTGATAGAGAGCACCAAATCATTTAATTTGATAATTTCGCGCAAGTATTGGGCATTTTGGTAGTCGGAAGGAGGTTTGCGATTAACAATTATGTTTCGCCAATTTGGCTCACGGCGCTGTATTAAAAAGGTGCCATCCATGACAATAAAGTCAAAGTTCAGTTGGTTGAGCATTAGCATCTGTAACAAGAAATTAAATAAATACATCTATTTAGGTTTGGATATTTCTACATACATGTAAAGATTCCGAATTATGGCTCATTTCGGCTAGACGCTGGTCATAGAGCGGCTCATAGTCATTGGCGGAAACATAGGCGGCACATTTTTGTGGATCATTGGTAATTTCATACACATCCAAGTCGCCATCCTGCAAATGTTTTTGAAGCCAAGGTTCTATGTAGTCTAGTTTTGTTGGAACTGTAGAGTTTAAGAGCAGAGAACTGTTAAATGCTTGCATTTGGGTAAACAAATCGGATTTATATTTTGGCAGCTGTGAGTTCTCCGTCAATTGGGGAAAAATGGGTACACAATAAATGCTGGAAGCAAAAAATAAGTCGTTAAAATAAATTTTCGTATTATTCGTATATTATTATGTTGTTATGTCGCATATATTATGGTTTCGAACCTTTTTAAAGGTTGACTTGGTTTCTGCTGCTTTATAAAATCCAAAAAATTATGCACAAAGTCAAGAGTGGGCAGCATGTCCAGATCCAAGGAAAAAACGTGAAATGTATTTGCATTCAAACGCGCTAAATTTTTGAGCAAGCTAATTGGATAAACAAGATCATTATTAAACCAATGAGTCTCAGTTTGCAGGCCTTGACTGTAGGGTGCATGACAACGAAATCCCAAAGGTTTAACATTTAGCATAGATTCCAGAAATTCCGGCAAGTGGTAGCCATGAAAAACCAAATGTACCGACACCCAATTAAAGAAGCTAGTCGAAAAGGCAGTACAATACTTGATGTGATAGAAACTTTGTAGAGTCGGCTTAAAATCCTTGCCATCTACAAGTATAGCAATACTTATGGGTGCATTCCAGCGCGCCAAAAGCCATTCCAAGTGTCCAAAGTCCATATAACTGCCATGCGTTGTAAGTGTCAGGCTTTCGTTACCATAAAGATTTGCCGTCTTGGCACTGATGAATTTGTTACAGATCCAATAGTCGCCATTTTGTTCCAATTGAAAAAGCGGACCCTCAATTTGTCTAGCCAGACGAGATGAGTTCTTATTACCTAATATTGAGGCTTCAAAAAAGAAATACAGCAGACTGATAGAGAACAATCCAACGAAAATCAAATTAATTATGCAAATGTGTCGCAGAGTATAAAATAACATTCTCGGAAAAAAAACTTTAATCGGAAGTTATTTATTTTTTAAAATCTTGAGATAAACTTTACTCGAATTAAAATTGGTTCAAACAATTTTAAAAAACTGATTTCTCCAAGCTTACTTTGTAAGTATTTTCGTAACATATGTATAAGGAAATATGAGCACGATTTCCTATATGGAGTCGGGCGCGGACGACTTTGTGATACCCTGTACCACCATATTGCAAAAAGATATTTGTCTATCTTTGGTTACGATATTTTTATTAAGGGCCTATACGCAGTTCGAAATATTTCACGCGGAATGAAAAAAACTTCATATATATGTCATTCCGCGCGAAATTTTGATTAAATTTGGTACAGTGCTTGGGACCTATTAAAATTTTCCGACTGCCAAATTTGGTTACGCTATCTCTTCTATGGAATAATAAGAGATCCAATCTGAAAGTTTGGTTGCTCTTGCTCTTACCATCTCTGGGATCTAGGCGTTCATACGTACACACATACGGTCAGAAGGACAGACGGACATGGGTGTATCGACTTCTCCAGCCACCATACATTTTCGACTTGCACAAACTTAATATACCTTACATGTATATAAAAAGCAATAAGTGCTTGGGATGAAAGTGCAAGCCAAGGCGTATCCTATTTTTTAAATAACTATCCGGACTAAAGATAAACACTGACTTTTTGAAGTTAAAATATTTCAGGGAGATCATATATAAATGTCCAGGAAATCAGACTATAAATAACGATATAATTCAGAGCGGAGACATATTATTGTTTACTCCTATCCATAAAAAAGCTTAATGCGTCTAATGTCTCTACTACTATATTATATAAAAAAATTAAAGATTTTAAGGTTCCAGAACGTTTATTTCTGAGGTGACCTCTTTTCTCGATTTGAGAAAAAGTCGCAAAGGTCTGATTTTAGAGTATATGCTGTATGGTATTGCAGTTCGTAGAACTTAAAGATTTTTTGAAGATAAAATTTTTTCTTTTCCAAATGTGGTCGTCTTAGCTTTAAATCAATGTCAAACTTCTTATGCCTTTCCTTGATTTTTCGTAAAATAAACCTATTTAAAAGTCAAGTTTTTAAATTTTTAAAACCAGAGTTATGCTTGGATGAGTAAATGAAATTCGCATTGTACCATTTTTGTTCAAAATGACAATGTTGTCTGCTTTGACTGGCTGTCAAACATAAGGTCCCATCAAAATGGGAAAGTACCTCAATGATTTTATTGATAGCGTTCCAGTCTGTAGACATGGCTATGATCTTTCCTGCGACCTCTTGTACTTTTTAGGGGAGAGTGAACTGCAAAAAGGCTGGAGTAAATACAAAAGGGATCTTTTTTTTTTTTTAAATGACTAGTTGCTTGTCTATGCGGAAGCTATAGAAATCTCTAGCCATCCAAAGCAAGATGCTACCAAAGCTGTGGCGGATTTTAAAAGAGAATCTGTCAGAAAGACAAAGATAACGTTAATGTTTTCTTCATTTAGAATGGATATCAACCCGAGAATCACTCTTCTTTGCTGTCAGTGGGCAGTGGGAACTAGAGACTACTATGAAAAAAGCTCATCCTACCAGTTTGGATTTCTAGCGCTGAAGGTGATAGGTGATAACCCAGTCTAAAGCAAATACCTGAGTGTTGGTGACGACTACCGCAACGTGAACTAAATGAGCTCTATGAAAATAATGACGTATTCAAGCGGATAAACTATCTGCAGCTCCGTTGGCGTTCGGTCATGTTGGGCGTATAATTGAGGAAGCTTCAGCGAACCGTGCCTCCGTTGCAGGGATCAGGTGGTGCCAATGGTACATATAACGAAGTGGAGATGGGTCGCCTGGAGAGACGATCTATGCCATTCCGAAACTCGATAGCGGGTTGGTGTTGTAACACTTGGTCATTCGAGATAAGTAAGCTTTCACAATACTGGGCACTGCGTCGACTACATTGTCTTCTGAGTCGCAAGTCGCTGACTTAATAAGCTGCCCTCGCTCATTTGTTGACATTATTATATTGTATAAATGAGTACAAAACAATTACTTAGCATCCATTTCATTCATTTCATATGGCAGTAAATAGGAGAACAATTCATCAAAACCCCTTTTCAAAAACTCAAATGACACTTAAGTAACCTCAAATCCACTTGACTTCCTTTTGACACTTCAGACAAAAACCACAGCAACAATAACAAGGACGAGACAAAAAACAACTGCCAGGAGCTTACTGAAAGTGACATAATTGCGCTGTTAACTGTCCAGACTGAAAAAGAGACGCAGTTAAACCTACTGGAGTCCAAACTTTTACCTGCTGCTGCGCGTAGCACGTTGTATCACTTTGTTGTTTTTGTTCAGGGTTTTCGGCCCGGCTCGACGTGGCTTAATTAATTAATGTTCATTAACAAGTGTAACTGTTACTGTCCCAGTAACTGTTGGACGCTGCGCCAGGATACAAATCAAATGCGTGCGGCTTGTCTCGACTCGTGTCTCTGATTGCCAAAGCCCGGCAAAAGTTTTATCGAAAGAAATCTTCCACAAACTCATTAGGTAAGAGTAGCCAGTTCCCTTCTGCTACCGCCTCACGTATAGAACAGAAATCAGACGTTGATAATAATGGTTAATTACGTGTTTAATTATGCATGAGCCCTGCTCTTACAAACAGGACGCGCCCTTAACTTTTACTGGGCAAGTTCTGGTTTCTTTTTCCTTTTTTTTGGTCTACTACGGCTGTTGATGGACCGGGAAACTCAACGGAAGTTGACGCTCAAACGCTCGTTAATAAATTATGTAAATTGTAGGCGCAAAATCTCTTTGGCAAATGGAAATTTATGCATGAAAGCGGGTGAGGTAATGTCTTTAGATAGTTGGCGGGTGCAAGTGGAGCTTCTTGCGCGGCAGTTGGAGTCTCGCTCTTTATGACTGAGCCCATACTTATTAAATTAAATGCAAATTAAACTTAATAATTAACAATTTGATAGGCGCTGAAAATTGACGTAGCTTAAAATAGAATTAATTAAATGAGCGGCGAAAAATAGGCAATCTTTTGTGACAGCGATCTAGGGACTTTTAACTCATTTAAAGTAAGATTACTAATGTTGCCTCTGTAAATACATTTTTTAGATCTCAACCAAGAAAAAGGTGTGGTGACCGACAATGGGATGGATGCTTTACAAACACATTTTTAGGGGGTATAATGTTCCGAATTTTCACTCATTTTTTAACGTAGATAACTTTTGACAGAATAATGCGATTTTAAACAAGCTATAGCATTGCCAGATGCAATAAATATTACCAGAGACAAACTGTAACCCAACTTTTTCGAATACCCAATATTATACATTATTTCCAAGTCCCCCTACAATTATGGAACTTGAATACGCATACTATCTTTAGCTGTTCAATGAAGAATTTGCTGATGAGGGCATTAAATTAATGTCCATTTTATTAATTAGTATTATTTGGATATAACCTCGAGACATCGAGAAAAAACAAAATATATGTATTCAAGTTAAAATAGTTCTAAAGAAAATAAATTTAGCAGCTTAAAAGTAGGCTGCAGTTGAGTTTTATCTACAAAATATTCTTTTTGCTTTCGCTTTCAGCATTTTCGCCAACTTTTTACAACTTTTGAACTTACAAAATCGCCTACTTTTCTCTATTTGAATTTACTTAACTTTTCTTTGTTCAGTAGAATTTTCTTTTATTTAGTTAGTAGTTTTTTTTTTTCAGCGGCGTACTTTTCGCTATATGACCTCGACGACAGTGTTAAATATGCAAAAGGAAATCCAAATAATAATCAAAACTTCACTTTCGCCAAAGTTTCTATTTAATTTTAATTAGAAAAGTTTTTCGACTTAAATTCAACTTGCAAGGCACATTTTACATGCATTTTAGTTTAGCTTTTTTTTTAGACATTAAATTATTTTTTTCGCCTTCTGTTTTGCTAAAAGTTTTAAAAGAAAGTGAAACTGTAATGAACACCAAAATTAAAGTAAACCCCAAGTTCTAACTCAAGCGACGCGAAACCTACCAGCCACTTGGGTACCACATCAACAGCTTCTCCATCAAGAGGCAATGCAGTGGATAACCCCGCTATCTGTCACCGCTGCCATGACAGGCAGTAAAATTGCACTGCTAAAATTGACAGCCCTACTGTTTCCGGGTCCAGTACCAATGATGGCAAGAAATCACTTGGCAGTATCTTTCGCATTCCCCCCACTCGCTGCTCTCTCCAAAATGGCGATGTGCAAATCAAATAACAAATGATTGTTCTTTGGTTGTAGTGCGACTTGTGATTGGGTTGGAACTGCGAGTTGCGAACGCAACTGATGACTGTCAGACACGCAAAGTTCCGAAACGAACCATGCGATTGAAAATGTAGCTTAATTTTCTTCACTTTGTCCATTTTGCCCATTTTCTTTGTTTTTCCCACTTTTTTCCAGCGAATTGACAAAATTTATTGTTTGTGCAAAAGAGATTGGATTATATTCAAGCGACTGGGCAATGTGTGCGTGCTTCAGCTTAGCATTAATTTCATTTCTTTACCTTAAAAAAATAGTCATTAAAAAAATAGTAGTGAAAAGATGCTTTCATTGGTTTTTGATTTAATTGGCTAACGGCTAAGCTTTGGTTTAAAATTTTTAAATAAATTGCATGCAAACAAATTTATTCAGATTGAAAATTGTGTGTCCAGTAGGTTTAATCCTAATTGCATTGGCTCAATTTTTTTTATATACATTTTAGAGCATAGCGTAATTGTTTTTTTTTATAAGCTGTGCCTTCAGACATTATATTATTATGCAAGTGTTCAGACATAGTATAAAGGATACGCGGAAGACCAGAATTAACACCAATATTCTCATAAAAACAAACATTTCCATTTATCAGTTACAAGGTATCTTAAAATCGAACAAACCTGACTTTATAATTTAACGACTATTTTTTTAATAAATTTACGCGATCCAAATTTGATCAACTTTATTTCTACTATAATTTGTATTGAAAAAATAATCAAATGACAATGAAAAAAATAACCAAAAAGATATAAAGTTTCTTTGAAATTCAAGTATGCTCTAAATTTAATTAATTTTTTTGTTTACAAGTAATTTGTATCTTGAGTATTATTATGAATATGCATGCATATTATATTGCCCAAATCACAGCTAAGTTAATAAACATAGCACTAGGAACCAAGGAAAGACTTTTGTCATACTGCTGCAGATTTACTTAAGAACTTATTGGTTGAATCATGAGATACCAAAGATACCCTTTTGAGGCGAAAAATATAAAGTTATTTCATTTACATCGGTTTTTGAAAAATTGTAAATTATACTTTAGATACTTTAGTTACTTTAGATACTTTAGATACTTTAGATACTTTAGATACTTTAGATACTTTAGATACTTTAGATACTTTAGATACTTTAGATACTTTAGATACTTTAGATACTTTAGATACTTTAGATACTTTAGATACTTTAGATACTTTAGATATTATATTTTAGGTTTTTTAGATACTTTAGATACTTTAGATACTTTAGATACTTTAGATACTTTAGATACTTTAGATACTTTAGATACTTTAGATACTTTAGATACTTTAGATACTTTAGATACTTTAGATACTTTAGATACTTTAGATATTTTAGATACTTTAGATACTTTAGATACTTTAGATACTTTAGATACTTTAGATACTTTAGATACTTTAGATACTTTAGATACTTTAGATATTTTAGATACTTTAGATACTTTAGATACTTTAGATTTTTTAGACACTTTAGATACTTTAGATACTTTAGATACTTTAGATACTTTAGATACTTTAGATACTTTAGATACTTTAGATACTTTAGATACTTTAGATACTTTAGATACTTTAGATACTTTAGATACTTTAGATACTTTAGATACTTTAGATACTTTAGATACTTTAGATACTTTAGATACTTTAGATACTTTAGATACTTTAGATACTTTAGATACTTTAGATACTTTAGATATTTTAGATACTTTAGATACTTTAGATACTTTAGATACTTTAGATACTTTAGATACTATAGATACTTTAGATACTTTAGATACTTTAGATACTTTAGATACTTTAGATACTTTAGATTCTTTAGATACTTCAGATACTTTAGATACTTTAGATAATTTAGATACTTTCGATACTTTAGATTTTTTAGATACTTTAGATCCTTCAGAAGCTTTAAATGCTTCAGATACTTTTTATTGAATAGATTTACATTTTTACGAAGGGTACTATTGTTGGTGCACACGATTTGATCTATGTATAAAATGTTTTTAAGATCTTTAAAAAGTATCCTAAAGCATGATTGTCATTTTGGTTATAAGCAAGACCAAGTCAAAAAATGTTGCATGAATAAGACATTTGTATCTTAGTTTTGAAATGTATTTTAATCAGCTTATAATTGAGAAATTAACTTGTGCTAAGAAAATATATTATGAAAATCACATTAAATTTTAAGAGACATAAAAAAATCGTCATATTTTTAAGCTGTTTCCCAAAGGGTTTACGCAAGGATATTAAATAATGTCTAGCAAAACAAAGCAAAATGCAAAAGTCGTTGAAAACGTTCAAATACTACGTAGTAAAAGCAAAATATTTGCAAAAATTTGCGTTAAAAATAACGACTGGTCGCTTACAAATGTGTCCACTGTGTATTGTAATCGCTCAGTTGTTTTTGTTTTAGGTTTTTTGTCCTGAATGTAGGAAGGGTGTTCCGCCTGTCATTTGTTATGCATGCGTAGCGTTTATCTAAAGTGTTTTGTAAGAGGAGTCTGCCTCTTGACTATCTAGAGCTAGGCATGTAGGCTTTTATAGTGTTAGTATTTAATATCTCTCATACTTATTTAAACTGTTTAAAGTCATTCTTGATCAAGTTTCAGGTTATACTATTTTGCACCAAGCGTTGATTCTGTCATCCACTTTTAGTGTCTTTAGTTGCCATGGGAAAGTTCATGGGAAACCCAATTGGAGATAGAAATAGGATGAATACTGAAGAAAGCAAGGTGATTGAGATACAGGAATTTTTATAAACAAATTGTTTCTGCTTTTCCCAGATTTCACAGAGCTATGGCCAAAGCGTGACACTAAAGAAAAGTGCTACTTCTGGCTTTTAAAAGAGAATATGTAGTTCAATTTTTGTTTGGCTTCTATGATGCAAGCGTGAAAAAATGCATCATCACAACACTACAAACATAGAAAACAAGAGGTGTCAGTGTTGTGGAGAATGACCCCATTGAACTAACAAAAAGTGTTCAGCCGTATAAGATTCAACTGACATAAGACATAATCGCCAAAGATATGGGTTTTCAGTCAGAGAGCAGTGTCAGTGAAGTCAAGATGGCCATTTAAAAGATGAATGTAGCTTTAAAAGGAAGCCAGCATCAATTTGATGTCTCCCATCGTTGTTTATTTATTTATTCAAAAGTAATTTTTCAATCAGTCAAAGTTTAAATTTGTAAAGATCCACATTTTTAGAAGGCGCAAATAAAGACATCTTTCAGAGTATTAATTAAGTATACGTAACATGAGAATATCGAATTTCAAATCAAAGTCATTTAGGCTATGTCAGCATTGCACTTGCCAACTTTTGCAAAGGCGCTAAACTTTTCCTGCTGTAATAGTCTAATTCTCACTCTACCCTTTTCCATCTTACCGACATTTGTTGCGCTCTTTCTAATTTAATTAAAATCAACTTAACGCAGTCTAGTTTCATGCCGCCAAAATGCCACATTCAACTCCCACACGCATGGGGCATGCATGCATGAGACTGCAAATATATCTTTCCCATTCTCTCTCGACCTCTCCTGGTTGCATTCGTCTGTCAATTTGTAACGCTTTTAATTTGTTATTTCATCTCCTTGCCGCACCGGCAGCCGTCAGACAAGACAAACAGACAGACAATGAGACAAATAGAGGAGCCTCCATTGCGATGCTGTCTGCTTCCTGTTTCGCTTGCCTCTCCACTCTCCCCTCACATTGTCCGCTGTTTGGTTTGTGTATTTATTTGCTAAAAACATTTTTCCGCCTAACGTTTTGCGTTTGAATTGGTGTTGGTGTTGGCTGCAATGATTGCAACAAGTGCAGCAGACTGCACTCTTCTAACTGCCTGACTGCCACACATGGACGCGTTTAATGGCACAACACACACACACTCGCAATCAAACAACACACTCACGCTCTTACACTCTCTCTCACACACATTTGCAGTAGCTTATCCACTCTTTGATTCCATTTGTTTTAGCGCTTTCACTTTTCTATTTACTCTTTGCGGTGCTCAGCTCGTTTGTTGAGTGTGGCTCACGGAGCGTAAGCACAGTGGTCGAGATTGAATTTAATTAACCTATATGTGATCCACGTCAATATTTAAAGTCCGCATGGTTATTTTGAAAATTGCTCAACTGCAGGCGGAACTTTGAAGAGTCTCTGATGCTCGACAAGATGTGCTTGATGAAAAAGGATCATGGGCCAGGCGCTAAATAAAACAACATGCTCCCAATATCATAAAGTTTTTATATCCTGTATCAGGTCGTAGTGCGAAATTCCTAAACTATACTACTCCAAAAGGAAGCTTCCTTTTCCACTAAGCTAGTGGGGTTCGCCTTTTTGTCTGTCTGTCTGTCCGTATAAGCAAAAGTTTATAAAAGACTACAAGAGCTAGAAGTTTTTAGCGCTATTTATCGTGTTGATAGAGAATGTGGGAATTAATGATGGTGCGCTGGATATTATAGTCAGGATGTTTCGTAGTTTGGTGTGCGAGGCACCTGGGAAGCGCATCCGCCTAGTTTCTGTGATCATTCCTTCTCAGAAATTCGGAAACTTAATTTAGGGTCACCAAATATAAGAATATATTAAAGAGTACGTACATCGTTTTTCAAATACTTTTATACATACCTCAGCTGTAAAGAAAATTTGAATTCTATATAAATATAAAGTAAATTCTAAACTTAATAAAATAAAATATATTTTTATACATATATACCTCAGCTGTAAAGGAAAATCGAATTATAACTAATTTCTTCTGGCTAGATTTAAGCATTATCAGTTAGAAAATAAATTAAATTGTAAAAAAAACCAAAAAAATTAGAGAAAACAAAATAAATATTATATCTATCACATTTTTCATACAAAAAGTAAACAATTCTATCAGTAATAAATTTTGCAAAATTTGAATTATCGAGCTAGTTTGACTTTTTCGACCACTGTGCGTATGGGCAATGTGTTTGCGCTTTAAATGAAAAACCAGCAAAAAATGTTGCAACAACCAATATGCAACTCACTTTGTTTATTGGCTTAGCTAATAGTAGCAGCAGGCAACAGCAAATGCTTTAAATTTAATACTTTGGCGTTGCATGCATCAAGGGGTTCCAGCAGCCTCTGCTTATATGCTTTTAAATATTTAATAGATTATTTGACAGCTCACAAACTTCCGACTCTGGTGTCAAGTATCCTCTGGGTAGCCCCTGAACAACCGTTTTGTGGAGCTAGCTAATTGTGAGAAGGCGAATCATGGCCTCCTTGCCGGAAAAAAAGGTTCTGCAGCGGGCTAATAACCCACTCAGGTAAAAAACAACATATTACAGAAACATCGACAAACGCCTCGGATAGAACCTCCCCCCCTTCGTTGACGACTTATGGCTTTAAACAACGGTTTATGATTGGAACATGGAATGTAAGGACGCTCTCTGAAGAATCGAGACTTAACCAGGTTTTAAATGAGATGTGTGCTTATAAATTGGACATTCTTGGGCTTAGCGAGATACGCTGGCTAAACAGCGGATCAAAACTCTTACCTCGGGGTTACAAATTCCTTTTTTCCGGAAACTCCACTATGAGAAGAAACGGTGTTGGCTTAATCTTATCACCCAAAGCGAGCCAGGCCATATTGGCTCACAATGCAGTTTCTGACCGGATTATCACGATTAGAGTCAAATCAAAATTTCGGAACATCTCAGTAGTCCAATGCTACGCGCCTACGGAACCAGATGATGACGACGCAAAAGAAGCCTTTTATCTACAATTGGATGCAGTAACTAGCTTGTTACCGACCGGTGATATCAAACTGTTCATCGGAGACTTTAATGCCAAAGTTGGGAACAACAACAATGGAGTAGCGGCAATTATGGGCTCCCAGGGTCTTGGTTGCACTACTAATAATAATGGCGACAGGTTAGTTGATTTCTGTGCAAGAAATCATCTCATCATTGGAGGAACAATGTTCCCACACAAAAACATACACAAATACACATGGGAATCGCCTGATGGCTGCACTAGGAACCAAATTGACCACATCCTTATAAGCAAGCTGTTTCGGGGGTCACTTATGGATGTCAGAAACAGACGCGGTGCTGACATGGAGAGTGACCATATGTTACTTGTGGCAACATTACGACAACGCCCGGCAGCAACTGGCAACAAATGTCCAAGGTACACAAAATTTAATCTTTCCAAATTGCGTGATCCAGCGGTTGTCGCTGAATACAATGCTGTTCTGGCCAACAAATTGGGTGACAACGGAACAAATACATGGGAAGACATCACAGTAGCTTGCAAGGAGAGTGCAGAAACCGTATTGGGTAGCGTTCGCAGTGTAAACAAGTCCTGGGTAAAGGAAGCGACTTGGCTAGAAATTCGCACTAGGCGGCAACTCCGGCATATCTACCTACATGCAAAAGTGCCGGCGGATAAAGAACGTGCTCGTCAGAATTATCGCCAGTGTGCATCTCAGGTAAAACGAATGGTGCGTGCTAACCGCGAAATTTATTATAACAACATAGCCGCAGAGGCTGAACGAGCAACAAACACTGGAAATCTGCGAGGAGTCTATGCAGCTGTCAAAGAGATGTGTGGTAATAACATCAGGAGCACATCCAAGATTAAGTCGGCAGATGGGTCCGATATTACGAGCACAGAGGACCAATTAGATCGATGGCGTCAGTTTTTTTGCGCAAGCGTCTAACTTCCTAGGTGATGACACAAATGAGCCCATGGCTTTAACTGGTGTCCGTCGAAATCCTAGGAGAGATATACCCACCGACCCTCCAACGTATGATGAAATCCTGCTGACTCTGACAATGCTGAAAAACGGAAAGGCTGCCGGCCCGGACAACATGCCCGCGGAGTTACTGAGATACGGAGCAATTTCTGTTGCAAGAGCAATTACCCCCTTAATAAAAACTGCGTGGCTTAACAATTGTCTCCCGTCTGACTGGAAGAAGGGTGTAGTTGTAACGCTTCCCAAACGCGGGGATCTTAGTCATTGCAAAAATTGGAGAGGCATAACCTTGTTGAACGCAATAATTAAGGTAATGGCCACTTTACTGTTAAATCGAATCTCACCCATACTGGAGTCTATTTTGCGGAAAGAGCAAGCAGGCTTTAGGCCAGGTCACTCCTGTGTCGACCACATAAACACATTGCGCGTTATTATTGAACAAAGTGAAGAGTATAACACCAGTCTTTATTTGCTATTCGTCGGTTTCGAACGGGCCTTCGACACAGTTAATAGAGACAGGCTGTGGAATGCGCTTCTATGCAAAGGTATCCCTGAGAAAATAGTCGGTCTCATACGCGAACTTAACACAAACTCTGAGTGTACAGTCCGTTTTTGTGGAAATGAAAGCCAACCATTTACAACAACAGCGGGGGTGAGGCAGGGCTGCGTATTATCACCAACATTGTTCCTTATCGTCCTGGACACCGTCTTGGAGGCGACTAGCCTCGAAGCGCCGATAGGGATCCGCTGGGGCTTACACGAATATCTTGGTGACATCGACAATGCAGACGATATATGCTTCATGGCGCACAGCTTTGATCATATTAAAGCCAAGCTGGAGAGATTAGTACTAAACGCAAATAGCGTTGGCCTGCGCATAAATGTAAAGAAAACCAAGCTTATGCGTATTGGTACAGTTAACACCACTCCACTGGTTGTCGAAGGCGAAGTCATCGAAAACGTGGAGAGTTTTGAATATCTTGGCAGCAAAATTACCAAAAACGGCGGCTCCGATGCAGATATTGGTGACCGTATTAACAAAGCACGAGTTGCATTCCTCGCATTGCATAAGATATGGCGATCGCGCTCCATTTCACATCGGACCAAATTGCGAATTTTTAATTGCAGCGTTAAATCCGTACTTTTGTACGGTTGTACAACCTGGAGCCTCACGCAGCTTACCATTGGAAAGTTGCAGACTTTCATAAACCGCTGTTTAAGAAAAATCTGGCGTATATTTTGGCCAAATCAAATAACAAATGAAGACCTCCTTTCGCAATCGAACGCCGTCCCAGTTCAGCTAGAGATACGGAGACGCAAATGGACATGGATTGGTCATGTTTTACGCCGGCCTGCCGGTGACATTGCACGATCAGTCCTAGATTGGAACCCGCAAGGGCAGCGTGGTCGTGGTCGCCCAAGAAATACCTGGATTCGGTGCACAAAACAGGAAATAAATCTGGCCCACATCTCGTGGATTCAAGCAAAAACCCTAGCTAGAAACAGAGGAAGATGGAAAGAGATTGTCGATGCCCTATGTTCACTATGAATGTTTTTGCTTAAGTTATTGTTATTATTTATTTATTACCAGTAACTTCTAGCAAAATAAAGGACATATATATATATTTGATAGTCGCTTGTCGTTTGGTATATTAAATTTATGTATTTTTTTCTTTTTGAACTACCAGAGTACAATATGATTACGCTGTATACTCTTATCTTTTTTTTTCGCTTGCTTTTCCTTATTTCGCTCTTATTCTCTTTATTTGACTGGAGGCCATAAATTGCGGGAAAATCGTTTGCAATATTCAGAGGATTTTTCTCTCTTTGCAGCTGAGTTATTTGTTTTGTTGGTATTTGCTTTGGCTTATGTTGTTGTTGTTTAAATTAAATTTATATGCTGCATATGGCTCTGGTAGTGAAAGACGACGCCATGTGGTATGCAACATAATTTTTTATTTACCTTAAGCAGACAAGACCATAGCTCCTAGCTGCCTAGACACAGCAGGCATCAGTCAGTTGAGACTGTTGAGGCTGCTGGAGCTGGGTCTACTTTAATAACTTACTAACAGGCTCTAGTTCCGGCTAGTTATTCTACTGCTTGGGTTGAAAATTTAAAGCAGCTCAACGGGCATTCAGTTCATTTGGTTGTTCCATGCACAAAATGCCGAAAATTCTTTGCAGCTCTCAACCAATTCACATAGTTGGATATAAACAGAGCAAGGCTTGCAGCTCTCGAACAATGGATTCAGACTATTTCTCTAGAGGCCAAGTGCATCGAGTTTTATTGTGTGTCTATTAGCCATCAACTCTTTATTGGCCTTTTGTCTAGTGAGATTCTTAACCAACATCAGTTTGGACTAAGTTCAGCAGCTTTTTGCAGTACTTTTTCGGGTTATTTCATTCTTCTTTATATTTGTGGAGACTTTGGGTCTGCTCTGGTCATAATCGACAAGCGCCCATTATACCTCATTATGCTGCCGTAGACTTACAGGCTACAAAGAGTTATTAATCCGTATTTTTCATTAAAG
The DNA here is from genome assembly GCA_018150985.1 of Chymomyza costata. Lineage (NCBI taxonomy): Eukaryota > Metazoa > Arthropoda > Insecta > Diptera > Drosophilidae > Chymomyza > Chymomyza costata. Next base: position 623,121 of record JAECWU010000257.1, read on the forward strand.
TTTGATTTTTCCTGTAAGGTTATTTTCACCACCGAATGAGGGAAGTCCTGAGACAATGTTTGTCGGTTGAGTCTAGAAGCTTAAAACCTAACCAGCCAGTTTCCTGTAATTATCTTTATCCGACAATGTGTGCACTGATTATTTTCTGTCATCTTGCGTATACAAGCCTTCTTCAAAGGATTTTAAAGAGAATCATGGCAACATGCTCAACTTGTATGATAACATAAGCTCATGGTTTCGTCAGAGTTGAGACTGTGCTCACATTGCAGCGCATAGTAAAAAGTGATCAGAGTGCCTGCAGAGTAGAGTCCAGAAGAGTTTTCAGAAGCCGCGCAAAATGCCAATACTCTCTATCCGACAAGATAAGAATCTACCAAAAACGTGCAAAGAAGCTTGAGAGAAGACTGGTACGGCAACTTTCAGGCATGATATGCTGTAGCCTGTATCTTTTGGTGTGTAAGCTAATCCTTACGGGTATTCACACCGCGAACAGTGATCCATAAAGTCCAATGTAAGTTTATGGACAATTTTAAGAAAACTGCACAATCATTTTTTAACTAACAATCTAAGATTAAATATTTTTTTATGTATATTAGAAGTGTTATTTTTGTAAAAATTTTATTGACTTAAAAGCAAGAAGGGCTTTTAAAAATAAGTGCTTCTCGATTACTTGCTAAAGCTCGTGAGTACGTTATTTAATTGAATTTTTTTCATTTACAATTTATGTATTTTTTTTTCATTGTTATTTTTAAAGTTACATTAAAAAAAAAATGAAAAAGGAAAATATGCAAATAAAATAAATTTCAATTTTCGTCTTAGATTTAATCAAATAAGAATGAGTTTAACCATAATGATGAGTTTTTGAACAAAGTTTTGTGCGTTTTTAATGCACTCTAACTCAATTTTTGAATATATTGAAAAAAATAACTATTTTAAAAAAGTGCGAAATTCGTTACAGGTCTGTGGTTTTTTCGCAAAGTTTCTTGTTGGAAACCGTCTTTGTCGCAAAAAATTTGACCCACCCTAATTATTAGTACACATCAATTATAAGGCTAAGAAAAACAAGTATTATATTATATAATTTACAATCTCTACGATATCTTGTACCTTGAACCTTTAAGATATGGTTTCCGTCCATTCAGACCGAAAGATACTATACTATCCACCAAGAAGATATACTCAGTAGCTTAACCTTAAATTTCTGGGGCTGCTGAAAACAAAATTGGTCCGTTTAAGTCTATTCAGCTAGGTTTTCGTGGTAATTGGCTTTATAATTAAACTCATTTCCACAGCTCCTAAATGTATCAAGTAATTTGTGCCAAATTTACACTGTATGCTTAAATTTTAAAACTGAAGCTACAGAGAGGAGGACAGCCATAGCTACATAATCTTCACAATGCATCCTTTTTGCAGCTACTTATCGTTCTACAGGTTCTGATAAGAAGAAGCACTTTATTGGTTTTATTTTTTTCTTTGAATTGAGCTATATACTACTTTTATCAACCTTCTCTCATTTACTTTTCTTGACCACATTGAGTTGTTCTATATGCTCATAAGACAAACAACGAATCCAAAGGATAGATTAGCTTCCTCTTCTTTTGCATTCACTTTAAGCTGCTTACATTGTCTGTCTCTAATGGAGGAACACATTTACCTAACCATCAAATTGACTTGTTTATCCTGGCCGGGCAAAAACCAATACAAATGATTAATGCTCGCTGTGTCAGCCGAAATATGTGCGCTGTCCGCAGTCAGATAGATGGCCAAAAGGCAGAGGCGTAGTCTAAAAGGGCCAACAAACACACAAACATATAGACATGCATACTGGAATACATTGTGGCCAAAAAACAAAAGGAGAACCAGACTTGTTCAACTTGCGCTGATTATGGTCCGCATTGGCCGCAAGTTATTATCAAATGTCTCCCCAGAGTAATATATATCTAACCAAGGGGTCATGCAAAACTTATATAGAAAAAACAACAAAAAAGGGGTGGGGGCTGCCTTTAAGGCAGGGTCTTAGGGCCTAGGCGTTACAGCATTTAACACAATAATCGAATTTTCATACATGTAGGCAAAGCCCGTAGGCAACCCCATAAACCGTAGTGGGTTAAGCCTTTGTTGGTACGCTCGGCGGAACACGTATACGCCCCGTTTTCATGTTAGATTTTCTTTTGTTTTTTGCTCCATAGAATCATGGCATAAAACTAATGCGAAGCAAGTGCTGTTAAATGACCTTGTTAATCATGTTCATGTTCATGTTTGCTTGTGTGCGTGATTTATGCTTATTTATATTTTATTAACCGTAACATTGGATGGAACTGGGCATAGAGAGACCACAGACCAGGTCCGTACCCGCTCGGACCAGACCAGAGCAGTCTCTTTCTCTCTCATTATGGTAGTTATTTTTGTTGTTTTTGATGTTGTGATTTGAAATATGGCTTAGAATGGCGCATTATTTATGTTAGTTTTTGTTGTTTTTTGCATTAAATGATGAAGTGGTTCGTTGTTTGTGGTAAGAAATATGTGCATATAATCTCATTTCGAGATTTACAAGTTTTATTACATAGACAAAATATTTAATGCATTTTTAATTGTAAATCAACTTTAATTTACGAGTTCATAAAATTTCTAAAGCACTGAGAGTCGTTAATTTCGTTTTTCCAAAAGTTTTTAAATGGTAATGGGTTATTACAGAGTGCGTTAGGTAATATTATTTGAAATGTTTAAATTTAAAGCAAATAAATTTATAGTCTTATGCCCACCTTTAAACCTATAAAGTGATGATATAATAAGCTCTATTTATTTCTGAAGTTTTAAACCCCCTTAATCGCTACTAGGTGGGCGTCTGATCTTATGTCATCAATCATTAGTGTACGAGGTCATCACTCACTGATTGGCAACTAATGCGGACCCCGTCACCGGTTAATCCTCCTGCTTTGCTAGCAGCAAGAACTACGGATTTGGATGAGCTAAGTTCAAGTCAAAATATTTCGTTCATGAACGAAACCAACACAACCAACCTAAATCAAAACTCGAGGCCCTTTACTCCAGTGGTAGAAGAGGATAGCAATAAGGAAGTGGGATGTTGACAGTCTCCACATCTGGACAATAATATATATAGTTCAAAAAAAAAAAACAAGGGGTTTTGCTCCATGCAGTTTACTTAACTTCTACAGTGTTCAACATGTTTAATGACTTCTTTATTTTTGGCATAAATACTGAGGCTCCCAACCGATTTAAAAAAATATTGCTTGTAGGATGGGTTATGTTAAGTAGAAGTAAAAAAACAAATGGGAGACTAGACGATGGCATTCCCAAAAGGCGTAAAAGATTTTTCACATTAAAGCCCACACGTCGACGACGACAGGGACGCCCGCCTCTGCGATGGGAAGATCAGGCAACGGAGGATCTTCTTAGCCTTGGGATTGCCAATTATCGCCAGCAAGCACAGGACAGAAATCGCTGGTGTAGGATAATTTCTGCGGCCAAGACCGATAACCGGTTGTAGTGACCAAAATAGTATAAGTAGTAGTCTATAACTGACTGTAGCTTCTTTGCAGACATAATTACCTACAGGTTGTTTATGGTAGTGCTCCTTAATTTTCTCCATTTTTTGTTAGAAAAAGCAAAGTGCAGGACATAATATAATTTGCATGCTGCAACTGAGATATTAAAGATGCACTACTGCTGTGTATATTCCGAACCTGACATATGCATTTATATTTAACTCTGCATGCTTATAATCTGTTATGATCCACATAATTATCAATTTTAATTAGCCACAACCAAAGGGTGAAGAGGATGATGTATTGAATTTATCGCTGATGTTAATAAGAAAGAGCAAGAATGAAAGCTAATGGGATTGCCTTATGTTGTGCGGACAGAGACAGCAGGACTGAATGTTATTTAATTGTTCATTGATGTTTATCCTGTCGTGCAAATTTGCCAACTTGCCTGCTGCTGCTGCCTCTCAGCAGCTCTACATCTGACTCTCCCCCACAGTCACCGAAACTTGTAGGTATGTTTGCGTATGTGTTAGTGTGTGTAGTGTCGTCCTGTTCATATACTCGTACTTTGTCGTTGATAGTTTCATCTGTTTAAGTGTATTTATTTAATTGCACAACATTTGCGTTTACTCGTAATTCGCATTAATGAGACATGACATTTTAATTGGATTAATTGCGTTGATTAAGTGAGAAAGCTCTCTCGGCTCGGTCAGCAGAAATCATTGACTGACTGACGGATGGACTGACTTAATGACGGGCTGTGAAGTGACGCGTCAAAGCAAACTGGGGGAACGGAGCAGTTCAACTAATTGACAACACGGTTCTCGGGATGTCAAAGCGGTTAGGTAAAGGCAAAAGTGCTGAGCTGTTTATTGGAATTAGAGACAAATTAACAGAAGTATGAAGTGTAAAAAGAGGTTTTAAGAGCAATGAAATTTAAATGAGAAACAAACAATTCCATGCCGTAATAGATAATATGTAATGTTGACTGGAGTTTTGGGAATGTTAATTTAGTAAAGTACAGCCATAATGATATCAAGCAAATTAAAATGTTTTTACTTCCGTCAAAATGTATGTTACAGGGAGAAGGTAATCCCGCTTAATAATAGTATACATAATTGATGAAGATGAGTATAGACAGGCTTATACGTCGGTCGGCATGAACGCTGATTTTTCGGAGACTATAAGTGCAAGAAACCACAAAAAAAAGTGACCATAGTCTGCATAAGATTTTTGAGTCCATATTCTTTCGCCTTATGGTCAACAATATTGCGCGATTTTCAGGTATGCTGGTAAATCTTTTTTCTAGCCATTTAAAGAGTTATGCAACGTTTATTAGCAAACTCGAATAAGGACTTCAAAAGTTTTTGTCAAAAAAGTACTTACTAACCATTCTTTCCTTACCCAAACAGTTAATATATTGAATTTGCGAGTGCGAGGGTCGCTATTGCGAAACAGCTTTATTGTCGATTTTTATTGATGTAGTGCCAGAGCGTCCGGTAGTGCCAGATCTGGACTGTTGGGATGAGACAACGTGGCGACACTGTATCTGGCCATAAACTCCCTCCCTTTTTTTAATTCTTGAATAACTAGGCGCATGTTTGTGTGCCTATTAAGGGCAAGGAACGCCTTCACTGTGGCCACATTTTTATCAAGCCTTGAAGTTGATATGCAACCGACGCTGGTCGTGATGAGCTTCTGCCCCTCTCGGAACACTTATGCCATTCGAACACGGCTCATGGCAGCGACGACCTCCATAGCGATTGCCGCGAGTTTGCTTGAGATGTTTCTCCATCTTGGATCCCAACAGCACTATCTAAGAGAGGTTCAGAGTAGTGCTAGAGAAAACATCGATGATCGAAGTTTAAAATCTTTATATATTGATGTTGGCCAACAGAGATGTTTCTCCAGCACATCTGCTCTCATCAAATGGGTGTATAGTAGTGCAGGAAAAACATCTCTGTTGGCCAACATCGATATATATTGAGACTTTAAACTTCGATCATCGATGTTTTCTCCAGCACTAGTACAGGGTATAAAAGGGGGATGTTGGTATTGCATACTAAATCAGAGTTTAGATAAGTATTCAATCTTTACAACTGAGAAATTAAATTAGATATAAAAATATAATGGAGTTTGACTCAAATAACTAATGTTAAGGAAAAACAATGGCAAGAAAAAAAAAAACCTTAATTATGATGAAAAAAAAAAAGATTTTTAAATTAAGCAGGTTCCTAACTGAAGCTAGTACCTGTCAGCACGAAAGTTGTGCGATAAGTGATTTTTTATTCGCGAAATTGTTGATAGCGCGAGATATAAGTTCATCAATCTTTTTAATATTAGATTCATCATGCAGTCGTTTTGTCGCATAAAAGAATGGTCTATTAAAATCATTTTTAATATTTTGTTCTGGGAAGTTTTAATTTTTTGTAAATGAGTTCTTGCTCGAACCGGAAATGAAAAATAAAAATCTTATTTGAGCAACGATAAGTTACGTTTTTGCGGTTTTTGTAACTTTTTCTGACTATTGTTGTTAACTAAATATACCAAGATAGACTAAAACCTAGAACTTAAGCCCCTAGTAAACTAAATCTCCACAATATTAAAAAAAACCATCTAGATAATAAAATGCCGAATAAATATTTTCAATTCTATCTTGGTCATTTATTTGGCATATCTATTGAACCACAACATTCGTTCTGCTGCCATATATGCATCTCCATTAACTGACACCAAACTTTCATTTAGTTGCAGCAAGTTCATTTTGCTAGTTTATAGTTTTTCTTGAGGTCGAAAATGATGGCATAGTTTGCAGTCTTCAAAATATTTTCTTCCAGTCTCTCTGTTGGCATTTTGCTGTTAACAAGCCAAGCCAAGTTGGTTGCTTGTCTTGGTTACGGTCTGCCGCCAGCCCGACAATGTGACGTCACTTTATCACTCTCGCTGTTTCTCTCTCCACTCCCTTGCCAGTGCGCCTGCTTGTTTATGCTTTTGTGGCCAAGACTGTGGCTGCTTGCAACCCCACACAACGTGCTCTCCAACCTCTCCATGTACTGCTCTCTCCCTGCGGCTGCTGATGGTGGCAGAGTTTGCGGCTGCTTCGCTTGTCAACCATTGCACAAATTACAACAAATTGTCAATTTTCAAGTGGCAGCAAATTCATGGAATTTATTTGCAGCATCGTTGTCACCTTGCCGACCCGCTCTCCAGCTCTCTCTCTAGTCTTCTAACGCACTTTGCTGTTGAATAAAATTATTTAGCAGGCACAAGTTTTTTAATTAGCTCCATGCACATTTTCTTGGCTTTTCAGTTGCAGGCGCATTGCTAAATGCCCCTCTCGTAATATGGACGTGGCGTTGGGCGTAAGCATTACTATGACTCAGGACTGCTTCTTCTTAAGCTATGCCGTTTGAAGTGCTAATTGCATTTTATGCTGATTTTGAACTTTGAGGTTTTCCATAAATGCAATAAGCAAAAAAGTTTTTCCATGAAAATGTTAATAGTGGAATTTGTTATTGTTGCTGTTGCTCAATGTAGAATCTTTTTATTAAAGCTGACAGCTTCAAAATCTTTTAATTAAATTAAATGCATAGTCTGTCGTACACAGCTGGACTTGGCCTAAATAAACATTTAGTTCTATGCTGGGTTTACACTGGCTCATGGCAAGTCAATATTTTGTTTGCAATTAGTATCAATAGTCAGCTCTATGGCACAAATGCAAATCGTCTTGGATGCGAATAGTTTTGCAGTGTAAACATGTGTAGTATATTCGTCTGGTTGCAATGTAGAACAATTTTTTTTAGTAAAAATCTTGTCGCCAAAGTGTTACGAAAAAAATTTTCTATGTGGCTCAATGGCAAACGGATCATACTGTATACAGATGAAGATATAAGCTCCAAATATCTGAAAAAACAAACACATGTTTTCAAATTGTGAAAAATGTGTAGCAATTAAGTAAAGTAAACGGTACTTTGAATTTGTATTTTTTTATTCATCAAGTTGTGCATTCCCATAACCCTTTGTCAATATAATTTAACTTTTAATTTTGAGATAAAATTCTTTGTGAAACTACTTTTAAACCAAAAATCTAATAAGATTTCAAGAAACTCTCTTCAATTGTGACATCGTTTCATGTAATGATAATTGTTACAATGTGGTCAAGTGTGACCATAGCATATGTATCTGATAAAAACTTATGCACACACGCATATCCACATACATACATTTATACTGTGCGTAAATATTTGTAAAACGTGTTCATCATCCTGTTGACAAGGTCGTTTACAAAATAAATTCACTAAACAAAATGTTTTTATTGGATTTAACTTGTTATGCCAAAGCATGACACGAATTACTTTTAGAAACACATAATACACACACTTGTACGCATTTGAGCATTTTGTGTGTGTGTGGGCTTTATTGTATCTGGACATTGCATGAGATACAATATCCATAGGTAGCCACATTGGGCGGCAACGACTTCGGGTCAGCAAATAAAATCTTTTGGACAGTTTCATTGTTATATTTGCTTCCTTTGTTAAGAAGTTAAATAGTCATAGCAAGACATTATTATTATTCGTTAGGCTGTCCGAAATGACAAGGGCAGAATCGTTTATGTGGTAATTTCAAATACGTTAACATATTATTTACAAAGAGATGATTTATATTTTATTTCACCTTAAAATTACGTGAGATGTAAGAATCTGAATTACATTCCTTGGCCCAAGCTTAACGTATCAAAATAATGTGAAGTATTTATGTGTGTGATTCCATTTAGGGCAAAAAATATACTTTTCATTTTAAAAAGCCGACTAAGTGCTGTAATCTTTGCAAAGAATATTCCTTATTAGGCAGTTTTCAGCTGCATTTAAGCAGGAGATGGTTGAATCCACAGTCAGTCTAATTACTGGAACCGTTTTTATAGGTCTCCTTGCAGAGTTGTTGCGATGGAGAATCAATCTGATTACCATATCCGCAGGTGAACGCTATGACTTGCTGGTATAACATCCGCTTGCTGTAATGAGGATAGCCTGCTACGTTTAGTAAGAACACAATGGAGTTGATCCCTTTTACAGTAGCATACCGCAGCAACTTAAATGATGTGCTCGCAGTATATTTTACGGTGGTTCAAAGTAAAACGGAGATATTGGCTTATCATTGATAAAAAATGGGGCGGAACTTTAGGCCATAATGTGAAGAAGAAAAAAGGGCCTCGATGAGCTGCACTGCGACTCAGCAGAACACAATATATGCGCTGCTTTAAATCTAATATGTCAACTGCGATCAAAAAGCCCGTTAACTCCTCCAGCAGATCATCACTACACCTGACACGCTTTCCAAGGAAGCACTATAACCAAGCTCAACTCCTGGGATAAGTCGCATCTGGAAAATCACCGGATCGAATGAAAACAAAAATCGATTGCTGAAACCGATAGAAGAGAAAGTAGACTCTTTTAGAGGCCCTAAGCTTCTAAGAACAAATTCAACGTATGGTCCAATTTTAAAAATGTTTTCGTGTAGCTACTGGATGAATTTTGCCCTCAGATTTGTACTCATAAGAAATCTGAGTAAATAACGCAGACATCGATAGCGTAAGTGGCAAGAAGCATCTTCCGAGGGGTCTTATCCGTATTGTTTCTGGGCACAGGAATGTCGGCCACAAATATTTTATATAGGATTGGTGCGAGGACACTTTCCTGTGGCACTCCGTCTAGTGCTGTATCTGGGCATAGCAATTTGTATTCTCGAGAAAAGAGCGCAGAAGGCTGCCATGTCAGAATGACAGGGTATCAGTTAATGTCAAATGAGCGCTAGATGTCCAGAAAATCCCTATGACACTACTCACTTTTCAAAAGCTTTTAGTATATGGTCCTTAAAACGATGTAGCTGTTGAATGGAACTATGACCAGAACGCAACCCGAATTAGTAATCGTGGATCCATTTCCCCCGGTCAACCAGCCTAGAAGCAAACAATCTTTTTAATAATTTCGATGTGGAAGAAAAAAGACTGATTGGACGGAACGATTGTATGTTATGCCTAGGCTTGAGGATGTAGATTATGATCCTGCCGGTCTTCCATTTGCTGCGGAAATACTGCAGCCACAGGAATGATACATATATTAATAAATTAATTAATAATTTTACAACTACTTAGAGACACTATTTAAAATTCAGGATAAGAGTTGCCTAGTGTTGCCATTTTTTGCTAGCTCTGCCAACTCAGTACTATTAATCAGATAAGTGTGTGCATTATTTTTATTTATTTTTTTTTTTTTTTATTTTAATCACGTTCATTCTTGCGTTTTTCCCTTGTGTTTTTCGGTACCTTTTTTTTTCCAAGTCTTCAGAGTACTCGGGAGACTTTTGATACTATTTGATAGATTTGAAACGAGTATAACAAAGTTTATTTAACCTTTTACTTAAAAAAAAAATAAATTATTTGATTAAAAACGAAAGCACTCATCCAAGAGTTTAAACGGTTGGAAGAGCATTTAAATGACTCACATCATAAAATGGCCAGAGATTAGGACTTACAAAAACAAACGCTGTTTATTCAAAGGCTAGCACAATCAATCACATCAATTAGAGAGTAAGAGACTTCTTTATTCATCGATACAGCTTATTATTTTATCAAACTCAACTAATTCTTTAATTACATCATCATCACATGAAACACCAATTAGTTTTGTATCTCTTAAAATAAACATCTGCTGCAGACATCTTTTACCAAAAGCACTTGAATTTCTAACATTTACTTAAACTTTAAGGACTACCCAGCAGGAATCTAATTCACTCGCCAAACTCTCAACAGGTACACACTCTGATCAAACAGCTAAGGAAATCAACTCCAGCTGGCAAACAATTTGAACTACTCGAAAACCTTTAAACTACGACTAACCTGCTCCGCCAACATGCCCTCCTTGCACACATTGCCTTTGGCATAAATTGTCCAGCATCAAGCATCCAAATATAATAGTTGAAATGGAATTGGGTGGTTTAGTTGTGGAAATTGGCTGGACTGAGGTTAAATCGCTGCTGTCTTTATACTCTGGTTAGAGGGCATTATAGATTTGTGTAATGTGACGAGGCAGACCATTAGCTCTATATGAATTGTTTGTCGCTCCGTCTGTATGAACACCTAGATCTTGATAGCCATAAAAGCTAGAGCTGTCAGAACAGGCATTTGTTGATCTGTGATGATATATTGTCCTATTAACCCTATAGGATAGTTTCATATAACTAAAGCCGCCTGTTTCGTTTAAGATTAATAAAAAGCTTCTTTAAATATAAGGAAACATTTTTCATTTAAAGACATCCTAAATAAAGTACAACACTATTTGTGTTTCTTTCCAATTCGATATGCACCCTCATGTGAGCCTAACAAAGAAAGCAACGGAGACATTTTTCAAAATCCCAAAAATGTGAAAAAATGTGCTGTAGAGTATCCCATGGTCAGCCATCCTCTCGATGGATTCACATTTTGTTTCACCTGCTTACTTGCAAACAATTTGGCAAAATCAAAGCTCCCAGCTGAGAGAGCACACACAAATTGCGGGTTGAGCTGGAATTTAGATGTAAAAAGCCACAGACACAAAAGAAATGCATATGCATAAGTTTCACCTCGGTTGGTTCTTGGCTTTTTGTTTAAGCTTAGCCACTTAGAGAACTGCTCACTTTGAATTGGAGCACGTAGCGCACAGATACTATGCATATACTTACTTATATACATAAGGTTAGGTTCTCCACCTATACAATAAATAGAAAAGTGGGGCTAATATGATTTTATGTGCTTCTTTGATTTCACCCAATTGGATTTGTGTAATAATTCACACGTTTTTTGTCTAAGCCAGTGGCGTAGATAACTTGGGGCAATGGTTTGATATGAGCTCACATCTTCGGCGGTAATTAATTTATTTGTGAAGCAAAAACAATAATGAGCTTAATTAACAATGGCTGGGGTCTTAAAAAGTAGTTTCCATTTAACATATTCATACAGTTTTGCTTTTTTAAAAAATAATATTTTGAAAATAATTTTAAACGGCTTAAAAATGTTCAGTTGAGTTGACTTCAGAGTACTCGTAAACAATTTTTTTTTCATTCAGACTGTTGATTGGTGTCTCGCCCACGGCGCCAACGCCCAAAAGCAATTGCTGGTATTTGAAGTTTACAACAGTCGCTCACGGAAGGACTGAAATCTTTATTCGTTCATTACTGAGAGGCGTAAGGCTAACATGACTTACAGCTCGGAGAGTATGCCTTGCTGAGTTCTTTTATTTTATTCTATAGGTTTGACATCTTTAAGATCTGTTGCCTATAGCATGTAACCTGTAAAAGTATGCTGTAGTCTGCGAGCTGATGGGGGTGTAGCGGCTATGTGGAGCACGCGCTTGCGATGCGGCTTCATGCGATAGGCAGTTAGAGAAGGTTCCAAAAAAAAAGTTGCCACTGTGCTACCTACTCGCTGCTGATTTCATAGCTAATTTTAATTCGCGTGCAGGTTGTACAAGTTCGACAAAAAAAAGGCGGGAAAGCATTAGGGAAAGTTTGAAAAAAAAAGTTAAAAGAATAAAAAAAGAACAGCAACCAAGTTATAACAAAAAAAAAGGTCGATGCTGCGCTGGTGTTGTTGCGTAGCTGAACAGGCTGTGCCGGTGTTGTTGCAACAGCGAATGCCCACCCTACCATGATCATTTAATCCAAAGTAAAAAAAATTCGTATCTCTAGCTCTTATAGTCGCCGAGATCTAGGTGTTCATACAGACGGACAGACGGACGGACATGGCTCAATCGCCCGAGGCTATGATAAGCATTTTGGTATGAAAGACTTGGGGCAGCAAAATAAAATTTATTAAATTTTAGTGCGACAAGCGACACTACATGCCTTAGGCTGTTATCCTGGAACCTAAAGACATGGATTATATTAGTTCCTGACATAAACCTCCAGATCTGTATTCCATAGGGCCTGTAATCGAATTTTATTTTTCAAGCCCAATCCTGATTCAAGAAACCAGTTATTTTTCTCTATTTTTTGCTTTAGCTATTTCCCCTTTTTGGCCAGATGGGCTAAAAAAAAAACTTACATTATGAGTAATCTCAATATTTTCTATTTGTTTTTACCCTCAAACCAACCCATTCCTTTCTGCGCCTCTGTTTTCGGCTTAAAAAAAAATAATTATAATTGAAGCTAAGCAAAGTTCATAAAACCGAAAGCAAAAATTTATAGAACATCAATTCGTTGCTATTATGCAATATTTAAATGACATTTGAAAAGAAGATGATTAAAAGAACTGTCAAAGTGATTGACATTCGGCAAAGTGTACTCTCTCCTAATACTCTTTACACTCTGCCACTTTTGACAGCTAACATATGCCAAAAGGCGTTGTCATGTTTGGCATAAACATAAATTACAAAATAAATAACATAAATTTATTTATTTTTAGTTGTTGACACGTTGCCAGGCACGAACTCCAAAAAATTATGCAGCGATAACTTTTCTTACCTGTCTATTCCAAAATGATAGACATTTGTTATGCTCTAAAGAATGCTACTGTATTTATGTATTTACGTGTTTTGTTTAATTTCGTTCCACTTGGCGTATGCGCAATAATTTCACATATTGAACTGCATTCAAGCGCAACCAAGCAAACAAAAAACCGCCAATATACTTAGCGAAGATGGTAATAGGGTTGGGGGAAGGATTTTAGGATGTAACCTTCAATTAGGTTGTACAATTTATAATACATATTGATTTAAGACATATGTATATAATAATTTAAATTTATATCTATACTTATTTTTAAAGCAGCACCTGTAACTCCATTTGATACAATTTACCATAAGAGGCAAATATCTTAAAACCAGAAAACTGGAAAAAAAACTTATTTTTAAATGTTTCCTAGAAGTTTTAGATATACATATACTTATAATACCTGGAAACTTTTAAAATTTAAATTTTTAAATTTCCAGATTTTGTTGTAAAAATCTAAATTTTAAATAAGAAAACTCAGAAGACACATAAACGTATAAAGGTATTTTGAAAATTTGATTTTATGAAAGATATAGTTTTGAATTCGAAAAAAGAAAAATGATTAATACCACAATACTCAGAAAACGAAATTTTGAGAAACAATTTTTCTCGGATAAATATTGATTTGTAACAAATATAAAAAATCATCAAAATTGAAGAGATAGATTTAAAAAGTGTCCATCTACTATTATTTATGCCTACATATTCATTAAAGTATGTATTCTTCTTCATTTACTTATTTTCGTTTTACGTAAAAAAGAATACCTTTATGGGAAAATATTATCTTCGCCACTGTTACTAAGTCTCATTAAATAAATTTAAAGCCAGCTTTAAACTTTCAAGCAAAAAAATGGGGAGAAAATGATTAAAGGCGAAGCTTTCAATATCGCTTAAGTGGCTTCAGATACGTTGCATACTTTTGTGCGTCTTCAAGGACGTCGTGTGAGTGACAGCATCTATGGTGAAACTTTTTCCGGTAAACTTCAGCCTTCCTGCTCTTGATTCTTCATCTTTTTTTACTTTTTTTTTGATCCTGTTGTACTTTTTGTTTCGTTTACACCTCGGCAGCCATAAAAAGTGTCTGTCTGCTACTTGATAAATGAAAATGTAGAAACCACACACAGATACAAAACCACACACACACACACACACACACACTTGCTAGCAGACAGACACAAAAACGAAGAGACAGAAATATATGTATACCCACATATTATATATACAAAGACATTGCAAACATTTGCATGTATCCCACAAATGTAATTAATTTGTATCTTTTGAGGCAAGACATATTTGCATGTCTGCTTGCATTTTATCAAAATGCTTTGCCAATAGTTAAAATAGTTGAAAATTTGTTTGATGTCAGTTTTTGGATAAGTGCAGATGCTTAATTAACAGTAAATTGAGTGAAACATTTTTGGGAATAAATGAATAGGTTGTTTTCTTATACAATTACTAACTACAGAGCAAATATGTATACCTTAGGGCACACGTGGTCGACATATTTGGCATCAATTAAATTTTGACAATTTTCATAAACAAATGCGAAAGTTTTGTACGATTGTAGAATTTTATATGTCGGAAAAAGATAGGATTGATATGCCCTAGAGCCTTACACGGATGTATTTGTATGGTACAATCGCATTTCATTTATCCGAAGCATTTTTTTATTGGTTTTAGAGTGAGACGGTTTCAGTCGGAAAATGTGAGGTAATAATAAAAGAATTGACGGTCTTTTTAATAAAAATTTTCGAATGATTATCGTTGGGTTCTGGAAAAAAGGGGAACTTGACGAGCTGCACGTAATCTTTAAACATAAGTTTTTCATACGGCTTTATCATCTTAAACATTTTAGTAGTTCATCGATGCATTCTATATAAAATATTTATTTATTTAAGAATTAACTAATGGATCATTAGTCTTGAGGTTTTTTTTTTGAATGCAAAAAATCACAAAAATTTCAAATGAATCGCAAAATCTGTATTATCAATAGAAAGAACCATTCTTGCCATTCACTTTTTAAAGATAGTCCCTCGGCCATGCGGAGGTTCCAATTTTCGATGACGCGTTCGAGCATAATTAGCGGTATCTCGCGAATAGCATGGGTAATGCTTCAATCTTAGCTGGCTTATCCGCAAATTCTAATTCACCAATTCACCGGTCCGGAGCGTGAAATTAATTGTTCACCGAATTGGTTTCATAAAATGGCCTAAGTGCGCGAAAAAGATTCTTTACAGAACGTGAATTTTCGTATTATGATTCTACAATTTGTAAACGTTGTTCGGGTTAAGTCGTTCCATGATGAAATGACTATGAAAAACTAAATAAAAAACACATGCCAATTTGACAGTACTCACTCGTGATTTATCAAAAAACCCTATTGAAAAAAACCTCAAGATTGATGACCCTTTATAAGTTCCTTTGAGATTTAAGATCCGATTATTTGCATGTTTGGATACTGTTGCTCGTCGAAATACTATTGTTCATATGGCCAGTTAACGGACAGACAGACATGGCTGTGTCGAACCGGATGTTCACGGCGAACATAAGTGAAGTGGTTCACTTTTTGAATCGATGATGGCCTAAACTTTAAATACTGATGGGTACCTCGCCATTACAGTCATACACGATATCTCCAGCTTCATAGGCTGATTTCGTAATCTCAAAATAAGACAACTGGGATTAATTAAAATAAACTTATTTTTGGAAAATTTGCACAACCAAATTAAGAAAAATAAAAACTAAAATTTTCTTGAGTGATTATTATTGTATATGTATTAGTAAAAACCTATTTTGTTGACCTTTTTTAACCTTTCTTAATAAGGAATGATAAGCAATCCTTATTACTTTTAAAATTTATGATAAAATGTCTAAACGATCATTCCGTTTTGCTAGTCTTATTTATCATTATTAAAAAGTACTTTGTCCTCTGAAAGGTGTGAGGTGACATTAGAAGGTGATGTCACTATAATAACTAAAACTTGCTCAATTATAGTCTGCACCGAATTTAAATTTTTCGTTTTCGGAGATAATTTATGCTCATACAATTTTATTCTTTTTATTTTTGTTTCATTTATTGGAAAATATTATTCAAATATATTTATTCGTTAACAAGATATGTCGTAGTGAAGGGAATGCATACTTAAATATTTTGTTATCGATAGCTCGATAAAGGTACTGGCAAGTTCCGCTATCTTATTGATCGATTTAAAAATTTATCCGATACACTTTATTTAGCCTAGAGTCACTATACACTCCCCGAAATTCAATTAAGAACACCTGTTTTTATTTAAAAATATTAAGTTTTATGTTATTTAAAATGCATTTGTGTCTCAAAATATATTTTTAGCGTTAATTTATTCCGAATGAACTGAAAACTTATACTAAATAACCAAAAAAACGCTTGAAAATGCTAATTTTCTGCAAGATAACGCTCCGATCCACGTCTGAACGGCCAGTCGTGCTTGGTTCCAGGACAAAAACATCGATCGCCGGACTTGAACCTCATTGAGAACATGTAGGGGAACCTGTCCCGTCGTGTCTAGGCTGGCGGACGCAAATTTCAGGCGGTGCAAGAGCTACGCAGGACAGTTACCGAAGAATGGGCTGAAATCCCAATTTCAGATTTTCTGGAGGTGGATCCTTGGGTGCCAACCCGAATTTTCGATGTTATAAATAAGTCGGGAGTCTGGACTAACTGTTAGCTTTGTGTTTTTGCCTTCTCTTTTTAGAAAACATTTAATTTTTGTTCCTTTTTAGAAAGTGTTCTTAATTGAATTTCGCAGTATAAATTAAAATTTTTAATCCTTTTTGAAGTTTTAAGCGTTTTTTTGGTTATTTAGGATAAGTTTTTAGTTCATTCGGAATAAATTAACGCTAAAAATATATTTTGAGTCACAAATGCTTTTTAAATAACTTTAAACTTAATATTTTTAAATAAAAACAGGTGTTCTTAATTGAATTTCGGGGAGTGTATATCGGTCGTATATGTCTCCATCTGCCTGTAATATAGCTTTAATTAATTAAATTCCTGAGGCTGAATAGCGGCAAACTTTACGATGAAAGTGTCAGATTTATTCACGGAAAAAATAAATACGGAACAATTCCACGTATACTATCTACTTAGTATTTGGTGGACTTAATATTTTTGGACTGCTTTTTTTTTTGTGGAACTCTTTACTTTTCCTTTAAATACTTCCGTGCCATACTCTAATATACACCGCAGTTAACTTGGCTGAATGTCACTTTTCTGCATTTTCTTGACCATAAATTCCATTTTCGGTTGCCTACTTTTTGGCGTTCTCCAAACATTTATTGAAATTATGCGCCAAAGTATCTGTGCCGTGTCAACTTTTTCAATGGCCAACAATAAAATTTATTGCCAATGCAGCATCCTGACCCAACAAACCGCCGTGTTTACATGCAATATGTATTGTAGGAATTTGTCATGTGCTGTGGCCACGCTTATTAAATGGCTTTTAAGCTTACAGTTCTATTATATACAATACGTAACCACAATAAATAAATATGTCTTTTCATGGCTTTTAAGTGCAAAGTTCTCTATATATCGTTACGAATTTATTGGAGTAGATTTATGTGCTACGGCTGCAGCAACCTAAATAAGTTGCTGCGGTTCTAAAAGCTATGCGACATTTTGAGTTGAAGGAACTTGAGCGCAGACAGAGGCATTTATATTGAAAGCCTTTATATATTTAAAGATAAACAATAAAAAAGGGGATCACTGCAAAAAAATTGGGAGATTTTAAACGCAAGTCGCGATTAACTATAACGAATAAAATTAAACCTAGATATAAAGCTATCGATATCAGACAATTTTGCTTTTTTCGTACCCAATGCAACCGGTCAGTCTTTCCGAAAGTTTATATCATACTTTGTAGCTTAAGGTACGGCAAATAAAATTAGGCTCAAGAAATTGAAAACCGACAACTGCAAAATTAGGCTCTATTTTTGTCTGAAAACTTCCTGAAAGTTGAGCACACTCATATTTTGCATATGATTTAAATTGTAAACTTTCGGGGCCTACCAATATTTTGGACATTCGACTTAGTAGACTCTGCTTTTTGTTTCAAGCAGTATAAGCAATAATTTACTTAAAATCACAACGTATTCGTACACTAACATATTCAGACGTTATACAAAATAAACTATAAACTGATAAAATAAACTTCAAGACACGTGCAAGGAAATACAAAAGAGATGGATTCGAGGGATAATAAAAACATTCAAGATGTTACTGAATATTCCTTCCGTACTCCTCCTAGCCGAATCGCCCTGATGGAAAGAAACGCAAGTGAAGAAAATCTACAGTCTACGAATGAATCGCCAAGTCCATCTCAATCGAACTCAAACGAAGGCAATTCAACAAATCTCAGTCATTATTCAATCGCAGCGATCCGTATGACCACACACACAGGTAAGAAGAATTTATTAGAGTCTGTAGAAGAATGTCGAAATCAATCTCAATCGAGTCCTAATGAAGACGCTTCCACAGATCGCAATGCTTATTCAGCGGCAGCGCCCCAGGTGACCACTTCAATTGAGAATGATGTGATAGGAAATAACCAACAAACGCACCAGTTTGGGCTTGGGATCATGGGTTCGCTGGACCAAGGAGACCTCGACGCCGCAGCTGCCTTTCCATCGGTAAGCGGAATTGAACAGATGCGAAAAATTGACAGCAATTTACAAAGCTCTGTGAAAAAATGCCAACATCAATCAATAAGAAAAGAGTTTGGTCTTGGGAT
The DNA here is from genome assembly GCA_018150985.1 of Chymomyza costata. NCBI lineage: Eukaryota > Metazoa > Arthropoda > Insecta > Diptera > Drosophilidae > Chymomyza > Chymomyza costata. The sequence continues at coordinate 641,917 of JAECWU010000257.1, forward strand.
TATGGAAACGCGCGCCTCAGCTGCCGCACGCAAATCCAAGCTGGAAGCTGCCAGAGCTAAAAAAAATGTTAAGCCCCCCAAACCGACGAAATCTCTTGCACAGGCCATGAGTGCCATCAATACGCTAGGTAATCGCAAGGGATCCTCAGTTGTAGCGATTGTAAAACATCTGAAAGCAAATGGTCATAACCCGAAAGACGAGATTCGTTTTAGAAGACACATGATGAAAACGCTGAAAAAGGGTCTATTCGATGGACATCTAGAACAAAGAAATAGATCTTTTAAAATATCTGCGTTGGCCAAGCGTCAAGCAAAGGCCATTAAAAAGATGAAGGCCAATAAAGCAAAACCTCATATGTTTTGCGAAAACTGTTTATGCAACTGCGAAGTATCCGACAAGACGAGACGTAGGATCATGGGTTTGGTGGCCAAAAAAAATCTCATCACTGCAGCTGCACCCAGTAATGCCTTACGATCTGACAAAGGTGCTGAAAAAAATAAGAAGAAAACTCCGAAGCCCACAAGATCACTCTTAAAGGTCATGGCTGCTATCAACGCCTTAGGAAATCGCAAAGGCTCTTCCGTGGGGGCAATTTTCAAATACATGGTAGAACAGGATCCCAAGCCAGACGAAAATCGGTTTGGAATGCATTTGAAAAAAATATTGAACGTTGGCGTTGCAAATGGCCAGCTGGAACTAGTAAAAAAATCATACAAAATAAAAAAAAATTCACTAAAGAAATTTTTGCGCGAGAAATGAGATGAGCAAAGTGCGATTGAGCGATGTTGAATTAGTTTTAAAATTTTAATTTCAAGATCGTCGTAATTTTTTGGATGTTTATTTTGTTTTATTAAATTCAAGTTTTTAGTTTCAAGCTTTTTAATTTTTGATAAAAAATACGGCTTGATTTCGGATAAGTTGTGAAAAGTATTTTGCTTTTTTAAGCCACAAATATAACGAAATCCAGAAAGTGTATACATGGAATACAACAAACGCATAAATAAAAATAATGTGAAGGCAGACCTGAAATTTTGATAGACTTACAAACCCTCATTAACAATCAGCTGTTTGCATAAACAACAACATATGGCTTCGGATGGATAGAAAAAAATAAGGTACCAAAGGGAGGCAACTGGTATCTTGATTTTATGCACTCTGGAATATTTAACTGAATTTCGTATAAAACATATTTTAGCGAATTTATTGGTTGTGAACAGGCTGTAGACAATCATTTTATGATCTAACAATTAGATGGTTACGCAATGCGCAATTACGTATCTTGTGTCTCTCCGAAAAAGCAAGAGCACTGGTTAAATTTTTATATTGTAGATTTTTGAAATAGTGAGCCTATTTTGATCAAACTTCCAGTTACTAGCAGAATACGTATAATTTTATAAATAAATAATAATAAAAATAAATAACGTATGCTGGTTGATGGGTTGGCAGTCCGATGGCAAAAAAAGGAAGGTAGCTTTAAATGGAACCGTATACTTTTATATAATAAATGATTGTCTATTTTTTCTTATACAAATTGTTAGATATATAATTTTTCTCTTACATGCAATTTTTCGTATCCCAAATGTTTTTGTATTGTCTTAAATACTTTAACAAATCAGCCCAAAATATGAAATGCTCTCAACCAGAGCCAGTCAAAAGCAAATTAAACACAATAATTTTGTAATACCTAAAGTGACTTGAACCGAAACGAACTCATTAAACTCAAATACAAAATGTTGGGCCTCATACCCAATCGTACTAAACTCACTTCGTTTTGCAGGTCTCTGGTATGTAATATAAAAATTAATTATGTATATACACTATGTTGACATACTTTATTTAACTTCTATATGTTCATGAACAAATGAAGTACATACTATGATTATTCCATTCATCGCACACTGGGACAAATTGCTAAGTTTTTGAATAAAAGCTGAAACTGCATGGATTTGATAATGAAAGCAGGCATAACACTTGTCCAAGCTTATTTGTTTGATATGGCTACGCCTACCTTTACCGCCCATATAAGGCATCATTGCGTATACGTATCTTTTCCAAAGTCTCATAATTATTGATTACACAGGCGAAATTTAAAAATAAAAATTGTTTTTAGTCTTACCGAGGGGCAGTCGGACCATCGCGATCCAAGATGGAGTAGATCCCGACCGGCACTAAACGAACTCCGGACCACATAGTGGCATACCATCAACTCCAACCGGACATCGCCTATTCGTGGAAGTATCACCACTGCAACGCGCCGTGCCACACCGTGCTGCGGATGAGGGAATTTCTGGCCAAACACAGGTCTGCCACGTTGCCCCACCCCCTACAGACAAAATCTGACACCGTCGTACGTCTTCTTCATCATTTCCCGTCTCAAGCGGGCCCTCAAATAATGTGAATTAATTATTTTCATTATACATGCTATTGTATATTATCGTCTCTTTTCCAAATTTTCTTAAAATTTTTGGGCAACTGGAAGCTGAGATTTATGTTGAGATTTAATTTCTTACCTTTTTTATACCCTGCACCTGAACTAGTGTTTTACAATGTATGTAACGGACAGAAGAAGGCGTGGCAGACCCCAAGACCTTTATACCAAAATGCTTATTATAACCTCGGGTAGCGATTGAGCCATGTTCTTCTGTCTGTCCGTCCGTCCGTTTGTCCGTCTGTATAAACACCTATATTTCGGATATAAATTTCACCTCCCCTTGCCGATAAACTGCGTCAATATTTGACTCTACGTAATTATGGTAAGTGATCCAGAATCATAAATTTTGGTAAGCTGATTCATGTGGCTCTAATGAACAAATCCAATCGTTTTCCGTGTTTTCTCCCACACCCTCCACATATGAATTTTGAACTTACTCGATATACTTTAAATTACTCCTTTGACGTAAATTTTAATTTTCATCAAAATCGTTTAAAATTTACCGAACTTATAGGTATAGATATCGTTCTGCATATATGTAACACATATAAAGCTTAAGATAAAAAAAAGGGGATGGTATAGGGAGGGAATTGGATTAAGGGATTTGGGCTTACGGGAGATCAGGGCTCTTCTGATAGCCACCAGAATTTAGAGAATTTTGGGTCTGAGCCCTAAATTTTTGTATTCTTCTCAAAATAATAGGGTTTTCGTCATATCACTTTTATTTAAAAAATTGTTGACTCCAGAAAAGCTCTTTATGAAAATTTACAATAGGATATGCGCTTATGCTCGTTCTACTTTTTCACCAAAGTTTGGGGTATACAAAATAAAAACTAAATTTAACTTCTATAAATTTTAAATGTAGCTTAGTATGATCCGACTTTCACAAAAACACAAACAACAAAAGACGATAGAGTCTTATGAGACCCCAAATTGTTAAAGACATTTTTCTGATGTATATGGTTAAATCTTTGATACATTTGTTAATGATCTTGTACATGCTGTTTAAGAAAACTGTCCAAAGTACAAATTCTTAAATTTCTTTCAAAGACTTCAAACCTTTTAGTCCATAATTCTAAGATTCTAGTAAAATATGCATTGAATTTCTGCAATTTCACATATGTATTTATATATTCATATATGTAAACTAACTTACTAGTTTATTCTTATGTTTTCAGTCTACTTTCGTTATTCCAAAAAGGTGTCCTAATGAAATACTTAACCTTACTCATATATTAAGGATACAACATTATTTTCCTTCGACTTGGGCGCTGCAAATTGAAGCAGCTGTTAACACATGTATCTCATATGTCGCTTATCCGCACCAATATCTTATGCAATATAGCCATTTCTATAGTCTACCTGACTCGTTTGGAACACAAATTCGCAATTTATGGCGAAACTCACTTTACGTGGTCCGAAAAAAGCAAAATAAAACAAATATGTATGAACATTCATACAAACGTAGAGCTAAAAGCTGTTTATGTGTTTCGAACGTGTTTGACTGCTCCGAGTCCTTTATACAAGCTGGAACATTTAAGTTGCTCCCTGGACAGGAGTACGCATGTATATTCTGATATAAATGTAATGTATGAATGTGACCGGAATTTAACCCAAATTAAGTTGTTGGGCCTGGTAAATAGTCTTTTTTTTTTTTTTGAGATAGTGTGTAACAGAAAAAGCCGGGTAACTTATATCAAAGTGAAAATTATGTGCAGAGCTGTTGATTTCATGAACTTTTGGGCGACCCTTTGCCAAATGACCTTGAGATTCAAAAAAAAAAAAAAAAACAAGACCAAAAGTGTGCGGCTTGTCAGATAACAAGCAAACAGTCAAAAGTAATTAGAAAATACTTGGCCGTGCTCAAGCCCTTGAAAGCCCCCAGACAAAATATATTCCATGCATAATTAAGCACCAAATTAAGCATTATCATCCAAAAACATGCACACACATACCAACTCATACTCACACACACATACACAGGAACACAAAAATAAATGGTCCAATATAAATGATAATGACTCAACTACAACTACAATCAAGGCAAAACAAACAGACATGGAGAAGAGTCGAGCAGTGGGTACAGGATGTCCATAATAAAATATTAATAACAATTAGTAGGGCAACAAGTGTGGCTGGCCCTTCAGGGACATTTCATCATCTTAATGGTCCCAAATCTGTGGCACTCTCAGGCGTGTTGCTTCTCTGACAGCGACATTCAAATTAGGATGCCTCGAGGGGGTCACCAAACTGAGTAGGGTTCAGAGTGTTTGCTTTAAGCTTCTTGTATGGGTCTCTGTCGTGCTGTCGTGGCTGTTGATTCTGTCAATGTCATTTGCACGGAAACCGACAATCCTTACACATATATGTATTGTATATACTATGCGCATAATCTCTCATAGTTGCCTAGGCATATAGACAGGCGGCAGACAATAGCGCCTTAGGCGCGTATACCCTGTACAAAGGATATGTAAGGTGTTTCACACAACTTGCTCAAAATAGGTTTAACTTGTAAATACGTTGAAATTCAAAAGAGTTTAACTGGCACCGCAGCAAGTCAGCGAGATACTACCAGATTTGTATTTAAAAGTTGAGCGATTGAAGCGTTTTCATGATAAAAGGTTGTCAGGGGTATGTAGGTATTTATACTAAATATGTGGGCCTCCAGCTAATACTAGCGGTATTTACCTATATACAGAAAGTGGAAAGTTTTATGGCAATTCATTGTAGAGATGGATCGAGCCGATAATCTCACAGGTTCCGCATAAAGCTGCGGGATGGGAAAGAACTTTTAAACACGCTGGGTTACATTTTCTCGAGTGGGTTACAATTTCGATGGATCCCGAAAATTTTTAATACCCTGTATCTTATGGAACAAAGGATATATTAAGTTAGTGCAAGCCGCCAAACTTACCTAAAGTATGATCAGGTAGACTAGAGAGGTCGATATACTTATGTCCGTCTGTCTGTCTGTATGACACCTAGATCTCAGAGATGGTAAGAGCAAATGCACCCAAACTTTTAGATAAGATGCCTTATTATGTCAGGGGACACAAGTTCATTTTATTTATTTTTGTTATCGGGGTATATTATATAGCCCCCATAGGAGTCTTTTGGAAAAAACAAACAGCTTTAGATGGATAATTCGTTTGTTTATGAAGACATCGTAACCGATTGCGCCATTTTTTTATTTTGTTTACATAATTTTAAGCAAATTTTTAAATGTTAGTGCCAGATTTTTCAATAATTCAGCGACTTATTAAGTTAATTGGGGATCTTAATTTATTACAAATAATTTTTTGAAGCAAATGCTTGAAAAATCTTCTGGAGTTTGAAACTTAGTGGCAGTTTACGATTCAAAAACATAAATTCTCCCAAAATTTAGATACAGAAGTAATGCAAAAACGAGAAATCTTCTTAAATACTTCTTTTAAAGAAATAATCTTTTTACCTTCTGCCTCTAGCTATAATGTTCATGCAACATTATGAAATAACTTAAGAACAGGTTCACAAAAAAAATTGATGCCATGAGATAACCTGAGGTAACCCTCAAAAAACCCATAACATTTTTTTTAGATAGTTTCCTTTATCCAAAGCCAAAAAAAAATGTATCACACAAATTTTCTGAGATACTTACCTGAGTTTTTTTGACCTTGGAATCAGATAAAGCAACCGCAAAAATCAAATACAAAAATTGATTTTTTTTTTTTTTGAGACCGGTTGTCCGGTGATGTTTTTTAATATGTTTTGAGATTGCTAAACCTTAATCAAAGGTCAAGTGTGAATTCAGATAACCTCGAAAATACTTCGTTTAGTGCGGTTTTTTGAGGTTATTTTAGAAACCTAGAGTGTTGAAGTTTTTTTGGACCAAGCGTTCGGATTGTCTTTTGTTTTTATGTGCGTGAAAATCATACTGATAGTGAAATGACGATTCCACCTTTCAGTAAAATCCTGGAAAAGATACAAATACGTCTTCTGGTGGAGCTTAAAATTTTTTTGTCAAATTTTTGTACTTTTTATTTAAAGATTCTTTAAGCTGAAGACCATTTATTCTAATTTTTTGTATATTTTATTTTAAAAAAAATGTGTATCTGAAGGCCCTGGCAGCCATGGCTTTCAATGACGAGCTTACTTCATACAAATAAATAAATTTTATTCTCTACCTGGCGTAAGAGGCCCCTAAAGGAGAACTAGTCAGATGCAGGCGTACTTACATCACATTGAGCCTGAGGCACATTTTTAACATCTTAAAGATCCTCCAAAGAGCAGTGTATGCGATTGGTTACCGGGTCTGGAGACAACCGCCGGTGTTAAAGGAAAGTCCATAGCTAACGAATATCCATACACAAGTGCCAAAAACCTCACCTTTTTCAAATGCAAAAACATCAGCAACGAATGGGTCTCAGCGATTACAGGATCCAGGATCGGAATGCTTGCAGACGAATGCTGATATCGCATACCCACACCTTAGGAGGAGCATAAGCGAGTCCGAAAAGAGGTAAACAAGGGTTTGGGAGAAGAAATAAATAAATTTTGCACAACTTTCGGTCGGGCTCGTAATAGAAGCGATAAGTTTAAAAAATTCCAGTACTCAACAAGGCAGGTTACTAAATGCTCTATTTGGCACGGGTGGAACAGGGTAGAATTTCCTTCCCGATCAAACCCCCAGTTTCTAGTGAATGGAAAACGTACCTATCTCTGACAGACACTAAAATATATGTGTCCTTATAGACGCACTGAGAGTGGGAAAAGGCTTTACTAATGGAGATACGAACAACTGATGATCTGCCAATAAAATATTGTAGTTACGCATTAGTTTTTTGAGATCATCCATGCACTTCCTGTTTCCTATACAAAGGGCGTTCTGCAGTCGAGGTGTTCCGAATATAGCTACTTATACTATTATGGCTTGGCTACTGAATACAGTTTCCATGGAATTGTTACACCTTAGTGATTAGTAATTATGTTGGTTTCTCTAGTGACAACGATTCAGAGTGTGGGCAAACTGCCATAGAAATGGGTGTTCCAGAGAAATCACGAATGCAACAGTTACACTTAATCCTCAAATTGTATGCAGATTAAGTAGTTGCTTTTGACACACCTCAAATATTCGCACCCCTCATAATCACTGCAATTAGCAATTATACGCGAGTTCAAACACCTATAACCCCTTTTCGCAAGACCCACACTTCCCATTTCTGCCTCCATTACTATCTTTGCAACTTTTTATCCCTTTTAATTAGGCTTCGCAAAAGGTAAAATTCCAAATTCAAGGAGTCAGCCAAGTGTGGCTCCTGTGTCTGCGCAACTGTCTGTCGTCCTGTCTGCAGTCCCCCGCCACGTCTGTCGTTTTGCTGAGCTTGTACCCCTGTCAGTAGATAGCAGCTGCCTTGCAGTCACAAGTTACCCAAGTTACACCTTTGCTTTTAACGTTTTTTGATATTTGTATGGGGCTGCGCTTTTTGCCATTTCTAATTTTCATTTTAATTATAATTATTATGGTATTCAAGCTGCCGGCAAGCTTTCTTTTTTTTTTGGTATTTATTCCATCGGAAATTTCAATAGTGGGCGCATTTTGGGATCACCTTGGCAGCTGTTACAGCCTTTTTGTTGTTGGACGTTATCTTACATCTTGCACATTTTGTCGCCATGACTGTATGACTGCACAGTGGCGTAGACGAGAGGATGACTTTTTTTTGCGGGGTTTCAGTCCATCACTATGATATAATAAAATAATTTCAGTATCTAGATTTTGAATGTGCGCATAATTAAACTAGCTTAAATAATAAAGAAATCTTTTGAATCATTAAATTTGTTTAAGTATGCTTATTTGCTAAAATATTATATAGAAATAATTTTGTAAAAAGCACAAATGAACACAACAGCATATTTTGGTAAGTATTGTTTTGTTTAGATTATACTTTCAAACACTTGTATTACCGAAACTAAAAGAAATAAAATATTTTTTATTGTAGGGAGGTAAAATCATAAAAAATCGTGTAAAACTATGTGAGTTATGTATATAAGTTAAGACCTTCCTTTCATATAATTGCCACAAATAATGATATTTTGTCCGTCTGTTGATGAATTATAAGCTTTCATATGTCTGTGCTCTTAAGATGATATTTCTCTTAAGCAAAGCTCAGAGCAAGACGCATCAACAGCTTAGTTTAAGGTCTCACTATAACATAAGCTAGAATTAATCTTTAGTCTAAATTGGATTCACCTCTAAGCACATAGTGCTGCCAAAAAATATAAGCACATAGTGCTGCATAAATCAAAATGCACATAGTGCAGTTTAAAATAATATAATAATTTATAAAATAAATAAAGTTATATTTATTAATTGGCGCCCGAGCAGGGACCGCGAGTTTGTTTAATTTTTGAACAAATTAATCGCGTAACTAATTTATTGTTGGAAGTGGCCCCTTAGTACTTTAGTCGCAGAACTTTAGAAAAAGGATTGACTGTACCGTCTTGCCATTACAACACATCAATACGCTTACTGAATTAAAGCAAAAAAAAAAATAATATTAAAATTATAGTAAATGCATCGACTTGCTAATAAAATAAAATAAATCAAAATTTTGCACAAATAAAAACCACGTGTAAATTCGGTGCTAAGACAACAACAATATACGGATAAAAAGTTAAAGCGAAAAAAACAAGAACACGTTACTGTACAGCAAAAGAAAAAAATAAGCTGATGCAATTAAACAGTACGTGCCGAATGTATTCCAACGCTTGCCAACTTATTCAAACGAAATAAACTTAAGCAATTAAAAATATTCTTTCATATGAATTAATAATCAAGAACAATATAAATAAGTACCTATAATACTAAAATATTATAAAACAAAATAAAATAAAAATTTAAACAAATTAAATTACCTTAAAAAAAATAAAACCAATTATTAAAAGACAAATAGAGAGAAGACCTGTCTTAAATCAACTACAATTACAAATTAAAATTTATCTGGGAACGTCATCAAAGGAGGCGCATAAAAAATTCAACTTTAAAAGAAGGCAAAGACGACATCACGACATTGAGAGAAGCCTAAACTCAACGCAATAAAGAACCGGAGCAGCATTTAAATTTTTATATAGAATAGATTAAAAATTAAGTTACAACCACTTTGAATTTCAATTAAAATAGAGTAAGTAAAACTATCAAAAATGAGTCAGGAAGAACAAGTAATTGCATCAATGACGAAATTAAATTTAAACGCAAATGCGTCCAGTTCATGCATATCATCACCCTATACTTTCACCACCAACCAAAGAAAGGAGCTTGTAAATATCATCGCAGAAACAGTCTCATCAATATTAAAGCCTACCACGGAAGATGATTTAGAGCCATCAATTGACTTTAGCCGAAACTTTGAATCTGTTGAGAAAATACCAGATATGGTCAAATGCCTGAGGGAATTTTCAGGTAAACCTGGGGAATTTAGCTCGTGGAGAAAATCAGTTGACAGGATACTTTTAATGTATGGTCAGAATCAAAATACACCTAAATACTTTGCAATATTACACACAATAAGACACAAAATCGTAGGCGAGGCTGATGTAGCACTTGAGTCTTATCGTACTCCATTAAATTGGAGTAAGATTAAGAAATGTCTTACACTACATTACTCAGACAAGAGAGACATTGGTACTCTAGAGTATCAAATGTCAACCCTTGCACAGCGTGGAAATACTGTCGAAGAGTTTTACCAACAAGTTTACCAATACCTATCTCTCATTTTGGACAAAATTGATTGTCTGGAATTTGGCGAAGAAGCACTGACTACGATGACTGCAACCTATAGGGATAAGGCTCTGGACACCTTTATTAGGGGATTAAATGGTTCTCTGCCTAGTCTTCTAAGTGTAAAAGAGCCCAGTAATTTGCCAGAAGCACTACATATGTGTTTAAAATTAAGTAATTTAAACTTCAGGTCAAACCATGCCCATACTGTAAGCCGAGCCACAGGAAATAAACCTAATACTTCGCATAAAGATATTTATTACCATCACAAGCAGCAACATCCACAGCGTTTCCAACCTCAACCATTTTATCCAGAACTTGCCAATTTTTCGCAAAGACAATTTTCGCAACAAAACCAGTTCTTCGAAAACAAACATGGTCAGACATATTATCCATCACAACCAAATTTCAGACAACCTCCTCCACCGCAACTAAACTTCAGACCACCACCACTTCCACCTAAACCAATGGACATCGATAGGACCATCCAAACAAAGCAGGTTAACTATCAAAATAGACCACCATTTCATCAAATTAAAAATTATGGGTCTCCTCAACAATCCCAACCTATGCATCAAACAAATTATAGACCTTTCAATAATAGTTTCAATAATTCAAATAAACGTCCACCTTCACAGAGTGCTCAACTTCCAAGCAAGTATCAAAGAACCTATAATACTGAAGCCCTAATTCAGTCACAACCAGATCAATATAATGAAATAGTCGAGTGTGTTGACGAATATCCGGAAGGAATCGAGGAAATTGACCCTTTTTGCGATAATGTTAATTTTTTAGATTAGAAGCTTCATCATTGCCATACTTTGCTTTTAAAATGAAGAATGGTAGTGAGCTAAAGTTCTTATTGGATACAGGATCAAACAAAAATTATATCATTCCAAAGCATATTCGAAACCCCATTCCAAATAAACATTTTCCCGTAAATTCAGTGGGTGGAGTAGTAATAATTACTCATCATTCAAATATTCATATTTTTAATAATGAAGTTGGGAAATTAAAATTTTATATTCTGCCAAGCCTAATGACATTTGATGCGATTATAGGAAATGATACGTTTATTAAATTAAACGTAAACATTTTCATGAAAAAAGGTTATTTTACAATACTCGATAAATACAAATATTCAATTCAACAGCTGAAGTTAAATCCAATTGCACATACGCTATTACGACTAAATCATCTTAGTCCCGTTGATAGCCAAGCATTAACAAAACTTATTGCATCTTGTCCAACCTTATTCGCCGAACCAAATAAAAAACTTACATTTGTCACAAATGTTAAAGCTGAAATCAGAACTAAAAGCGATAGACCAATCTATGCCAAAACGTATCCATATCCTATGGCTTTAAAAATGAAATAGATAATCAAATGGCAGAGTTGTTACAAGATGAGATTATTCGTCCATCGAAATCCGCTTACAATGCTCCTGTGTGGGCTGTACCCAAAAAGAGGACGCATCGGGGGTGCAAAAACATCGTGTAGTAATTGACTACTATAAATTAAACGAAGATACCATTCCCGATAAATATCCGATTCCAGATATCAACACAATTCTATCAAACTTGGGTTCAAACAAATATTTTTCAACAGTTGACCTTAAAAGTGGTTTCCACCAAATACCTCTCAACGAAGCAGACATTGAAAAACAGCGTTCTCCATTAATAATGGAAAGTTTGAGTTTACTCGATTGCCATTTGGGTTGAGAAATGCCCTGCTATCTTTCAACGTATGATAGACGATGTGCTGAGAGGCCATATAGGTGTTCGTTGCTACGTTTATATGGACGATATAATTATTTTCAGTAAAACTAAGGATGATCATTTTCATGATTTAAAAATTATTTTTGATACCCTTGAAAAGGCAAATCTTAAGGTCCAATTTGATAAATGTGAATTTATCAAAGAGGAAATCGAGTTTCTCGGCATAATAGTAGACAAAAATGGTATTCGTACCACCCCGAAAAGATTGAAGCTATAATGAATTTCCAGCGTCCAAAAACTATCCACGACTTGCGTTCCTTCCTAGGTATTACCGGATACTATCGCAGATTTATTAAAGCGTATGCGCAAATAGCAAAACCTCTTACTGACCAACTTAGAGGTGAGATGGGACGGATTCCCAAGAAGTTGTCGAAAAAACTCAAATAAATCTGACAGCTCAACAGATAGAAGCATTTGAAAATTTAAAAGTTGTTTGGTGTCCAATGACGTTATTCTTCATTTCCTGATTTTGACAAAGCATTCGAGCTCACCACAGATGCTTCCAATTATGCTTTAGGAGCTGTACTCTCTCAAGACAGTAGACCAATCTGTTTCCTTTCAAGAACTTTAAGCAGAGCAGAAGAAAACTTTGCAACAAACGAAAGAGAAATGCTTGCAATAATTTGGGCTTTACGTTCCTTAAGATGTTTCCTCTACGGAGCAAAGAAAATTCGGATTTTCACCGATCATCAACCACTAACCTTTGCTCTAAGCAATAAGAATACAAATGCAAAGATGAAACGATGGAAAGCTCAGCTAGAAGAATATAATCACGAATTGGTCTATAAACCAGGCAATACTAATATAGTAGCAGATTTTCTCTCTAGACCACCAAAGTCGACCATAAACTCATTGACATCCACCGTTCACAGCAGTGACAGTTCTTCAGGAAATTTAATTCCTTCCGTAGAGTCACCCATTAATGTCTTTAAAAACCAAATTCTTATGTTAGAGGGCTCCGAAACCTCATATAAGTTTGAAGCAATATTTCCATCATATAACAGACATATAATAGTAGAAAACTCATACCCTGAAAGCTTACTGATATCACATTTCAAAAAATATCTAAGCCCCTCTTCAATTAATGGCATAAAAACAACAGGAAAATTGATGCTAAGAATTCAAGCAATCTATCCAATACATTTTGCTAATTACAAAATTCGATTTACACAACATTTAGTAAAAGATATTATCAGTACAGAAGACCAAGATAGAATTATTATTGAGACGCATAATCGCGCACACAGAAACGAAAAGGAAAATAGATTGCAAATATTAGAAAAATATTACTTTCCCAGCATGTCTAAGAAAATTAGGAAAATTACGAAAATATGTAAGGTGTGCAAAGAAAACAAATATGATCGCCACCCTAATAATGCGAAACTAGGACAAACTCCTCTACCTGAATACCCAGGACACACTGTCCATATTGACATATTTTCTACTAATAAACATAAACTTCTCACTTCAATTGATAAATTCTCAAAGTTGGTTGTTGTAAAAAGAATAGAAGGTAAAAGTATAGAAAGCATTAAAAATCCTCTAAGAGAAATTATATTTTATTTCGGCGTACCAAAAACTATAGTGTGTGATAATGAAAAAACATTCAATTCCCAACCTATTAAATTTATGATTGAAAGCGAATTCAATATTAAAATGTTTATCGCTCCCCCCTATAAAAGTGAAGTTAATGGCCAAATTGAGAGGTTCCACTCTACACTTGCGGAAATAATGAGATGTTTAAAACAAGAGTACCCAGACAAAAATTTCAATGAACTAGTTGATTGGTCAGTAAACGAATACAATCATTCAATTCATTCTGTTACTGGAAAAAAACCAGTCGATATTTTCTTTGGTAGACCCACTTCATCAGGTATTGAAAGCACAGAAGAGATAAGGAAGGAAATTTACAAAAAGCTAGTTGAAAAACAAGGAAAAGATCTACAGTATCATAACAAACAAAGACAAGAACCGATAGGCTATGAGATAGGGAAAAAAGTTTTTGTAAAACAAAACAAGAGACTAGGAACTAAGCTTTCGAAAAGATACAAAGAAGAAGTAGTTAAAGAAAATAAGCATTCTACCGTTACAACAGAAAGCGGAAAAATTGTTCATAAAGACCGTATAAGAAACTAAGTAAAGCTATTTGCCTAATTTAATAACTGTAAGATTCAATATTCACATTCAAAGAGTAAATCTTGTTAAATATAGATCCTGTTCCAGACCTAGCTCTGGAGGTCGATTTCCCAAAACGTTTGATTTTTAGTGTGTTTGTAATTTAGTAAAACGTGGTTGTGCAGTTTTTTATATATGTTCTTTTTAATACGTGTTGTTTCTTTGACTGTTCCTTTGAGAGTGTTTTATGTTAAGTTTACATTTTGTCTTACACCTAAGTTACATGTTGTGGGAGATAACTGTTACCATTAACATTATAGTGCTGGGAAAGGCTTACATGTATTGTGTTTAACATCAATTAGCTTTTAACAGACAATAGGCTAGATCAATATAACATTTGGTGTTCTGTTACAATTTAATGTTGCTGTTATTGATGGTACAATTTTATGGTTTTGTTATTTGTTTATTGTTGCTGCCTTTCTCCTCAAACAGATCCTTTATTATTAATTCTAATCTTAAGAAAAAAATACAAAAATGTGAAAATAATCTTAAAAATTTATATGAGAAAAGAATAAGGAAAGAAATTTAAATTAAATGAAAAATACTATGAATTGAACGGAAAAAAATTTTGCAAAATGAAAATCATCAAATGAGTAAATTAAGATAGTAAAAGTTGTAAAGTCAAAACAGAGTTCTTAAGAATAATATTGAAACAAACTATTTTTATTTTTCGGAAGCCGAATACCTTATCTTAAGCTGTTGCCTGCACTATTATTTTAACATGTCAATCATCGAACGTAAAATTACCTTTACAGGAAAAAAATAGTAGATTCAAAATTTAGTATTCAAAATTATATTCGAATGAAAAAAAGTAAAATCGTAATGACCTGCTATTTTTTTAACCAATCGAGGACGATTGGAATTTCGGAGGGAGGAGTTAAGACCTTCCTTTCATATAATTGCCACAAATAATGATAATTTTGTCCGTCTGTTGATGAATTATAAGCTTTCATATGTCTGTGCTCTTAAGATGATATTTCTCTTAAGCAAAGCTCAGAGCAAGACGCATCAACAGCTTAGTTTAAGGTCTCACTATAACATAAGCTAGAATTAATCTTTAGTCTAAATTGGATTCACCTCTAAGCACATAGTGCTGCCAAAAAATATAAGCACATAGTGCTGCATAAATCAAAATGCACATAGTGCAGTTTAAAATAATATAATAATTTATAAAATAAATAAAGTTATATTTATTAATTTATATAAGCACATTGATAACAAGTTTTGCATTGTACAGCTTAAGAAATACTGTGCAAAACAACTTTCAAACAAAAATGTATGGAACTTAAAACACTAACTCATAGCAACCCCTATTGCAAAATCTTGCCTAAGCCCCTGTGTCTGCATGACAATATATGTATGTACATAAGTAGCTGTGTATGTGTGTGCTTGTATATCTGTGTTATCGTATTTCACGCCTATTAGCGTTTTAATTTAATTAACATTTATGGTGACAATTTGCGTAAGCTGGCGACAAAATATCTGGCAACCCTTGGCCTGCTGGCAGTCAAGTGTGTCGCCATGTTGAATTGAAGCAAGTGGCAGCACTTTGATATGCCTCTTAGACCTTTAATAACTTGAGGCCGCCCAGGTAAATGAACACTCAGAGCTTAAACTACCATTAGCAGAGCCTTTAAACTTAAGACGGCTTTATAAGTTGAAGTTGAAGTGTATTTCAGTGCTGTTTAACGTCAGTTGTCTGTCTATTCAGCAAAGTCAAACAAAGAAATTTAAGTAATACATATAAAGTTACATAGTAAGTTGATGCCGGATATAATTTCACACAATTGCAACTATTTGCACGTCAGACAGATAGTCTGACGAGATAGTATTGGGAACGCCTATGCCGCCGCGTCTGTGTAGGATTTGTACTCGCATTATATTCCAAAGAAACCAAAGATAGAGCAACGTGGGCGGCAATTCGTGTGGGAAATTGCTTCCGGTTTGACTAGCCTAAAGTTTAAATTACATGTATCTTGGAGCACGGAAAGAGTACCTAAGGCTGTGCTTTAAAGCCAAGTTTGAAGCTCTCTTTAATTGATATATAGCATACTTTTTGGCGCGATTTCCGCTTGTTAAACGTTTCCGCTGGCTATGGTCATAATCAATTTATTATTGAGTTAGAGTGGAATTCCCGCACCATAGTGTTTGGTAAGAGCGTAGTTATTGCCAGCGGCTGACATTGCATAATCAACAAACAATCAATCAATTGAGTTTTGTCAAGGGTTGTTAACACGACCGTTTATGGGAAAATAAATGAAAATGTTTTGGAAATTTTGAAAATGTTGGCGTTAAATAAAAACCGTAAATTAGCATGTTAAGCTTTAACGTATAGATTCCAAATAAATTGGTCTTGTTTAAATGTTTTATTGCGAAACAAATAATGATGTAAATATTTAGGATAGGTTTGTTAAAATCATAGACAGCTGTTCACGCAGACATTCTGAAGTTTTTTTTCGATTTAATTTTTGAACGAAAAGAAAAAGGGCTAAAAAAGAGTCATAGGCGTAAATGCTAAAGATATTGAAAGAATGTAAGACACTTTTTGAAGAAAGTGTACAGTTTTTTATTGGAGCAAAATTTTCACAAATGTATTTATTTTTACAAGTGGCTCCGCCCCCTGCTTCGTACACCAACCACCGGTCTTCTTTACTTAATTCAGATCATCCAGACTATTATATAAACAGTACAATTCCTTATTTTCATAATGTTCATCCAATTGCCATGCTACAGTCGGTCCTGTCCGACTTTACACTACTCTGGAACAGCTGCAACCTGCATGCTTCTCTCATTTAAAAACTTTTAAAAAAAAAAAAAAAAAAAAAAAAAAAAAAAAAAAAAAAAAAAAAAAAAAAAAAAAAAAAAAAAAAAAAATTTTTTTTAAAAATTTTTTTTTTTTTTTTTTTTTTTTTTTTAAAAAAAAAATAAAATTGCACAGCGTATGAGGTGTAGCTATCAAATAGTGTAAGTTTTACCTCGATAAGTTAACGCATACGAACACAATAAGTACCACACTGATTTTTGTTGACGTATTTATATACCATATAGATTAATCCCAGTTTTCTTGTTTTGAGATCTCCGATTCAGCTTATTTACCGGGAGACATCTTAGACGGGTATCAGAGATATACGCACCGGAATGCCAAGTTTTTGCTGTACAGTGCTCTCTTGCAGCGTAGTGGGAGGTGGTTAAATTGGTTTTGTATGCCAGTCCATTTGAAGCATTTTTAGCCGGCAGCTTTGTTGTATACTGTCGAAATGAGATCTGAAATTAATCCGCTAGTCCTTATTTACTTTTTTGTTGCAGCATGAGGGATTGGGTATAGTACTGCCTGATATTTAAAAGGATTAAGAGCAATATTTCACCTGCGTGCCCAACTCTCAATCCGGTGGATGTATATGCGGCTAATATTATTTTTTCATTGTTCACACCTAATTAAGGTCCATAGGGGTAGGTGTATCCGTCGCATAGCGGAATGGCGCTCTAACGCTTTCCTGCGGAACCCCAGCTCTCATTGTTCTAGCCGAAGATAAAACATCCTTAATTCTAACCCAGAATCTTTCTTCTTCCAGATATGATCTGATTAGGTTAAAGTAAATTTTTCTATAATATATTTTAAAATTTTAAAGTAATATCTACATTTCTCAAAAATCCGCTTCAGTGTTTAATAATGATATAAAGTTTAAAGACCTCTTCAAATATCATTTTTCCACAATAATAATATGAGTGATAAATAAAGCAAAAAATATACTTTTCGTTGAGAATGGTGTTTGTTTGCATGGGCCCCTAAGGTGTTGGAAAAATTTTCTGTTAGTGCCTATTGGGATCTGAATATACTAGGTTCGCGTGCCTGTTGGCGTAAGTTTTGAGGCCGATCGACAAGAGAAAAAAGACACCTGCTTTTCCAACGGTACCAGGAAGAGATCCATATGAAGCGTTGAATTATGTGCAGCTTGTGATAAGCCGCACAGCGCGCTTTTCTGCCACTGGACTATACACCGGTTTCTAAGGGATGCAGTGCTTCAGACCTGATCATATCTCAGATTGACTTATGTAATTAGTCTAGCACTTGTTGAGTAAAGACATAGAACCCGATAACTTGTAATAATTACAAATAAACATAATGGAATGGAAAGTTAAAAGAGGTCGGATAATGCTTCCTTAATGTTTTTAGTGTCGTTTAATTCAAATCAGAAGTCAACTTAACCATAACAAGTCAGGCTTTGCGTAAGCCCAAAAAATACAATACAAAAAGTAATTTTGGTGATTCTATTGGAAAGTTTTGGCTTTTGGGAGCTGTTTTATAGGAATGAGGATTCAGCCCCGGCGACCCCGAGAACATATAAAAAAAAACACCGTCGGAAGCCGGATGCTTTGAGGTTCTGTTAAAACAAAGCTCCACTAAAAAAATTAATATTTTCAGGTTCAGAAGAAAGATCACACCATACTTATGATTTTGTGGTTAGTGAATCCGAATCTCGAAATCTATAAAAAAACACTTACTTATTTTTTTTGTTATTTCAGTAACCTCACGAGGTGGAGTCTTTTTGACTTTGAACTCTGATTCAACGATCGAACGAAAAATGTTGTTTGGTTTTTTGAGGTTATGTTAGAGACCCAGAGCCCCGAAATCATTTATATACATATTTACAAATTTACTATAAACATATTTACAAAAACAAAATTTACCGATAGATTCGACTTTAGAAATTTGGCGTCGTCGAATCGACGAAGACTATGCAAAATCTGCAATATTGCAAAATACGCTTCAAAAAGAACTTTTCGACTATAATTTCGCGACCATTTTTTCTAGGGAAATTATAGTTGTCTAGGATACAAACATTTTGTCACATTAATACAGTTAAAACGATGGATTATGTATACTACTAACCTCTATTTAATCCTCGTATATGAATTATTATTATGTATCTTCATCCATCTTAGACCTATAATAAACGAATAAATACATATCCATGCATCCATTCTAAAATAATTGTAAGTTTAAAATGTAAAACACTTTTCTAACACCAAGAAAAACCATAAAATCCTAAAAACAAAATAGAAACGATGGACAAACCTGTTCCTGCCTCATCCTCCTCCTGTTCAGAGTTTTGGCTACAAACACGTAGCACATTGACATTAGTTTTGTTATCCATTGCTTGTGCACAATTCCATTTTAGATTTTATAGTTTCCCATCCAAACCATTTCCATTCCATTAATATTTCATGTGCGGTTGGCTTTCACCATTTTTATGCGGTTCGAAACACTTTCACATTTTGGTCTCGCCATTATTGTCAAGTTGAATGCGGTGCCATTTTCCTTTAACCCGCTAAATGTTAATTTTTTGGTTCTTTGTTCGGACCAAGTGCAGTCATTAAGTATCTCCGATCAAGTGGAATTCTCTAGCACTTAAAGACTCCATTACTTGTCCGACTATCTGCCATCGTTTTAAAAGGCTTGCATGCAGCTAAATGTTGTACAGCTCGCAGACCCGTGCACCTGTCCGGGTCTTATTTGCCGGACTCTTTGTAACAATTTGCGTGTTCATTGTTAATTTGATTGCCAGAGTGTGATAAGGGTAAACACCTTGCGCATTGCACTGTGGGTCGTTATATCTGTGGCAGTGCAAGGGGGGCGTGGCAGTCTGATGCAGAAGCCGGCTGGGCGTACCAGGACGCATAATTGAACAATAAATTAAATAAAAGTGTTGGAAAACCAGCGGAGGAAGTAAAGGGAATGGTGTGCAAATACGCAACTTGTTTTTGATTTGAACCAAAGTTTTTTAGTTGCCTTTATTCGATTTGTGGCCAACTGAATTGTTGGAATGGATTTCTTTTGGGCGCACATGAAAAAATCACGGTTCATTACATCACAAGTAGACGTAAAAAATTGACATAATATGGCCTAAAAAAGGGGGCTAAAATGGGACAAGTAGAAAGATAAATGCGCAGAAACTGTCCTAGTCGCCACAGTTCTGCGGATGCAGTAGGCAGCGCGAAGAGTCAGCAAGATGAAGTCTCGAAAAATATATAGGGTAGGCCATCTGTTAGTTCGGTTGTTAGTTACATTTTATTTGTATATTTTTCAACAAAATTTGGAAAAAAAAAAAAAAAAAAAAAAAAAAAAAAAAAAAAAAAAAAAAAAAAATTTTTTTTTTAAGGGGGAGGGGGGAGAAAAAAAAAAAATAAAAAAAGGAGCTAAAAGAAAAAAAAAAAAAAAAAAAAAAAAAAAAAAAAAAAAAAAAAAAAAAAAAAAATAAAAAAAAAAAAAAAAAAAAAAAAAAAAAAAAAAAGACCACCGTTTGGAACCATTTTCCTAAGACTGGTCTCAAGAAGAAGCTAGATGTACGGGTGGCACACGAATTAACGAAAAAAACCTTGTCAACCAAATTGATGCTTGCGATTTTTTGCTGAAACGTAACGAAATCGACCCATTTTTTGAAGCGGATGATGATTGGAAATGAGAAATGGGTCGAATGCGAGTACAACAGCCGAAAAAGATCATGGTATGGTCCAATCGCTGGAAGTCGGATTAACCGCCAAGAAGGTTTGGCTGTGTAATTGCTCCCATGGTTTCAAACATTCAATTCGTACCTCTATTGTCAACAACTAAATAGATTGAAGCAAGTGATCGATCAAAAACGGCCAGAATCGGCCAATAGGAAGGGTGATTTGTTCCTTGAAGACAATGCCTGGCCGCACACACTTTTAATGACGCGTCAGAAGCTCCAAGCGTTTGGTTGGAGTTTCCTATCGCACCCACTGTATAGTCCAGATCTAGCACCAAGGGACTATTTAACCTATTTTACAAATTTTTCCTGATGGTAAAGGAATGGGCACAAGAGGGGCTTATGAAAATGAATTGGTCAGGTTTTTTACTGATAGAAACGAGAACTTCTTGAATCGGGGAGCTATGAAATTGCCTTCTAAATGGACAAAAGTTATCGAACGTAATGGGGCCCATTTGACCTACATCGGATATTCCTATTTGTGTTAATTTCATCGTCAGAGTAAAGCTCAGCGAAAAAATGCCGGGATCTTCTCACTTTACCTTAAAAATAACATATAGACCGTTACTAGGCAAATATTTGACTCGGATAAGATAAAAATACTGGCAAAAACATGTATAAAAATATTTATAGGCATGCAAATCGCATAGCAATGAGTATATCGAGTAATCATCATCATCGTTTAGCTCTACAACCCGGGGTGGGTTTTGGCTTTCTCTACATTGGAGAGTCTACAATCTTCCTCCATTCGTCTCGATCTTGTGCAAGGTCCTTCCAATTTCTTACACCAATCGATTAGTCTTTTTCGCGAACGTCCATTTTTTCTGGTCCAAGTTTGTTTATGTTCTAGTATCAGTTTCTGCGCACGTGTATTGCTAATTCTAAGAACGTGAGCTATCCATCATAGCCTTTGAGATCTAATAAATTTGACAATGTCTTCGCCTTGGGATAGCTCTAGCAATTCGGCATTGTATCTCAACCTGTATTCGCCTCTTTCATTGCGCTTAGGTCCGAATATTTTTCTTAAGATCTTTCTTTCGAAAATTCTTAGCAGTTCTTCATCCGACGTTGTCATTGGCCATACTTCGTATCCGTAGGTGGCTACTGGCTATGGTATCGAGTAAATACATAAACAAAATAAGCTATTTACTTCATTCATTCAGTATTCACTTTTCATATCAGTTGATTTTGTTAGTTTTCAATCAATTCTATTATGATCGCATTATCATAGGGTAGTTCGAAAAATACATTTTTCTTGGATCGGCTTTGTATAATTTAAATTTTCCAGTCGCAGTTCAACTCCCTTCGAGATAAGACGTGCCTACGCTAAGTTATTATTCGCTAAACCTAATAACACTAACAACTAATCAAACATAACTCACAAAACAAACCAATAACAAACACACAGTGAACTTGCAGTTAAATCTGCGAAGCAAGTGCATTCTATCCAAACTAAAAAGATAAACCGTAATCCACCAACAACAACCATGAGAGACCCACCAGATAGAGGCAAAAACAGCAGCTCGCTTTGCTTCACTACAGACAACAACAAAAAGCTAAACAACAACGTCGTTGGTCCAAAATACCTTGTCATGACGCGTACTAACAGTAATAACAACGAAACACTTGAGAACATTAACCCCTGGCTGTTAAAAAAAGTTATAGACAATTTTTGCGGCGGAGAAGTAGAAAAGTGTGAGTCTCTACCTAACGGAACCAAACTTATAAAAACAAAAACACTAGTTCAGGCAGAAAAACTGATTAAACTAACTTCACTTAATAACACAACGCAAATTACTGTAACAGAACACAACTCACTCAATATCACAAAAGGTGTCATATACTCCAATGCCCTACGATCAATCCCAGAACCTGTCATCAAAGAGGAACTTGAAAGTCAATATGTTGTTGACTGCCGAAAAATAATGAGGAAAAACCATGACAACCTAGTAGAATCCGGGCTAATCATACTCACATTCAACACACTAACACTTCCAACATCAATCAAAATTGGCTACGAACTGACGCAAGTGCGACCATTTATACCCAATCCAAGGCGCTGCCGCAATTGCGGCCGTTTGGGCCATTTGGCGCAACACTGCAAAAGCTCTAAATTGTGCCTAAACTGCGGATCCTCAGTACACAACAACGAAGACCCAGCAAATCCATGCCTTTTCCCCAGCAGTTGCATCAGCTGCAAAGATTCCAAGATAACAACCTTTAACCACAATTTTTCGGACCGAAATTGCCCTACTTACATCAAACATAAAGAAATTCTAGCGATCAAAACAATAGAGAAAACAGACTTTAAAACAGCCCGCTCCATATATGATCAACGCCATCAACTCAACAACACATACTCTTCGTAACTAAAAGCAACGTTTCAGCCGCTGGAACCACCCAACCAACTCCATGCACTACCCGAAAAATAACTAACTATGACGACATCACTGCACAAACAACATCTTCACTATCAACCAAACCCAATCTCCCTACAACTAGCAACTTTTGCAGCAACACTAATTCATATAGTAATAAACAACCAGCCAACTCCAATAACATGGATGCACCAACTTCTTCATCCTCAACCAACGCCAATGCCTCTACTAATTTTTCTAAACTCACAACTACTGCGGACACAACATCAGCTTTAGCTGATCAAAAATTAAAATATTCCCAAAAACACAACCTCCAATCTAAAATCAAATCTTAAAGCTAAGACAAACAGTAAACCTAAATCGACAATAAAAAACTAGTTAACTCTCTAGATTCCAGTCAAGACGAAATGGAACTTTAACACATAAATAACTCTCAATATAAACGAGGGTGCCGTCAGAGTTCTAAGATGCGAGCAGAGCGTAACACAGTCATTATAGTTTCCGGCAATATAAAGACGTTACAGGCTCCACTATCCTGCATCCGTGATCTCTCATGGCTCCTCCTTACTACAATTATAAACAATAACGAGAATGTAGGACTGCCGGACCTCTACTCTGTTAATTAACTTTACGACTGATCAACACCACACTATGTTAACTCAAACAAACATCCAAATATTCTTCCTTTTTTTTTATAAATCAAACTATGTCACTCAAAATACTTCAGTGGAATATAAACGGATACAAAAATAATTATCATCAGTTACAAATACTAATTAAATCTAATTCACCTAAAATCATAGCTTTACAAGAAACCCATCTACAAAATCACCATTCCTTCACTACGCCGAATAATTACTCACTCTATTCCTCAAACTCCTCACAAATCTCTAGTGGTGGCGTCGCCCTACTTATACACAATTCCCTGCACCATCAACCAATTCATACCAACACTACAGCCAGTATCGACTGCACAGCAGTGGAAGTACATTCAAAACAAAAACTCATTATATTCTCTACTTACATAGCCCCAAACAAGAAATTTACATCCAACGACCTCTTACACTGTTTTGGTAATATACACGAAGCATCCCTGATTGCAGGCGACCTAAATGGTTGGCATCAGCTATGGGGATCCACCACCAATAACTCTAGAGGCAAGCACATAGCAGATTTTATAAACAACTCACCATTTCTAATCCTCAACAATGGTTCTCCGACTCACTTCAGTACACACAATACATTCACACACATAGACATATCTCTAGCTTCCCCAACAATAGCAACAAACGCAACATGGCACATCGACAACGATCTCTATGGAAGCGACCACTTCCCAATCACAATCTCTCTTTTTCCAACCTCAACGCCACCACCTTTCATACCCAAATTCAAATTAGAGCAAGCTAACTGGACGAAATTTAATGATTCTACCAAACAACTCAACACAAATAGCCCAATCAGCACTAACATCAACAAAGAATGTGCCAACATTTGCAAACTTATTCGAACTAGCGCTAACATATCCATTCCACAAACCTCAATACACCACAACAATAAGCCTAAGGTATCATGGTGGACCTCAAACCTCCAAAATCTGAAAAAAATCAAGAATTCTCACTGGAACGTACTTAAACATAATCTTTCCACACCTAACATACTTAACTATAGAAAGTCCAACGCCATTTTTAAAAAAGAAATAAAAGCAGCCAAACATAAAGCCATGAAAGATTTCCATCAGAAATCAACCCAAACTCTTCCTCCAAAAATATGGGCCAACATCAAAATCTTTTGCGGCTCCAAGCCAAATCTCCCCATACACTCTCTCTACGACCCAATTTCTCAACACTCCATAACGGATAAACAAGATATCGCCGAATCCTTTTGCAAATACTTCTCTAATCAATCCAATAGCTCTAATTTTTCCGCAACGTTTAACCAACATAAATTAAACACCTCACCAATAATTTTCTATAGACACTCGCTTGCAGCTGAAAATATTGAAGTACCATTTACGGTAATTGAACTCCAAATAGCCCTGTCCAAATTATCCGGGAATACGCCTGGTATTGACCGCATCTCATATCCAATGCTAAAAATGTCCACAAGTCAGTTCTCCTAAGAATAGTCGATTTCTATAATAACATATTCTCTTCTACATTCCACATCAGCTAAAACTAAGCAAAATAGTCCCACTAATTAAACCAAACTGCAATAAAACACTCATCTCATCATATCGCCCCATTTCCTTAAACTCTTGTCTATCTAAACTCCTAGATAAAATAGTCGCCAACAGACTATGGTGGTTTGTGACTCTTAACAAATCAATCGATAGTCGGCAGTCAGGTTTTAGAAAGGCAAATCCGTATCAGATTCTCTAGTCACCCTAGACTACCTGATTACCTCGGCCCTCTCAACCAAAACCATGCCTCACTTTTATCATTAGACTTTTCCAAAGCCTTCGGAGAGTTGGCATCCACTCCATCATAGACCAACTGAAAGAATGGAAAATTGGCCCAAAATAATAAATTATGTACACAACTTTTTATCCAATAGAACCATTTCAGTGTCAGTACACCAACACCGATCCCAAATCCGCCCCTTATCTAATGGCATACCACAAGGATCTCCCTTATCAGTTATCCTTTTCCTCATAGCCTATAATAAATTAAATAATATCATTGCCTCACACAAACAATTCACCTTTTGCGCCTATGCAGATGACTACCAAATTTTTAGGAAAATTGGTAAATCCCGCACTATTAACGTCGATCCGCTTCTTAACGATATATTATCTTGGGCAAATTACTCAGGCCCGACTACCCATAGAAAATGCAAACACATCCATATATGCAAAAACACGTTGCCAATTCCAACTCACTTCCACTTTCCCACTCGAAAGATCTAACTCAATAAAGATTCTTGGCATTGTTTTTAATAATAGATACAATTGGAACAATCATGTTACATGATTCATGTAGATTACCTTTGCAAATCCCTCACACAAAAACTCAATATCATTAAATGCCTTTCCCATCACAAATTTAATAGCAACCACAGCACTCTTATCAACATAATAAACGCAACCATCATGACCAAAATCGACTATGGCCTGTTTCTTTATGGAAGAGCAAGCAAGTCAACTCTCAGTCGAATTAAATCCATCTACCACGCCGCCCTTCGCTTCGCTCTGGGAGCTTTCAGAACAACCCCAATCCACAACATGTTATTCGAAGCAAAACTCACCCCAATAGAAACCAGATTTCAAATTTCCATAGCCAAGCTAAATAAATCTATCCTCAACTCATCAGATTCTCCACTCTTGAAACCATTATCATCAATCGCCAAGTCTAAACGAACTCCAAGCAATCATCCTCATTACACCTGGCACTATTATCATCACATTCACACTACTACCCACCACGCCCATCAAATTTCACAAAGACAACCACCCCACTTGGACCGTCAACCCCACCCTAATAAACACCTCTTTAAGCAATCGGCCCAAAGAACACACCTCCATCTCAACTTATAAAACAGAATTCTTAGCTTTTCAAGCTCTGTTCCCTCTTGCCATTTCTATTCACTGACGGCTCCAAATCTCAATCTGGTTGTTCATTTGCATAACAACATCTAGATCAGTTATTTACCAGGCCATCCTTCCTCACTACACTTCAATATTTTCAGCAGAAATCATAGCCATCCATCAAGCAATTTCTCTAATTGAAAACTCACATACAAATTACTGCATTTGCTCCGACTCACTCTCAGCTCTTGATGCCATCAAGAACCCCTCTAACGCCTCGCACTACCCCACAATCATCCGCCAGAAACTTATCCAACACTCTCCCAGAATAATGCTAGCCTGGATACCTGGTCACTCAAACATCGCAGGTAATGACCTAGCAGACTCCGCAGCTAAAAATGCCAACAACTTACCCTTATAACACACCCCAACAACAATTGCTCAGACATAAACAAATACATTAAACAACACTACACCAAACTTTCTAATACAAAATTTACAATCAAACCAACAATCACTACAGACTAACAAACACTCTTCAAACAGCCTACTTGATCTGCCAATAACCTGGGATTCTTCACCCGGCTCACTCACCCGAACAGACCTTACAAAACTCCTCCGCCTCCGATTCGACACTGCCATCTTACACATAGTCACTTTTTAATAAAACGCCAGCCCCACTTTGCAACTTCTGCAGTTCAAACACCACCCTATCCCTACATCACATCCTTACAGACTGTTCTCACTTCCTCAACACCAATCAAAATACTTTCCTAATTCAAACCTACTCACGCTATTTCTACACCCTCATTACAAACATCCCCAACATTATTAAATTTTTAAAAGAAAGCAAATTGTATAACATGATTTAAACATACATTAATTAAAAAAATTGTACTATATGCAACATCAATTATAACCAAATAAGACTAGCATAAGGCTCACGCTAAAGCTAATTATAGCTCGTACTGTAATTTTAATTAAGTAGGAGCTGTTTATAAATAAATAAATAAATAAATAAATTTAAATTTTGTTGAAATCAATTTGACCAATAAGAAATGTGTGGTACAACACAGGCAAAACGGAAAAAGCTTAATTAAGTCCTTTTCTGGCCATTAAATACTCTTGGATCGGTTTTTGATGCGCCATACTATGTAGGTAAAAAGACAACCTTTTAGGCAATATGTTAATTGATATCGACTGTTTAAAAATGTATTATACCATACCACTAACGGAGGCCACTCTAATTCACACATTTTCAATAAAATATATTTTTATACATAAATATTTACATTTCGAGAATGGGTTACTTTTAGTTCGAGGCGATGGTACAGAGTGCGGCTGTTTTTATTATTTTATTTTTTTTTATATATGACGGCGGATATTAATTTATTTAAATATATTGTTTGGTTTGTTTAAGCGCCACTTGACCACTAAATGGCTAACAAAAAATTATAATAAATAAAAGGCGTTTCTTTACCCACGTTATCTTTTGATTTTACATTTAGTTTGTTGCTCATAAGTTTTGGCTATGACGCAAAACAAAACAGCTGATTTCGAAAAATAATGGGGCAACACTGTTTTGCTTGTTTTGTTCGGACTTGTGAATACTGTTTTCGTACGAGCATAGCATCAAACGTTCGAATAAATTTTTTTTATTTAGGAAATTTTTCTCGATTACAATGTACTCCTTACTTTCTTTGACTTCTAGTGTTCGTACATGATTTGAAATTATTTTAGAGGGTCTTTTAGGCAAAAGAGGGTTTTGATATGGTAATAAAAAAAAGTTCCCTACCAATTTTAATAAAACTTTCACCATCTATGAGTAAATGATAGAGCTTTCTACCGTTTTATTGGACGTAGAAGATTTTCATACCATAAAATTCATTCTTTTCTCTCTGCACAAATAGTGTTATAAAACGTGCAAGTTTTACAAATAAATTGTATCTTATTATTTATACAATTTATTTTTAATAAACAGTTTTAAAAATACTTATTATACTTTCTGTTAATGTGCTCTAATCAGCTTAATAAAGAGCTTACACTTTTATTAAAAATGTATTTCAGTTTAATATTTTTTTTTTTGCATTCAAACTTTGTTGCTAAATTAAAGCTGATAAGTAAATTAAGTGCCTTTGGCAAATAGTAGTTAGAGCAACTAAAAGGCTTTTTAAATTTTAAATTTATGTACATACATAATAGTTATATTTCTACAAATTAATCAAAACATATATAATTGAAGTTTATATTTATGTAAACATTGTTGAGAATTTTGGGGTGTTGAAATTCGATATGTTAGCATTATTTTGAATTTGTAAAGGCATAGCTCAAAGCATCAAAAATATTAAGAACTTAAAGCCAATTGAATGCAGTTAAATTAGAATCATAAAATATTTAATATCTGAATTTTGTATGCATATAAAATTACTTTGATGTCGCCCTCGGATGCATTTCAACGTCTGTTGATTAAATACAAAGGATCTAAAGTGCTTTTCCTGGAAATCGCATAGCAGGGATAGCACTTTACATTGACTTTGATTAGTAGCAGGCCAAATAGCAAGCGGTTTTGACTTTGCTTTCAAAATTGTTTCGAAATTTTCATTTTAAGGCAGGTCAACGACATTTTCTTTGCCTTTTAAGGTGAGCAGCTGTTAATAAAAAACAAGTTAAAATGAGCGAGCGCAGGGTTGTTACCTCAAGCAATCGGAACCGACCGGTTCGTGCAGGAATGGGTGGCTTCAGCGAACTCTCGCCTTATGTACATATAGCTGTTGGAGCCTGCTCTGGCTGGGTCGTTGGATACGTCGCGCTTAAGTTGAGCAAATTGATCGCACTGGGCATAGGATCCGGTATAATCATGACGCAAGTAGCTGTGCAGCTGGGAGTTATAACAATCGATGAAAAACGCTTAATAAGCTATATATTCAGAACAGTTGATACAAGAGAACTGCAATCCGGACAAGCAGTGGAAAGATATATCGGATTTTTGCAAAAGGCCAAAGGTTTTGCTGCATCTTATATTCGCCTTTGTATAGCTTTTGTGGGTGGCGTTTTTCTGGGCATTGCTTTTGTTTAATTACATGGTATATATATTTGATATGAAAAAAAAAAAAAAAACAAAATCTGCAAAGTTCGAGAATGCACTAAAAAAGCCATACACCAAAAAAAAATTTTTTTTATTTTATTGTAAGCCTATTATAAGCAACAATGTTGGTCTAAAATAAACTACATCTTAATCAAGAACATTGATCAATATAAAAAATATAACAGACTGAAATTAAAAAGACTCCGAATCTTCACCTCTGTAAATAAATAACACCTAACAGTTTGTTTAAGGTATGAATCTCATGTTAAATGCATTTTAATGGCGTTAAACAAACCAGTTCTATGGAACTGGTAAAAAGTACAATTAAGTTTTTACAATCAATTTGGAGAGGTCAGGACGTAGGGACCTGAATCGACGTTTGGTCTTCACTCACAGGTTTCCGAAAACTTAATGAGCTAGGGTAAACTAATTCTACGTAATAAGCTACGTATGTTTATTGAAAAGTAAAGTAAGTATATCAGAAGCGCTTTATGGAATGTAAAATGGTAAAAGATAGAGAAACTAAAAAAAAAATTGCAGAAATCCGCAGAGTAGCCAACGTCCTGATCGTCGATGTCATCCATTTCGTCCCGCTGCTGTAGTAAATCGGCAATCTTCAATGATAACTACTTTTCCGGTTAGCAAGAAAACAAATAGTGTGCCGTGTTCCGGAAAACGAAAACAAGCAAAATATTCGGATGATTGAAACCACATTTTTGGTCCTCCCAATTTCAATGAAACGAATTTTTGATGTGGTTTGAAACCGAATGTTCAGCTGCAAGTGATATCAAAACAAATCGCCAAAATAGGTTCAAAAGTCTAAGTAATTTTAACTAAAATAATTTTTTAAGTATAGTTGAATATTATCAGATTGTATTCATGCCAATCTCAAGCTAGATTTTTAATGAAAATTAAGTAAATAGCATACACAACTCGAAACGAATTTTTGGTAAAGGTTCACATATCCATTTCCATATTTCCATCTCTTGACTATGATATTTGACAATTCTTTTTTAAACTTTAATAGTCTCTCAATACGAACCCGAGGTTTTATTATTTCTATGGCAAAAGGTCTCCTTCAGAATGTATTTGAATTTAGTAGCTTAATTTTTCAGCCCCTTGACGAAAAACAGCTTCTATTTTTTTAAGGTTAAATTCGTATATAACCTCATTATTACTGTAGCTTTTTAATGGGAAAACGTACTAAATGATATTCAGGATAAATTTAATATATATTCTTCGATATTTTGAGGTTATTTAGAAATGTGACATAATTGGGTTTAGCAGCTAGCACGGATTCGGCGAAGCCAACAATAGAGAGAGCATTTTTACAAATTTATTTTAAGGATCGATGGCAATTTAGTGAAACTAATGACTTCCTGAAAAAGTATACTTTTGAAATGTCAACAAAAACTGTAGCATCGCTTAATAAGTGCATTACTTTTGATGGCAAGTTTGTTAAAAATTTAATTTTTCGAAACAAGTTGTGCCTTTCTGCTAGTCCGAAAAATTTTCATTCTGTCCACATATATGTACAACAACCTTTAACATCTTAATAAAAGCGGGACATTAAAAAGGACGCACTTAAAGTTTACTGCTGAACTACAAAGAGAGAAACCTTGAAAATTGAATAGAACTGCACTTAACAAATAGGCTCACACACACACATACTCACTTGAACACACACACACATACTCATGTACATAGTAATGCATTTAACACATACACATTAAAAGTTTTATGGCGCAAAAAGTGCTTGGAAAACTTGAAAGTTGTAACAACATTTTCATGCGCTTTTAAACATTTCAATTTTCCCAACGTTACAAGAGAAAATTTATGCATAAGCAAAGTTTTTCGCATCACAAGTGGGCCAAAATAGGAAGCGGATTGGGCCAAGAGACCTGGGTTGAGAGGATTTTTGATTTTTATTTTGATAATGATCATGTTTATTATGCGCGTTTATAGCTAGCGGAAATTTTTTATTACCTATTTGAGTGACTCATGATATTTTGTGTTCCGTAAATTATAATACATGTTACCAGGATATATGTACATATATACTTTTACTAAAGACATACTAAAGATATCTGTGAATTTATTTCTCCAACGAAATATGCTCTAGGATACAAAAGTGCAAGGAGTAGGGTATTTTTTCCCAAACTTTTTTAGTAGTCAAGAATTTTAGTTGTATGGAAAAGCTGTTTGGGCAACTAAAAATGTGCCTAAGTCTTTAAAAGAATCTGTTATCATCAATATTCTGAAGAAGAATCTAAACTCTATTCTTTTTTTTTTTGGTGCTGCTAACTCTTTCACATACTGCCAGCCTTGCCAACCTTATTCTAAACGAACTGTCAGTTGGCCAGCTGACAGGCGATTATAAAATTTCATCAACTCTATCCTGGAGATATTTATCTTTCAAATCAGTTTAGTTTTTACATACGGTAACGCACAAAGCTATTCTTTATTCAGTAATCGAGTATTCCAAAACGAAAAAAGTCTTCGGAGCGCTGCTAGAATTAAAATTTTGATTTATTTTGTAATTTTCTTTCAAAAGTCAAACGATGGATCTCTTTTCGCGTCGGAACAATGATGTCAAGGCGGTGGAACGTCAAGTTCTGGCCGTACGCACTAACTCGAACGGACCGTCAGTTGTGCCAATTGTCGCAGACTCCGACAAGGATAATTACTCTTTGGAAGGAGCCTGCGCTTATCGCAATTGTACTGTAAACGAAGTTCCAGAAAAGGGTATGAATAATCCGAAAACTGATGTAATTAATTATAAGGAGGTCTGCTTTGGAACAGATATGCTGTCTTATAACGAGATAAAGAATGTCGGGGAGAAATCTGGTGAAGATGCCATTAACAATGGAAAAACTACAGCAGATTCGAAAAATAAGGAAAGTCTTAGGGAATCTGAAGCAGAAGTATTGCACGAGCCCTCAGGTGTGGTAACTAAGTCTATACTCCATAAGTTGTATTCTGAGGCACTGGAAGCATTGATCGACAATGCAACCACAAATCTCAAATCTGTAAAGAATGATTCAAAGAACTCAAACAATACTGCGCCACTTAACATGCAGCTGCGAGGTTCTACCTTTAACCAAAATTTGAATGATGAGCAACTAAAGCGTGGCGGGCAGGCTGCTGCTAAAAACTTGGTCGTTCATAAGAAGAATCAGCAGTATCTAAAGAAGAAAGCCGCAGAGAAGGAGAAACAGCGTCGCGAAGAAGCTTGGGAACTGCAGAAGCAACTGGCTGAGGAGCGCTATGATGAATGGTGCAAAAAGAAAGAGAAGCAAAAAATTAAGGGCTACAAGAAGGCTGGTGGCTTCAAGTTGGCCATATTTTCCAAGAGCGAAAGCTGCCGTAGTATTGGAAAATTGCATGCCAAGGAATCTGCCGAGAATGATGAAGAACTTTTGCAGGAATTGAAGCTTGCTAAAGAATATAAGGAGCGTCTTATGCGTCAACATTTACGTATGCAAAAGGAGACACTGGTGCGCTTTGGTGAATTACGCAAGATTAAATCACAGACTGATGGAAAAAATTGGATCAACATTATGGACAGCCGTCCAGAACCAGTGCCGCTTAAGCAGGGCAAGAAATCAGTGCGTGATTTTTTTTCGCAAATAAATGAAAATCCAAGAAAATGGATTGCCAATAACATTAATCGTTCGCTGTCAAATACTACACACTCTGCAATCAATAATTTTGAGAAATAAATAAATAATTTTTTATGTTTTGGTTAAACGCCAATTTATGTTGAATTAAATATGTTATTAAATAAAAATGCATATTGACTCCATTAGAGTTAATCTCTTTTATAGCATATGCGCATCTATCCAAACAGTTTTAAAATCTAAAATGTATCCAATTTTTGTGATAAATTCTATATATATAATAAATTCACATGTCTTATCTTCGGGGATCTAACAAAGGAAACAAAACTTTGTATAAAAAAATGTAATACAGTCGAGGCGGTGCCCGACAGTGTAATACCCTGTACCTTTTTTTCTCGAAAAAAGTTTTATTCCTGCATATTCTTTCTATGAACTTTCCAATTGGAATATTTTATTTGTTGGTGCAAAACGATATTTATACCTATAAGTTCCGCAAATTTTAACCGATTTTGATGAAAAGCGAAATTTACGTCAAAGAAGTTATTTAAAGTATATGAGGAGAGTTTTAAGTGGACGTGTTGAGGGGTGTGGGAGAAAACACGATAAATCGATTGCGGGGGGGGGGGCTGCATTGATAAAATTTGGATGTGGATTTGTTTATTAGAGGCACATGAATCAGCTTACCAAAATTGGTGGTTCTAGGTCATTTGTTACTATTATTACGTAGAGTCAAATATTGACGCAGTTTATAGGCAAGGGGTGGTGAAATTTTTACATTTTAGGCTATAACTTTAGTTGTAATTGTCCGATTTTGTTTATTTTTGACACACAGATGCATGTAACCACAACGCATCGCTCTGTTAAGTTTCAGATTAAAATATTAAACGGTTTAGCTAAAAA
The DNA here is from genome assembly GCA_018150985.1 of Chymomyza costata. NCBI lineage: Eukaryota > Metazoa > Arthropoda > Insecta > Diptera > Drosophilidae > Chymomyza > Chymomyza costata. The sequence goes on from JAECWU010000257.1 coordinate 676,073, forward strand.
CCGCGAAACTCTGCTACGGGAGAACGGGGAAAGATATTGACATGATTCAACAAACTTGATCTTCTGAGGAAATATGCGCATCAGCTGGTAAAGTTTCGTATCTCTAGCTCTTATAGTCTCCGAGATCTAGGTGTTCATACAGACGGACAGACGGACAGACGGACGGACAGACGGACGGACAGACGGACATGGCTCAATCGCTACCCGAGGTTATGATAAGCATTTTGGTATAAAGGACTTGGGGTCTGCCACGCCTCCTTCTTGCCGTTACATACATTGCACAAATCTAGTATACCCTTTGTACCTATAGGTACAGGGTATAAAGATATGGCGTACGTTAAAGTCAGCGCAGACGACCTTGGGATACCCAGTACTACCACATTGCCAAAAGATTTTCATAAACAAACGAAATACAACGAATTTTGTGCAAAAAACTTTTTTTTGGCCGATCTGCCCTATTGGAGCTATTTGATATAGTCAACCGATGATCAAATTTGGTACAGTGCTTGGGAACTCTAAAAAACTTCCGTGTGAAAAATTTGGTTACAATATCTTCAAGGACAAACGCATTATCCATCTAAAACTTTTGTTTTTTTCGAGGTCCTCTGAAACACCCCTATGGGAGCTATATAATATAACCCCGATATCGAAAAAATAAAATAAACTTGCCTCCGCCTGACTTAATTACGCATCTAATCTGAAAACTTGGTTGCTCTAGCTATTACCATCTTTGAGATCTAGGCGTTCATACAGACAGACGGACAGACGGACTTGGGTATATCGACTTCTCTTGTCACACTGATCATACTTTAGGTAACTTTGGGGGGTCTGCGACGTCTCCTTCTGTATGTTACATACATTTTCGGCTTGCACAAACTTAATATACCCTTTATACCATACAGTAGTACAGGGTATTAAAATGGTAGAGCCATCAAATTTTGTATCAATGCTCATGTGAGTCTAATCAGCAAAGAATCGTTGACCTTTTACCAAGTATTTCTTTAAATCCCGTTCCAATGTATTAGTACGAAAGAGCAAATTGAGTGTTAAATAAAGTTCGTAGACATTTCCACAAAAGCAAAATGTTTGAGCTGTTTTAGCAATACATACTTTAAAAATACGAACTATTTTTCTAAAAGCTTAAGAACTTCCAATAACATTTCTAGAGCTTATTTCTGCAAGTTTCTTTTTTTAGCACTTACTTATCTCACTCGTTACTTATTATTAAAATTTAAACACTTTTGCGCTTTAATAGTTTTGTTTTCCGCTTTTGCTCTAGTCCCCCTAACTTCGGAATCGTCCTACGGGTGGCCTTTACACAAATGGGTTGGGTTTTTCATTTTTGTTTTGTTTTCGTTTTTTTTTTTTCTACTTTCTTCATGTTTACAACAAAGGCTGCAGTAATGCGCAAATGAAAAGCTCGGACGGATTTACTGTGTTTTACGTTCGTCCTGCAGGGAAGCATGAAAATTTAATGAGCGAGTTTGAAGCTTTCAAGTTGCCGCAAAACTTGAAACTTCTTCACTTTAAATAAAATAATAAATCATTCCGTCTTTGAGCTATGGGTAGGTGGTAGATATTTATTTTATACGTAACTCAAAACTTTATTTTAATTTAACAAATCATATTTAGTAAGCATTTTATATATTACATGTGCAAGTAGATACTCAGTCTCCGACTTTAACAACAATTACATACGCAAAATACTCTTACTATAATAATATACTTCAAAATAATTTCCACATAATGCGTAAACAATTTAATACAATAATTGCATACAAAAGGTCGAAACCTTTCCCTGCTCCTCCTGGTCACAACCAACAACAAAAGTTTTCATTTACAATTTGTGGTTTTTGTGTAAATTCAGTTTTGTCAAATCGTTAGAGATATTACACAATTGTTGCCATTAGTTTAAATTTTGAAGTTTGTATTTGAATTTGGTTTTACAATATAAACAATTATGGTCATTTGTTATGTAGATTATAGAAACAGTCCATTGTATTTGTATCGGCTTATTGTTGTTATTATAATTGGGAATACTGTTGCCGTTTTATTAGTTCAAAGTGATGCTGGAGTTTACGTTATATGCGGCTTAATTTTGGTTAGTTTAGATTAGTTATTAGGCTATTTATATATATTTACATAGTCTTACTTGTAAATAGATTTTTAATACTCTTCACATAATACACTTATAGAATTAGTTTGTCAAGGTATTGGTAAGGAAATTCGTTTATTTCTAGAATTCATCTACAGCGGAGATGACCACAGAGTAAAACTTTTACAGAAATTTCAGCACTAAATTGGACTGCGCTGGAGAAGATACCTTAGAAAGACACAGCATTGTGTGGTTTACAGACGGGTCTTTCATAAATGACGGGACCGAGACCGTGATTATATGAATCTCTAAGTAGATGTATATATAATACGCATGTGGATATGCGGACATCTAACTAGGCAGGATATACAAGTGGACCAAGAATTAGAAAAAATAAAAATTAATGTAAAAATGTTTAATGAAATCAAAACCTTATTGAAACATTGAGACAACGGAATTAAGCAAATCATAAATGGATCCTTGGATATATAGTACAAACATACCCGGAAACATAACAGATAACAGGTAAGGTAGAGAGAAATGGTGTTGCGAAGGCAATAATAGAGCCTGAAGCCTTTTGTTGCATTCGCAGACAAATTACGAGACAAGAGTAGAAATGCACTTAAGAAACAACCTGGAGCAGAACGGCTGTCCTAAGGTAGGCCAAGTAATTTCACGTGTCCTATAATTTGAATGCAGGAGTTCCCTTCCCCCCTTCTTTACAATAGTTGCAATGCACAAAAAAAATTCCTTATTGGCCAAGAATTTCCATAAAATACTGATTAGGTTACTTTGGCATACTGTAAGAATAGAAAAATGGACAGAAAAGATTCCTTCCCGTGTATGTTGGTTTTGTGAGATTGAGGAGAATTCCTCCCAACACATATAGTACCTACAGTGTGTATCTCTCTAAACAGAAGCAGAACAAGTATCTGCGAAGAGTATAGAATCTCGATGCTCGAAGTCACCTGACTAGAACTATCGGAAATTAATAAGTTTGTTTCGGGAATTGGACTGACTCTAGGAAAAGTGGGGAACACAATAGACTCGTAGACTCCACATTGGGCTACATTACCTAATTTTTTTTAAAAAAGTTGACATTTTCATTAGCTCATATTTTCATAAATTGCATACCTGGAGTATTTTTTGTGACGACAACCCTGAAATTTTGTTAGCTTGCAAGCCCTAAACAACAATCAGCTGATGGTTCACACAAAAAAAAAAACTGGAAATTGTTTAAATTTAAAATAAATACACGTATCTTTGGATGGACAGACAAATGTAGGAAAATATGGAAAATTAAGATTATGATATGAGCAATGAAAATCGCTTAATGTTTGATTCTAACTTTCGGGCAATTTTATTCAATATGTAGCTTAGGTTAGACTGCTCAGTTAATAAACCAAGATCTGTCGCAGACCCTATTTGTCGAGAAGGAAGCATGAAAATGGAAAGGGGGATGGGAGGGGGCGAGTGACCTTGAGAAGTTCGCAAGTCGAAGCTGGTAGGTGTTTCTTCTCTCCTGAGTTTTTCTCCTTGTGGAACTATTTTGAGGATTCGGTGAAAGTAGCCAGGTCCACTATGGGCCCATTCGCCAGACTGCCCAGATCAAAGTATCGTTTAAACAGCAACTAGATGTGTTGGATGCTTTCTATCTCCTCCCCATCTCAGCAGCTACGGCAAATGTCGTGATCGAATTATAAGTCGAAAATATCTATATATCGATGTTGGCCAACACAAATGATTCTACAGCACTACTAAACACCCATTTGATGAGTGCAGAAGTGCTGGAGATACATCTCTGTTGGCCAACATCGATATTTAGATATTTTAAACTTCGATACATCGATGAATCGATATAACATCGATGTTTTCTCCACCACTACTTCATAGTAAAGATTTGGGCATTTTTTTGCTTTTATTTTAGGACTTGTTAGTCGCGCCGATATTTTTTAATTTTTCTATCTAGCCGTAAAAGGCTTTATTGCGTATGCGTTATTATTGTTAATGTCTCCTAACTTTTTATTGCAATCTCTAAATGGCCATGACCAATTAAAATCTGTAATCTTTTATTACCAACTCCACCAAGTTTTAGCTGGGTACATGCTTTTCTTGACTTTTTTTTGGCAATTTAGAATTTTTTGAAGGTCCAATTTATGCAGCAGACAGAGAGTAGAACTTACAAGGTCGAAAAAGCAAATGCAAATAAAAATAACACGGAATATTGCAAAAACCAAAAGAACACCTATGACCAAATGGATGATTTACAATTCGAAATTAATCATTCAAAAATGAAAAAGTAATGAAAGTCAAAGACCTTGCGAAAGATAGGATATTATAAAAATTACCATAGCTAGACATAGATAGATAAAAAAAATTGGATCTACGAAATAATCCAGCTTGACTTTTACAGTAACTCGACTCTTTACAAGCCAAGACAAAATGGGTTTCCTAAAAAAATTCATTTGAAGCAATAAATCCGAGAAAGAATGCATGTAACCCAACGCGACTTTTCTACGGCTGTTTAGGGAAGGAAATTTTACTATACAAAGTATTTTCAGTTAAAATGACAGTCGAATATTTGGAGCCCAATTTGAACTGCGAATTGCGAAATATAGCAATTGCTTTTTTACTGAATTGATAGTATTCTTATAATGATGGGTTCCAAATGAAGAATCAGCATTTTAGAACTATTTAGTATTATAATTTTTCTTGTAACTTTACGCATGAGTATAACCAAAGTTTGGGATAAGTGTGTGTGTCTGGGAAAACCTGCAGTACTTATAGAATTTAGCTTTTATTTTCCCTAAAAATATCATGCATAAGCTGGTCTTTAGATCTTAGCCACGCCAAAGCTCATTTCACCATAATTAAAAAGTCAATTAGCTATCCATATAGCATTCCCTGTTTCTGGAACATGGCACCCTTTCACTACAACTGTATTTATAGTGGCATTAGTGTTGTTTCCCCATCAACTCGCACATAATTAAAGTTCCGAAACAGACAAACCATTTAAGCTGAACATAATGTAGCAACAAATACTCCAAGCCATGTTTATGTAACAAGCTACTAGACAACAATATCAATATGGACAAAGGCTGCAGTGGAGTGCAGTTGGGTGCAGAAAAGGGCAGTGCCAGATTCCACCACAGTTAATTTGGTGTGCAAATAGAAAACTTTCAAAAATGGTTTGCTTTTTGCAACTCCATGCTGGTTGACTGACTCACTGAAGAACTAGCTGACTAGAGGATTGGATGACTGGCTGACTGGCTAGTTGAATGTTTCAAATTTACAGCACGTCAAAATGTATGTACACATGCATTTACATTTGGTAGCTAGAAATGTCTAGTTAGATGCAGCCACAAAAAGCATTAACCATAAAGGCCTGACGCAACTATTGTTGGCTGTTTTTTTTTGAGGCACTGGGAGAGAGAGAGAGCCTCTTCACTCGCTTGCACTCTCTTGGTGCCCACTCTGCCTCTGTACGCTTCGGTTGCTACTGTTTGCTTTGACTGAACTGCATTTAAATTGAGCAAATATTACGCATACGTCATGTTGTCATTTCTAACAAATAGAAAACAAACGCAAACTCAATTGCTTTGCTTTTCGTTTTGCCAAACTTTAAGCTCTATTACAAAAAAAAAGAAAACTGCTAACAGCTAAATTTTATTGACAAGCCCAAGCGACAAAACTCTGTTTTTCTACAGTTGTTGCCAAAAGTACTTATATTTATACGATATTGTTATGTTTGTGGCCATGACATTTGCCATTTTAAATTTGGCCAAAACCGCAACAACAATCGAGAATTGTGTGCTGTCAGTTGCAAAAGTTTTGCAAGTAACGAGGTGAACAAAAAAATGCAGTCAACTTTGGAAAGACTTGCAAAGTTCCAAGTTTCAGGCAGAGTCGCAGCGGGTTTCGATCTGCTCAACTGACCTTAAGTGCTACATTCTAACTTTAAGCAATTAAGGTAAACGTATTTGGACGCTCGTTGATAAAATCGATACTAAATTTTTGTTAAATTCAAAATGCCATCATTTTCAAATGAAAAATGCCAGCCACAGACTGGCCATGACTCTCACATTTGGACAACTATTTGACATGTGGCTCATGGCTCAGACTATTGCCACTAGCTTTGTAGTTGCATTTCTTGTTGCTGTCAGGGTTGGCCAAGACAAAGTCACCAAAAAAATAAATAAATAAAAAATTTGAATAAGTTGAGACAAACGTTGTTCGACATAGGAATACCCTACCCTTGTATTTATGAAGAAACTTTTTATCTGTACCTTATTTTTTATGGAAATGGGTAGTAAACAAACCATCAACAGGCTCAGAAATGTTTTAGACTAACTTTTTTTCTGGTTGAAACGATAAGCTTAGGTAAGGTTGTCATTCCAACTAAGGCAGAAACAACACCAAGTCCGTGTGATCCTTTGTGAATAAGAAAACCAAGAAGAAATATATTAAAACTATAGTTGGGTGGGGAGAGGGTAGGCTAGTGCGCTTTATCCGTGACCTTTCTGCTCTTATTACAGAAACATTTTGAGGATTTGGAAAAAAGGGCCAGTTCGGTAACAGACAGAAAAAGAGCTTTCACAAAGACTAATTGCGTTTTATAAGAAACTCAGGGCAGTCATATTGCAGGTAGAATGCCTTCGATCTTCTCCGCATCTCCTCACCTGCCAAGACAGACATAATGATTGCAAACATACATCTTTTTGGCCATTAGGTCTATTGTGTATTGCTTTGTCACAGCTGTCACTATTTTTGTCCTGATCTTGTTGAATCATGAGAGTCCAAATGTTCGCTTTGAATTTTCCCTTGGCCAGATGGCTTAGTGAGTTTTCTAAGAAGTTCAGGGCAGTCACATAGCATCCCACGCTGTGTTCCTTTCTCGTTACGTCTTTATTCTGGTTCTGAAGAGGTGCATTAGTGCTACATTCCTGGAAAACTCGTCGGCACCCTTCTCACTGGTTACCCTGGCATCCAGACTAGAACGAATGACTGCTGTTGGATGTGGTTAAGCGCTACTATCGTGTTGCGGATAAGCTTACTTCTTGTGGTGTGCGGTAATGAAGCCATGATGGCAGCTAGGATATCGACAAAAATAGATACGTTTCTTAGTGTTCTGGCCAAGCTGTTTATCAGTCTTAAGCACTGACACACTATTGACGGAATGAAAGCAGCATCGCAAACACCTCATAGTAGACGCCCAACCCTCTAACATCTTCCGTCTTGAAACGTTAGCTCGGGAAGAGAGTTTCTCACTTGCATACTTCTATCTCTAAAAAAAGGAAAATATCATTTCATGCGAGATCTGTAGAGCAGCAGTCACTATTCTCTGTCTCAGCATATATGCCTATCTCAGATAGGATACTGCTGTAACCTAAAGTAGATTCCGCAAGAAAGTTCAGCCGGAAGGCTGCTAGCAAACCACAAACTTCATAAAAATGCCAACTGGCTCCAGGTCTATTCAGAGCCACCTGGGAGGTGATCGCAGGGATCCAGTGAATCCCCGCACAGGTCGCTCTTAGTAAACACTGAAGGTTAAGTGGGTTGGGGTTTGGGGTTATCCGCCAAAGCCCTATAAGTGGGCATAGTCTAATGAGAGCTGTGTGTATTCAGTGAATGATATACGGATTACAGCCCTCATCGGCTTACGAAGGTTTGACTGAAAAGGTTTGTATGAATTATTCCAGTGATGAACAAAAAAGAGTTCATGCCGAATAGCTTGGGATTCTAAGTTTCCATATTCAATTGAATATCGGGAGATTCTACCCAGGAAAAGAGGTCCGAATATCAATATGAACCGCCAAACTTTATATGTCAGTAATACCCATATTTATTTAGGAAAAATAGTCTCTAGCTCTTATGATCTCTGAGAACTAGATGTTCATACAGACAGACAGAATTGGATCAGGCACACCTTTCCTGTCCTTTATATACGTTCCTCAAATTGGGCAATACCCTAAGCACTATGAAGTGTACAAAAGCCTTAGCCTGACTTTCTAGTCATTCGTTCAACAAAAACCAATTTAAATCGAAACTTTTTATGCAAACACAAATAGACATAAAGCCACAAATACACACACTACACCCACTACAGCCACTACACCTACCCCCACACACATTCACCCGCACAGTGTTCCCATGGCAATTGCTTTAGAGACTGACAAACGAAATTTACATTGCATTTTGCTTGGAAAATGTTTTTCTTTGCGGTCATACAAATGAAAATTAAAGTCATTGCAAATAGTTTCTTTATATGCAACTCACAATCAAGTCACTAGAATAAAAGTCAAGCAATTTTCGAGTCGTTTCCATTTGACATTTTAATTATGCAAATCCCCAAACCAAATAATAGATAATGCCAATTAGCAGTGAGCTCACACAAATGAGGAGCGGAAATGTGGGGCGGAGGCATTTGCAATTAGCACGCACTGTGTGCTCCGATAAACCAATGGGTAAAGTAAATTAATTCGAAAACACACCTGACCACAAACAATCCGAGTGAAATACGAAATTAAGTTCTCCTGAGTGCTTGGAGTTGAAAGTTTGGCTTGTGATTAGTTAGATTTGGTCGATTGAACAGCAGAAACGAGTTGCATTTAAATGAGTGGGAAGGTTTTAGTCTGCAATGAGTCAGAGATGCATTTAGTTGAAGTAAAATGTGTTGAAAATAGGACTCGAAGGGATTTAAGCATATGTTCAAAGGGCTAAAGAGGAAAGCTTCATTGTTCTGGGTATAATTTGTGCATTGTATATAAACGCTTTGAGGGAATATTTGATTATAAGTGACTTTGACTTCTTTGACCATACATAGTGCATCAATTAAACTTTTCAACTCTAGTTTTGCACTATGAATCTTATTCAGTGCAGTTTTCAAAAAACAGTTTATATATAGATATTTTGTGAAACATCGATAGATCGATGCATCCCTGCATATAACATCATAAGTTCTAAATGCAAGCCCATTAGATGTGGGGGTTCGAGTTTATTATACGGGATGTTTTCAAAAAGGGATAACTTTTCAAATTTTTTATATGATCCATCTTTTAGCGCTGCTTCACGTTTCATACCCATGATATCTTTACTTCCCGTCCTTCTGGAAAGAGCTTGTATCACAAATAAACATTTTTTTTTTTGCACTAAGGAAAGCCGCCTCAGTTAGCATATCAAATGCGTTGATGCTCCTTGTCATATCTCAACAGATTTTTCGACTTATTGAGTGCAAGAAAAATGGGGACCTATAAAATACAAAGTAGACACCTTGTAGATAGACCTGTTCAATTACATCTAAAGCACTTACATTTTATGGGATAAATAATGTTGTGTTGAAAATTCAGTGTTTCATTGTTAATTGGGATCACATGAGTCAACATCCGAATTTTTGTGGCCTTACCTCAATTTACCTCAAATTACTATTTAAGACACAAAGTAAAATTTTGACGTAGGGGGAGAGCCAAATATTTTTGCTAACATGCTTTTAAGCTTTTATTCGACTAAAATGCATTTATTTGTATACCTACCTTTGGCAAAATTTTAGCGGTAGGTGGTGAAAGTCTCATGTGTAGGAAATATAGTGACGTAAATAAACAAACTTCACCTGCGCATCTTTTTGGTTTAATTCGCTGTCCCCGACTTTCATGGTCTCTCATATATAAATGTTCATACGAATAGACCAAGATGATGATAAGGATTTTGGCTAAAAGGACTTATAGACATCCACGCCTTCTTCTGCTGTTACATTGCATAAGTCTTCCAAGCCCCTAACCATATGGGTATAGCGTATTAAAATAGTAGAGTTGATCACTGAGTAAAAAAGAGAGCAGTATGTAAGTTGTGACAATCGAAAACTACATGTCCACACAGTTTTCGCTCAACATTTCTGTACATGGAGCACTACTACTAAGAAACCTGCACTTCATTAAACCTTTATTTTACACTTATATAAATCCTTAATCATGCTACAGACCAATTAGTCTTATTTATTTCACATATACCAATTAATTAACTTTACCACAGTTTTTTATTTTTATTTATTTTTTTGTTGCGCCTTAATTAATTGCGTTGGCCATCGGGTTAACTGGTTTGTTGGGCTTTACAGGCCCAACCAAACGTCAGTCAACAAACAATTAATCAATTTGGCAGCTTAATTTTACATGTCGCAAGCTTTCAACCCTATAGATAAATAGCAGTTTCATCAAAGGCTTTTATAACCCCCCAGGCTGTTAGGGGTTAAGCTGCAGCTTCTTTTGTGTTGACAGGCAATGCAATAAGCATCCTACAAATGAATCCTTAGGCAGAAGCGGCTTAGGTGTCGTCCTCATGCTGCAGTTTACACAAACATTTGCCAGCGGCAATGTTTCTGTCGCTGTTGCCACATTTCACAGCTATGCGCTGTTGCCTCATTGTGCATGCATGCAACGCATTAAGTGGCGACATGTGCAACACACACATGCGAGGGTAGGCTAAAAAGTAGTTGGTATAGTCGCGAAGCCACTATGTGTACTTAATGAAATGAACTAGTCTTCAAGAGATCATTTTCTAAAAGAAGGAAGCGAATAGGGTTCCTAAGTTTACCAAAATTAGATTTTGTCAAAAAAAAAAAAATAGCAAAACGGTTAATGGGCTCATTTGTGACCTTTACTTAGTTAAAGATGCTAACTTTTATATTCTGTAAGAAACCCTGCTCCAGGTGCATATAAGGATAGCGACTGTTTTTTTAATATTTTTTGCTGCTTCGTTTAGATGATTTAATCCGTGGTAAAAAAAAAACCACAACACCCAAGTGTTCTGAGATAACCTCCAAAAACTCTTAAGTAATTCTCTTTTATCCCTTAAAGCTCAATCAATTACTTTTCAGCCTACCCTCGCCACTCTAGAGAGACTTGGCATAAATAAGCTGAATACAACAAGGGCCATGAAACGACACAAAAGAAAATAAGAAAGCCAGCTAAACATGCCGCAAGCTACATGCCTCAAAGAGAGCAAAAACACGGAGAGAAAGAGAGAATCGTACTGTTAATAGAATTTAGTAGCTAGTGTGTTGCATGCTAATGCCAGGATAACTGGCACAATTGCATCAAGCTGTTGCACCCACACACCCTCAAGAACATGCCACATAACATGGTCAGACAGACCAAAGAACATTTCACCATTTGTATCCCTGGCTGGCACATTAATCAAATGTAAATGTTGTTGACTTGCTGCATTTGTTTCTGGTGCTGGACTACATGCTCATGAAATCCCAATTTGATAATCAATTCGTTTATGGAACTCACACTTGTGGGAAGGACCAAAGAAAGAATATTTCGTTTGATTTTGGAACTGGGGTTTCCTTTTTACTGCTAATTAAGTGTCGTCGTCATGCCAACTGCAGGCAGTCTACCTCGTATGCCTATCAGCAGGTGGTAAAATAAGCTAAATTAAATTTCCTGGAACAGGAATCCACTCCCAGATGCACATGCTGAGAAGTGTCAGCAGTGAGAGACTGATAGGAAGTAAAGGGGTTTGCAGACGTCAAGCTGATTCTCAAATGGCAACATATGCAGAGTTTTTGCAATTCGAATTTTAAACTCTTTGCTCTTAACATGTGACACATTTCTGACAATGATGTGGCATGTTGTGCTCTGGGAAATGTGTATTTGCGAAAAAAAAAAAAAAACGGTTGAGGAAAAGCTTTTGACAAACTGACTATCAGTGTGCCTTTTTAGGAAATTTTTGCAGTTACCTGCAAAGATATGGCAGAGAGTTTTCACTTAATGACTAAGATTGCAATAGTTGGAAATAGTTAGTGGTGGGCTTGTAAACTTTATATATAGGTTGTACAGTTGACCCCTGGGGCAGTTACACATAGACTAGATAGTTCTTAGTGGTCTTTAAATATAAATTATTATAAAATTAGTGACCTCGGCCAAGACAACATTTTTTTAGTAATGGAGGATTTCAAGAGTTTTGAAATAAAAAAGACTTTTGATTTCGTTGTGCTCATCGCCATCATTTATTCTTCTCTTCAGATTTAACGACATATTGCCATTTTTCTAGATTAACATCTAAACATGGTTTTTGGTCAGGAGATGCCGCGACCAAAGTCTGGCAGGGTTGGGGGTTCAATGTTCTTTATCACTCATCACGATTTCGCATAAATTTCCAAAAAATTCTTCTCCCTATGCATTGCATCGAAAGGCATTTGGATCGGAATCATCCAACCTGCATCTTGTTAATTGGAACTACCTGTTAACCAATGAAAATCGGAAAAATATTTTTAGCTAGCTAGCTGCATAACTTCTGATCGATATTTGCTTCAGAAGCAATAGCCATTCTTCTTGCAGTTCAATTTTCCCAAGCCGCAAAAATAAAAAGTCTTCCTTACCCCAGATAGTCTATCTTTTGTAGTAGTTTTTTAAAACCTAAGCAGCTGTTATGACCAGGAATGCATATAAAGTCTCTAGCTAAAATTAACATTTTCTTTGTACCTAGACACAGAGGAAAAGCTGGCAACAAATCAGCAGACGATGCTGTTTAACATTCCTCGCAGTCAGCCTTCATCCCCTGCATAGTAAGAGGTCTGGTTACATCAATAATATCTCATCTAAACTGTCAAGAGTCGAAAGACTGGAACTCCATGCAATAAAAGTGGTACTACTACTACTATCATCCTCTTCTCCTTGGGCCTCTAATAAAAATGCACTTCCTTCAATATTATTCAAAAGAAGTTTGAATTATCCCACAGGATTGTTTCCCCACACAAATAAGATCACTCTATCTCCTTTCTGGTAAAATACACCCGAAGTGCTGACAGTACGCGCCGGACTTAACCACATTTTGATGTTATATGAATGTAAAAACCCAACTCCGATGCTATACATAAGTTCCTTAAGAACCCCACCATATTGATTGATATATGTATAATAGCTATCTACGACAAAGCCAAAGCTTTTGTCACTCGTTTCCCTACTCTCTTAGAAAAGCCGTGCTTCGGAAAACGAAAACACCTAACCGAATCATTTTATTCGGATTTGTTTTTACGTGCTGCGGAAAACTATTTTCTTGTCGATCTTTTGATTTTCGATAAATTCGTATATTTCCCTTATTTTTCCGATAAATTCTCCTGTTGTGTTGGCGCGAAATTGATATTGTTTGATACAATACACTTGACACGGTTGCCGCAGCTCTGCATATTTTAAATACTATATGATGTTTACTTTTAATTTTCATTAAAATATTGCTAGCTCTTTATAGTTCTATCTTTTAAATTAAATTACACAAAAATATTACTTCAGCAACAAAAATTTTCTTCAAATTAAACACTATTTAGCTATTTTTGTTACAAAGGAAATATTCTTTGTGTGAAGCGGGAACCCTGTCCAATCGGTCATATGTTCGTGTATGATATCTGCACATGCATGAACACAAAAAAAAAAATTCGTTTTGGCTCTGCATGCAATTTTTTGAGTTGAGTCAAAAAAAAAACAATTAAAAAAAATTGTCAATTAATATTATATATAACTTTAAGTTGGTATAAATATAATCTAAGAATATCGAAGAATATTTAAAATTTTATTTCAGAAATTCCCATTTTTTTAAAACTATTATGCTGATTCGTTTTAATTCCTCTTGCAACAAAACATTAGGTCTCAAACCACATGAAAATTTCGGTTTGGTAAAATTGGGAGCAGCAAACATTCGGTTTCAAAATGGGTCCGAATAAATTGTTCAGATTCGTTTTCCGGAGCACGGCTGATTAACTCAAAAGCGCAGCTTCCGCTTTGTTTGGGGATTTTTTTTGCTGTGCTCTCGTAAAGTTCAGTCGAAAACAAAAAATTGTTACTTTAAGAATTCCACTGAAATTTAACCTAAAGCACATTTTTTGAAAAACGATGAATTTGTTTTTCAAGCTTCTCAAAATATATAAAATTTTTAACCTTATGTTTATTCAAACTGGACTTGCAGTATTTTGCTTTCATCATACAGAGGCATAAAAAGACAGTAGACCATAAGCTTTTGATACCAAATTGCTCAGACCATTATTGATACCAAATAGTACAAAATTATTCTTACATCTTTTAAACAGATTAAGTTTTTCTATCTATCCAAGTTTCCATATCGGAAAATTTTTCAATTTACATCCACACTTTAAAGCACATTGTGTCAAATCAGCATATTTTTAAATCTGTTTCAAGGCATATGAAATAAATGTACCAGGCGACCACCTCCCTATACTGCACTTTCTTTGGTTAACGAAAGTAGGCAAAAATAGGTCAAGCGGTCCACTTTATAAATTTATCCTTTTGATTTTGATGACTTTTACAGTAGAGGTACTAGCCAATCTTTGCCTCGTAAATTTTATAACCAATTTTCGATTAATCGTTGAAATATCGATAGATGAAAACTTTTTCTTTAACTTCTTTCCCTTAACAATATAGAAGGTATTCACGTTTGTTGTTAGGTTAGGTTGAGAAGTTGAAAAGTTAAGGACTTTAATAAATTAAAAACAGATTAAAAAAGTGGGACTTTGGATTTTCTTTACCTAATTTTCAAAATAAAGCAATTATTACTTATACGTGGTCTAGTTAAAACCAATACGACATAGTATGCTAAAGCGCCAAATTCAAAATTGCTAGTTAAATCTGGAGAAAAGTTGTCCAAACTCAACAACTCAACTTATAAACTAGCAAAAAGTGCATTCACGCCTTCACTAGCTTAGTTTTGCGCAACTTTGCAACTGCTCAACAGCAACCATCAATACCCTAAAATTGTTTAGTAATGATAAATAAGAATTTAATTTTTAAAGAAAATGTTTTAGTGTAATTTTTTTTGCATATATTTTTTGTTTTAAGGCCAAATAATCGGCTGGGCTCAAAAATAAGAATGTTCACATCTTATGCTCGAATTTCATCGTCATAAAAAATATCGGTTAGCTATAATTGAGCCATTATGCACCTCATAGAAGACATTACCAAGCTGAATTGTCAAATTAGCAGTATTTCTCGGAATAGAAAGATTATAAGCTTAAACTTGCATTGAATTTTTGTTTTGGCACTTTATGAGATATTCCCAAAACTACAATGAAAATGTAATTTTTCAACACATAAAAGATTTAGCTGGATAAGGTTAAAAAATCTGCCCCAATTTTAGAAAGTCATGAAAGAGATCTATAAAAACCTAAAAAATGTTCTGAAAATTTGTGTTCTCAAGCTTAACTTAAGGTTTAAACAAACTGTTTTCACTTTTTATTTAATTTGTATTATTATTATTATTATATACTGCAAGATTACAAATAAATTTCTAGCCTAGCTTAGGGATAGGGTATAGCGCTGGCTACTAAGCTCTTTGGCTATTTTTTATGTAATTGTCTTTGAACTAATGAACATTTTTAAGCACTTATTATATAAAATTGTTTTTAAGCCGTAACGTGTTAAGTTTAAAAATTTGTACTTTCACGAAAATTCTTGCTAAGAACCGAGAACTACTATTAAATACTATTAGTAGCAAAATTTTTTTATTCAGTAAAAAAGTAAAGTAAAAAAATCGGGAAAAAAAATTTTAATGGAAGTAAGGTTCTCTGCATTACTTATTTTCGCTGTGTAAAATTTATTTAAATTGTAAAACTCTCAAGTTTCAAGGATATGTAAACTTCGTCTAGCTAAACTTATTTAACTTTTTGAATTTTATTTTCCAGCTAGCATATCATTTATTTATTAAGCATTTACGAACAGCATTTACAAGAGTTGCACAACATTTGCCGCAGAGTCACGTATTAAATGCATAAAAATTCAACAGTCACAGGGAAAACTTACTTGCAAATTTTCCCTGCATTTATGCAAAACATTAGGAAAAATAACGTCAAGGGACAAAACTAAAATGAAAATGGCATCCAGTGCGTGTAACACTAATTTAAGCTCCAGTTCGCAGCACGCACAGCTTATAAAAATTTCAACAGGAACTTTCATTAAGTACAAGACCCAAGCAAGAAAAAAGAAACAAGTTGGCATGTCCAAATACTTAGTTTGGACTCATGTAACGACAGCAAAGCAATTTCGCCCTTTTGCATAATTCAAAGGCCCATCAAAAATGAAGCAACAGCTCAAGGAGACGAGCTCGGAATTGAGTTGAAAGTTACTTGGTGACAGTTTGGCAGGCAACTAGCTCAAGTTCTAATTGCATTAACACTGCCCCTAAATCAAGTCTATAAATTCAAAATCTTGGGAAAACCAAGCGTATTAAACTAGTCATTAAAAGGAATGTGAAACCAAATTCAATTTGAAAATTTTGTATTTAACTTTTGTGGTTCTTGTGTGCAAGTCGGAGTGACAGTAAGACATATGAATATGCAGGCAGTCCTAACCAATCTCAGCCACAAGCAACACATCTGCATATAAACTTCCTTATATGCTACTGCCATATATGTATATAGTATGTACAATATGTTTATTTTCAGCTTACATATTTCACATACTAAAACATAACTCAAGTTTTCAACATTTGATTAACCACAAATTTTGTTTTTATGTGTGAAGTTTTGTTTATTCGTCGGTTTTCAAATTTCAGGCATATCTGCTACAGACAAATTTTCATAAATTTGTTGTGGCTTTCAAAATTTAACTCAAGCAAATTCTTGAGGTTTGACTAATAAATGTCAAATGCTGTTGAGAGTTGACAGCGACCCAAAACTGAAGCGAAGTTTGTTTGAATGTTTGACATATGGCATAAGAATTGATTTATTTTAGCTTGCAAAATTGTAAATTTTAATTGATTTGGTTGAATTGTCTTTAATTTATGGAAACACCAAGTAAAAACATGCATCATGGCATATTATAGCTAATCTAATTAATCACCAATTATGATAACAAATGTACGATTTAACTTAAAACTATGGTTTCTCACCTCTACGTTGTCAAAAACAACTACTTCATGAGCTTTTGAAGGGTTTCCAATAAAAATAATAAGAATAATAATACTTTTGATAACAATCAAGTTAAACGCTGTAAATTAATAAGAACAACTAGCAAACGAACTTTATACCAAGCCAAGCAACTCATATGGAAATATTCTTGCTATAAAAATTATCAGAAACTGTAGACATTTCAAATAAATTGGCTTATAAAAATTAAGATGAGGTAAAAAATCAACTTTCATCAACACAAAGTACCATAGCAAAATGATAATGATCAGAATGCATAAATCTAAATGATTCGTTTTTTTAATTCAATTTTATTTTATAAAAAATAAGAAATTTTTGATACCGTTATATTTACGATGCAGTCTTGTCATAGAAAAGTGCACCTACCAACCCAAAAAAATAAAAAAAAAAAAAAAAAAAAAAAAAAAAAAAATTATTAAAAAAAAAAAAAAAAAAAAATAAATTTATAAAAAAATCACCCACACCCCCCTTAAAAAAAAAAAAAAAAAAACCCCCCTTAAAAAAAAAAAAAAACCAAAAAAAAAAAAAATTTTTTTTTTTTAAATTTTTTTTTTTTGTCTTTTTATGTCTTTTCTTCTGAACATCGCATAAATTCCGGGGGCAGTGTTCCTCAATTCGATTTTTGCGATCTGTCTCGGTCGAGCCGTTTTTCAATCGCTGCACGGTCTCTCTTCCTCCTCTTGGTGCCTTTCTTACGATACAACAGGTTTTTGGTCCCTAGATCGTAATCTAAACGTTATAGTCCAAAACTTTTCTCAACACTTTCCGTTCGTATTATAATAAATGGCATGTTTCATTGTTGTTGTTGAGTGTCTATACTTCGCAGCCGTACGTCAGAATCGGTCTAATCAGGCCGAATGTCTTATTTGCTGCCTGAATTCTATCTTGTATCGCAGCTGATGTGTCTTTTTTAGAATTCAGTACCACTCCAAGGTATTTAAAATCTGTGACAAAGTTAGTACTGTCAATATTGAACTGGTTATCACAAACTCTGGATTTTGACCTCATCATATATTGCCTAGCTTTTTTGATGATTAAATTTTTTTGTGACGTCCTACATATAGCCTATAACTAGTAGCCGATCAATACCTTTCAAACGTTTACCTTATTTGTCAAATTATGATAAGCGGCTTACCAGTTATGAGGGAACAGATGAACACATACACTTTTCTACTTGTATTTTTTTACATCCATTAGTTTTGGATTGTGACTTAAAGGCTGGTGGTGACGTGTTAAAATAATATCACAGTTTTTGCTTTCTTGTCGTAAAAGCAAATAATCGGGGATCCAAGATGGCCAGCATAAAATGGGGCCAGTGTTTGACCGTGCTCTGGCTATAAAAAAGGTAAGCGAACAAAATTAAGTTCGAAGGTTTAAAGTATGTCCCATTTTTGCTTCATGTGTTCCAACAACAATAATGGCTTACCATTCCATATCTGCTTTAAACTTTAATGGAAGCTCTAACCTTAAGAGGAGTAAACCTGGGAAGCATCTTAGTGGCTGAGGTTTGATACCCAAATGCTGGTAAGGCTTCGCCGGGTGCCATGACCCCATACATCGGCAGAGGTTTTCGGAAGAACTCGATCCTTATCAATGGTATAGTCATGACCAAACAGAAATGTCTGCGATTGGTACTTGTTGGAAAATTTTCCAAAGGGTCGTTTATCCGACAAATCCATATCAGTGGGCATCTTAGTTTTAGCCCAACAATAAAGCATATAAATAATATGTCTTTATTTAGTTTTTGATTTGTTCGATTTGTTTATTTTTAAGAACTTTAATCTTTACGTGAAGGTGTTTTTATACCCTGTACCTATATAGGTACAAAGGGTAGACTAGATTTGTGCAATGTATTTAACTGGCAGAAGGAGACGTGGCAGACCCCAAGTCCTTTACACCATAATGCTTATCATAACCTCGGGTAGCGATTGAGCCATGTCCGTCTGTCTGTCCGTCCGTCTGTATGAACACCTAGATTTCGGAGACTATAAGAGCTAGAGACACCAAGCTTTACCACCTGATGCACATATTTCCTCAGAAGATGAAGTTTGTTGAATTATATCAATATCTTCCCCTGAAATTCGCAGCTTTTGGCTACACTGTTTGTTATTAAAATCTGAAGCTTTCAACAGCGATGCGTCGTGGTTACATGCATCTATGTGTCAAAAATGAACAAAATTAAAAAACGCTGGAATCTCCAATTTTGGTAAGAGTATTTATGTGTATTCCCTAATAAACAAACCCACATCTGAATTTCCCTCCTCACGCCACACAAACGATTTATCTTGTTTTCTCCCACACCCCTCAACATAAACACCTGAAACACACCGCATATTCTTAAAGCAACTTTCATCAAAATCGGTTAAAATTTATGGAACCTATAGAAATAAATATCGGTGTGCACCAATAAAATTTAATTTTCCAATAGGAAAGTTCTTAATATGCAGGAGTAGATTTTTGTCGGGAAAAAGGATACAGGGTATCAAACTGTCGGGCAGCGCCTCGACTGTATCACATTTTGTTTTTTTTTTTGTGGCTCCGTCCATAAGCACCGCTTTATCGCCTTGCTTTTGTGGTTGCTTAAAATTTTTGATTCGATTTCGAGCAGAATTACTAACATTTGTATACCTATACTACGAAGTATAAGGAGACAGGTACATTAGTTCCATTTATATCTCGAGGTGAAGGTAGCTTTAGTGATTCTTCGATGTCTCCTTCTATGTATTACATAAATATATTTGCACAAACTTAATATAACACTTGCCTTAAGGTACAGGGAATAAATATGCCCTAAGTTCTCTGATTCTTACTTGGCGATCTTTGCTATCAGTTCTAGAAGATCATGCAGTTTTTCGGGCATAACTGCGGGCTTAGTGCCAGTTTTTCCTAGTTCTTCCTGCAGTGAATTATTGGAATAATTTTATCAGCTTTTTACTGCTTTTAATTATGATGCATCCTTACCAAATGTCAAAGTAAGACAAAGAGTTTTGGTATCTGATTGAGTCGAGTGAATTTTTCCCAACATATTTGTGAAGCCTCAATTGAACATTGGAGTAAATGCTACTCAAATGTCATTTCAAATTGAATTAATCCAAATGCAAGCAGTGGCATTTGCATTTTTACGTATCTCTTCAATTGGTTGCCACACATTAAAAATGGTTAAGCCCCCAAAATCGTTTTATAAATTGCAAGTGCTCATTTCAAATCACCAGCAACAAGAAACAATAGGCCAATACTAGGCACATGACCAAACGACCGACCAACCGACTCTACTTCAACACGGAAATTAGAAACGCATGCCTGAAAGCAACTCATTGACGAGGACCCAGCTGTCCTAGAGGACAACAGCTGCAGCATAACCCACTGTGCAATGCATTGGCAACAGTTGCACTTCCGGGGAATGCATGTGAGAACTGCAACATGGGCTCCTGGCTAGGCCAGACGGTAGAAGGGTTGCCAAGGGAATCAGTTTTGTTGTCCGGTTTTAGTCGGTGTGAAATGAAATCCATGGAGGCACATCGTCTGTGTGCATATGGCAAACACGTTTGACTGCTATTTCCGTTTATGAATTGCATACCCCGAGCAAAATACTGAGGCAAGTTTTTGGGTGCTACCGTTGTCATTTCAGTTGTTACCGAAGGATATGTCTAGAGTTGCTATTTTTGTTGTCATTGAAAACTGGCAACATGGCTTAAAACCAAATTATGAGTATTGAGTAAACTTAAAAGCCATATCGTTGAAGACCTGGCCAAAGAGCTCTCTGCAATAAAACATAAAATTCAATTACAGTCAACCACCAAAAAGCAGCGACAATGCGGCGCCTAACAGCGTGCAATGGAATATGCGCCGGGCTACGCCTAGTCCTTGCCACATGCCACACATATACTGTATGTTGTAGATAAACATAAAAAGGAATTTGTTTATGGAATTGTGTTGTATAAGGCGTCAAATATGCCAAGTACTTGGCCAAGTGGCTGGGTGTCTTTGGTGCGAGACGCGGCTGCAAGTGACAACAACGCCACATGTCGTCCTTAAATGTCGAATTTGGCGCTTTGGCAAAGTGTTGACTGCCAAAAACCAATATGTTTATGGCCAAAGTTCAAAGACTTTTTTGTTTTATTTTTTTTTTTTTTCGGCTGCCTTCACAAATAGCAGTGTGGAAAACGGCTTTGATGGAGTGCGAATGGTCCTAAGCCTGGGGTGTCAAAATCGAATTGAATTTAAACCCAAAACCAATGAAAATGCATTTTGCACAACCCTTAAACAAGCAAAAACGCAAATTCGAAATTGTTTTCTAATAAACAAAAAAATGTGCAGCAGTTGCAGCGTAGGACGACTTTGGGATACTCTACATTTGGTCCATTTGGTACAAATAAGAACTAGCATTGAAACGTTAACGTATGTTAATTATTTGCCTGAGTAGGGGTTTTCGGGAGTTCTTTAGAAAAAAATAATAATGTTATTCAGAAATGCTGAAGTACCGACTTACGACACGTTGCGACCTGAATATCGAGTCAGAAGTGCCAATAGCAATAACAATCAGCTGTTTCCCACGAATCAAATTGCCATAAAAAAAACATGAAAGATAAAGTTTTGTGAATTTGTAATTTTAAATTATAAAAAATAGTTAACTTTAAATTTTCGATCCTCAAAAGCTCCAGCTCATAATGGAATATGTCATGCTACCTTGCAAGCCTTGCCAAATAAAGTTCTTTCCTGCCCAATGGAAAATTACTATAATTAGAAGGGCTGGAAAAAAAGAGACGAGTCATACCGCTCCATCAGCCTGCTCCCCACTTTTGCCAAAGTTTGGGAGAGAATGATGGCAAAGAGAATCCATGAGCACAGCGTGTTTAGGAAGAGACGGTTTTTGAGTATATTTTGATGGCAAAAAAGTGTTTGGCAGAGTTTGGCTAATCGACCTTGTGATTAAAATTAAGACCTTGCTTCCGGCTCCGTACTTTGGCATTTGCATATTACCACGAGGACAGAAGGTTTCGAGGCAAAATTAAAAGGATAATCTCACCGTCAGGCCAATAGGAGCGGGAGTACCTCTAGGAAGCGTTCTTGCGTCACTACTCTACAACTTGTATACTGCTGACATCCCTACCCCAATGAAGTTAGTGCAGGCTGTAGAGATCGATCAAATGCTGAACGCATTACACGCCGACGACCTGGCAGTATGTTACACATCAGGTGGAATGTTACCCAAAATCCGGCCAAATGTCAGCCTGTTCTCTATGCCTTAAAGAGAAAGATCCCAACCGCGGTATGGCTGTATAGATTACTGTAGTCCTCTTCTCCTTGTGAAGAATAAGGCCACATTATCTCTGTTTTAGAGGTTTCGTTCAACTCGGCAAAGTTTTGGCGTGAATTCGTTACTTGGGCAGGGGGATTTCCCGGACTTTCCTGATTACCCCATGGAGACATATTTCCATTCGGGCTTATTTCCATGCCTTTACATCATTTGATTTGCATTTGCTCGATGCTTGATGCTTGATGGGTGCAAAGCGAGCCGCTTGATTCAAGTACAGACGCCCGCTCCAGCCGCACCTAACCTTGTGAAAAAGTTGTACGTTGCGCTTAGCTTTATTACTCCTTCTTAAGGGGTGACGCTAGCAGTAGCAACGCTTGTTACTCGAGGGGCTTGCAGATAACCCATCACCATTCACAGAAGGAATATTTGATGGTACTTGACAAACGGTACATTTTAATCACACATTTTTTATATGAAATCTGCCGTTTAAAATGGCCAAAATGCAAAATAAAAAGATCCCGATCCCTTTACGATGCAAGAGCGCTTCATACTACAATTTTACGTGGAGTAGCAAATCTGGGATATGGCAGGTCAAGTACTATAAGAAGTTCAAAGGGGTTTTTTTTTCTGCTGATGGTTTATCAATTCAATTACGTAAGCCGCTTCAATAAGCCCTAGCTAGGCACATAAACAGATTGTCTAAACACCTCAACATCCACCCCTTAAGAGATTTAAAAGAAAAAACAGACGCCCTAATTCACAATTGAAGGCTTCAACTTCCAAACCTGACCTCATATAAAAGACTGCTTATATTATTATTCTCGACACACGTTGTATTGGCGTTTCCAACAAAAGAAGATAACTGCAATTCATGACAAGAAAATGTGTTTTTATGAAAAATTTTGTTGTTGTAAGGCGACTTACAAATGTTCATTCGGAATGCCATATTTTGTTTACAAAATTTTCCATCTAAATAAAGAAACCTTGGAAATATATAATCTTGACTCTAGATCAAATTAGAAGTCCAAATTTGATCAAAGTTCAATCGCGGATTTAATAGAGAGTCTAGGGCACTCCGAACTGTTCAAGTTTCTTAAAAATTTTGAACATAATTAGTCTGTAATCACAAGGCGTGATATTTCAATCTATTTACCCCATGAATAAATCGTTTAGGAGCCCAAATGATCACGCAATATTGAAACTACTATGCTGGGATTATTGGCCATGGATGCCTTAACGTCCTTATATATCATATGACAATTTTTCTTTATCATTTCAGGCACTGCATTGGACGACCTTCAGAAAATAGTTAAAATTTCGGGAACTGAAAAACTATGCGAGCCGGAACTGACTCATAAAATTTTTGAAGGCATATATTTGGCTTCTATGAGCTTTCAGCAAATTAATATAAGTTAAACTGTACAAAGTTAGGCTCTTTTTTATAGTTGTATTGATAAAAGGTCAACAACATTTTTTCATTTAGGCTCACATTACGCTTTCGGCTTGGTGTTTGGGACGGCTGAATCTGCAAATCCATAGGCCAGGGGCATTAGCGGCAACAATTTATTTATATAAGATTTTACATTAAATAGGTCACTGTGGATTAAGTCCATACTTTTTATGCATTATAATGGCATTGCTTTTACCCACTACGCTCATATGGTAGCCGTATGCTAAAGATCATTTTCCATGGCTAATGGTGAAACTTGGTATATCGAAGAAAAAAATGTATTAATTTGGTTAGAAAGAATTTTTTTTTTTTAACCCAAGCCATATCCACATAAGCCTAAAGATACTGCCTTTGTCCCTGTTACATAAACTTGGACTCACTTAATATACTCTTTAACCCCATAAGTTAGTGACGCAAAAAATGTAGCATACTTTTCTGCTTGCTTTTGTATGGCAGGAAGCGCGCATGAAATATTTTTAGACATATGTGCATCATAAATCATAACAATGGCAACAATATGTAAAAATGCATGCACTCTAACAGCTAGATTGCAACATGTAGCTGCAACAAATAAAAATCAAAATCAGCATCAAATGCAAAATAAATCTAAAGAGACGCTGGACAGTGACCAATAATAAAAACAACCATACGAATACTTTGTTGTCGTCGTTTTTGCTGCCAGCCATAAATTGCCAATTTGTAAAATGTTTGTCGCATTTTTATAGCCATTTTTGAATCGTAAATCTGCTGTTATATGTGGCGTATGCGTAATGTGCCACATAACCAACCACTTGATGTTGCATGTCGGCGGCCTTTTTCATAATTAAGTAGCGCGTTGTAACAATTTCGTTTAACTCTAGCATCATTAAGACACACGTGTGGCAGCTAAATCTACATCTTCTTGCAACCACTTGAACATTATAAAAAAAATGTGGCACCAAATTGCATGCAATTTTCAGTTGACAACATAAACAAGGTATTGTGGTGAGCAGGGGGCGTGTGCTGCCCGCTTTGACAGCGTCAGCTGCAACTTATGCTTGCATCTTGGCAGCTCAAGTGCAACGAGCCTCAAGGATAAGCCGCAAGTAATCCTTAACATACATAGACAGCGTTTGAGTGCTAGAAGGATTGTTTTGAAGAGCAGCTCGCTTTGGCCTCAAGTCCTTTCATTTTTTCTTGTGATGAGCCTGTGCTCGTTAAGTATTTGTTTTTTTTTTATCCTTCTTGTTTAGAGCTTTATGTGTGAAAAGCCAGCAGTTAAGAGTTTTGTATACATATGTCTTAGATTGCTTGTATTTATACAGAGATGATTCTTTTATTTAGAAAACGGATTTGTTAAAAAATTGGCAGAACATTATGTTGGCTTCGTAAAGCTATAGCTCTTCAAAGGATCTGTTCAAAACACCAATATTTGCGAATGTTTGATATAATTTAAAAAACAAGTGCTTTCAAAGAGCCTTTGTACATATTGAAGGTATGTTTCGTCTTAATGCTTAGTGGAGAGTTTTTCACTAAATTTAAGAAAACTAATGAACGAAAAATTCTTGGAAATTCATCAGTGAAAAAAATTTGGTTTTGAGCAAACTTGAGCTGGAATAAATATGGGCTCTTTTTTCTAAGTAAAGTAGCAATAAAGCAATCCGTATAAACAAGATAGTAATAAAGGACTTGCAATAATTAAGATTCCTGAGTAGAGACCAGCTTCATCCTAATATTCTGACTGTTAAAGCCACAACTTTAAACACAACAAACAACAAACTGCAAACCATAATTGTCAAAAATGTTAAACACTTAGTATATAAAAGTCAAGTGCAGTTTTTTTTTTTTGTGGCGCAATTAAAAGCAGCAAAAAGCATGCAATGCCTTGCAACAGTCAAAGGACCACAACTTTATTCTTTTATGCTCATATTTCAAAACAGACAAACTGACAAAAACAACAACAAGTGGTTTCGTGGTCTGTTGAAGCCAGGGGGCAATTGAAATGAAACTCTTTTACAATACAGCAGAGGACATGTGTAGAATAAATATCCAGTACAAGCACTTTTGTAAGTTAAAAAAATAAAAATGAAAAAGAAAGGAATAAAAATAAACTAGTTAACAACGAACCAGCAAGGCTGGAAAAACTCAGTGAACTCCAGTATTTTGTTACCAAGAAAACGTATTCGATAAAAATTCGGAGTATTTAAAATACTCAGTTATTTCAGTTTTAATAGTAAATTCTAATCTTCAAAGGTCCTTATGCCCAACATAACCGACAAAAAATGCCTTTGATGTTTAATCAAGATTGTGTTATTAACTACAACAATGCATCCGCTGTATGTCAAAAACCAGCCACTATATGTGACAAAAGCGAGACGGTATGGTAAATAGCCGGAATCCTGTCAACTCCACTGAAGTACTTTGTATCACCCACAGCGAAACATAGTCCCCTAGTGCACATAAAGAGTAACCTTCATGCTACTTTTGAATTATCAAAACCCTGTGTCACCTTATAGAGTTGATGTAACAATAATTTCCCTGACTGACTATTTTGTCAGTCGCCCCTGGGCGGAGCATGGGGATCTCTATAATTAACTGTTCAAAGAGCAGAGGGACCTACAGTTTGTACCCGAGTCCGAACGGCGATGTCTTGCGTTAATAGAGACTTTCTTTCTTTGAGCTAGCGATGCCAGTGCAAGGCAAATGCACCAGTGCTACTGCGGGGAATCGAACACCGAACAACGGGTGGCAAAGCGAGTACGCTACCAGTACGCTACTGACGTCCACCATACAGTTAATTTAGGGTATCCAATAAGAGTTCACGGATGGACAAATGAAAATTTGACAGCTGGCAACAAGGATTATTTTGATTTTAAAAAATGAAGCGCTTAACAAGTACAACGCTTGATTATTGTAAAATAAAAAACAGCACAAGTGGCGAAAATTACTCTGAGACCACACGCAAAATTTTTGATCATGTAGTACGTGGCGACAATCCGTACAGTGATCAACAAATTTGAAGAAACTTGATTGATTGATTATAGCCTAATAAATCTACTCTACGTCAATGTACCTGCCCGAGTCTCGGAAATATTGCTGCAGTAGTTTTGTTGTCCATAACTCAGGAATATCAATTCGGCATACTTCAAAAAAATTGTAAATATCACGAAGCACTACGCAGCGAGTTTTCACAAAAGGCTTCTTTCCACCTTCACCCAAACAAGATGCAGCGCACTCAGGAGCTCAAACCAGAAGACCAAACATAGCGTCAGTAATTCATTCAATTGTCAATGGGAGCAAAATGAGTGAGTGCAGATTATTCGAACCAAATTATCTTAACCAATGAGTAGCATTTTCATCAAGCTGGGCTCATTAACAAACAAAATAGGTTTTGCTCCGGCTGTGTAATCAGTGGACCTTACTTTTTTTAAATGAGGCCTGAAAGTGAGTTACTATGAAATGGCATCCGACACAGGAACATAAGTAGAGTAGAGAGAAGGAGACAGATGGAGTTTGAATCTGAACGACATGTGGTTTCAGCAGATCAGCGTCATTTGCCACACCGCGCACGAAACAATCAATTTATAGGAGCAACGATCTTCAAACCGAATTATCTCCATAAATGTTGATTGGACACCAAGATCGTGCGATTTATCGATTTTTTTCTTTTCAAAATAACTCCTGAGTTCAAGACTGACATTTGAAGCGTTCTAACTGAGAAATTTAAATGACAATTTCCTGAAATATGTAAGGGCTTGTGAAAAGAACCGCGGGGCAAACAATTCTATGTTTTATATTTCAAATCGGGCACTCTTATTGGAACACCCCTTAGAATAAGGTAGTATGAAAACCGGTACTTATTAGCGACTATTATTAATCATTATTTTTTAATCTGAAGGAAATGTTTTGGGTGAAAGTGTTTTCCATTATACAACCTTGATCAAAAATTTATCGGAACCATCACCGTGCGGCGCTCTCAGTCACCCGATTTCATGTCTCTTTATTTTTTCTTGAATTGCCCCATCTGTCATTAACATTCTATTCTTATGCCAGCGCTTGATCCAATCCTCGAAGCATATTTTATAATTGGATTGCGGTATGGCCATCAGAGCCATTTTCAATTTGTCCATGACCTTATCTCGCTGTAACGCGTTCTACGGAGCGGTTTCTTAAATCGACCGAAAAGGAAAAATTCGCAGGGAGCCAAATCACGAGAAATCGGTGATTGTTGGATGGGATTCGTTCCATTTTTAGCCAAAAGGTCACAAAATTGTAAAAAAATCGGCATTACTTTTATAAATGTCAAGTTTTATAGAATATCAGTGACAGATTTAATTTAAGAAGAAAAAAAAAGAGATAGAGCGCCACACGGTGATGATTCCGTTAAATTTTTGATCACAAAATATTTTACGAAATATTTCCCTTCGACGTCATTAGCATTTGCATTAAGCCTTTGAGACAATAGTTTTTTACTGTGTAATTTCTCTTCAAAATTTTCACTTGGGGACTTATATTCCTAACTTCATATTCGTTCTCAGCGACCTCAAAAACCCCCAAGTGAACATTTTCAAGAGAAATTACACAGTAACTAACTTCGAATAGCCATAACTTTGCGTAGAAAGGGTCTAGCTGGATAAGGTACTGGAAACTGCCCCCAGCGCTTTTTGAAAAGTAATGATGCAGTTCGATGCATAATCAAAAAAAAATTTTTTTCGCAAAATTTCAGATCTTAAACTTAATGCGTTGCGGCTTAATTTAAAAAAACGTGTTTTTCGTTTTTATTTGATTGTGACTAAACTACTGAATATTTTTGAACCATTTTTTTTTTTTAATCTAAGTTGGCAACAGGGCTGTTTAAAAAAATATTTCATTATTTTTTAGCCAACAGATTTTCTTAAAAAAAATATGAAATTTTCTTATTTTTTTAAGTATGATCCAAAATAACTCAATCACCATTTTTTTTAAACACGTGTTTTTATACGATCTTTATTTGCTGTGAATATGAATCAAATCGTTTTGGTGGAACAATGTTAAAAAAATAAAACAAAATTTTTTTTTCTTAACACTAAAAAAATTTTTTTTTTTTGTGTAATTCATAAAAAATGGTACAAATTTTTTGCGATATTAAAAAAATTTTTTTCAATGTAACTGTAAAAAAAATTATAATTATATTAATATAAAATAATAAAAATGATAATTTTGTATTTTTTTTATTTTTTGTCCTTATTTATTACCAATATTGTTTTACAATAAAATTAATTAAAAAAAATGTTGTTTATAACATTATTAATTAAGGTTTACATCAGGTTGCTAGTTAATCTTCGTACCATCTTCATTTACTACTGCATTAACTTTTCCATCTTTAAACAAACGGCTTAGTATCTCAGCTGGTCTAATTATTTTAGACAAATATCGTGCATAAGATAGATAATATATGATAGATGCAATGTGGGAACAGCAACCCACAGTTCGCCTACCATTAGACAGTCACAGCAGTGTCGTTTGATGCCAGAGATTTCATTAACATTTGGTTCAAAATCAATGAAACAATGGTATGTTTTTGAAGCAACGTGCCGAGACTTGACTAATAGTTTGATTATAGATGGTGCTATTTTTGGTATTGCAATGTGATAGTACCGTCTCCATTAATCAACTCAGCCAAATATGATACTGCTTGTGACATTTGATATGTACCTGTGAAAAAATGGTGAGTTGCTTTTCTGTTAACTCCGGAAAAGTTGTCAATTCCTCTGAATTTAGAGTTGTAAACGGAACTTTTCGTCTACTCCAACGGTTTAAGTCTACTTCCAAAGCCAAAGTGTTGCTCTCGCCTTTTTTTCATTCATTGCGGCGAGAATTTGTGCTGAAAGCCCAATATCGGAATCAAGTCTTTTCCCAAACTCATTGTGTAAAAAACTCGCCACACGGCAAAATGTTGCAGTTTGTGGCAAGTATTTGTTGTCAGTTTGTGATCCGAAGCTTATTTTTTGCTTGATGGCACCATACACCGCTTCAACTACCCAACGTACTTTGGTAACGTAACGTGATTCATTAGACTCTTCTGTTGTAAGCTGGCTCCGCTTTCCTTTAAAAGCCGGTACAAACACTCTAAATCGAAGTTGCTCCAATTGTTCTTTTACGTCCCGGAATCCTCGGTCTAACACAAAAATATCATCTGTTTTCAATAATTTGATTAGGCCATTTGGGTCTAGTAAAATTATTTTCATAATGTCAGCATCATTCAAATTAGCGGTAAATGGCCCACATATCTATGATGAAACCATTTGTGGTGCGTATCGTAAATGGTTTGCATAGAGGCACCTTCTTCTGACCGGAGTAGGATTTTCTTTGGTATTCGTTATTTGTACTCTTTTGATGGCGGATATATGTTCCATCACAAATAATTACCAATTGGTCATCTTTTAAACCGTATAGCTGTCGGGCTGTATTTGAGGTATTAGCAAGTAAGTTTCTCGAGTAATGGCATCAAATCCAAGCGCCGAGGCAATATTTTCTTTCAAACGCGTTGAGCACTTCCTTGCAATATTCGGATACCAGTTGTTCACGGGCTAATCCAAAGATAGCAGATATGGTTGCATTTGAGTTTCCAGTTCTCATTTTAAACAAAAAGATAGCAAGCGCTTGGTGGACTTTCCTATTTGCAGTGTTCCTCATAGTTCCTCATATTTTTGAAGTTGTTATAAGTTGGATTTGAATTTTATTGTAAAACAATATTGGTAATAAATAAGGACAAAAAATAAAAAAAAATACAAAATTTTATTATTATTTTTATTATTTTATATTAAAATAATTATAATTTTTTTTTACAGTTACATTGAAAAAAAAATTTTTTTTTAATATCGCAAAAAATTTGTAGCATTTTTTTATGAATTACACAAAAAAAAAAAAAATTTTTTTAGTGTTAATTTGATATGCCAAAGTTTGAGTACCCGTCCGGGGTCAGTGCTTTAAATAATAAAATTTTTTTTCAACTAATGTTTATAATAGTAATTAAATAATATTGTATGAAATAAATAAACATTTATAAAAAAAAAAAAAAAAAAAAAAAAAAAAAAAACAAAAAGATAGCAAGCGCTTGGTGGACTTTCCTATTTGCAGTGTTCCTCATAGTTCCTCATATTTTTGAAGTTGTTATAAGTTGGATTTGAATTTTATTGTAAAACAATATTGGTAATAAATAAGGACAAAAATAAAAAAATACAAATTATCATTTTTATTATTTTATATTAAAATAATTATATTTTTTTTAGTTACATTGAAAAAATATTTTTTTAATATAGTAAAAATTTGTAGCATTTTTTTATGAATTACACAAAAATAATTTTTTTAGTGTTAAAAAAAAAAATTTTGTTTTATTTTTTTTAACATTGTTCCACCAAATCGATTTGATTCATATTCACAGCAAATAAAGATCGTATAAAAACACGTGTTTAAAAAAAATGGTGATTGAGTTATTTTTGGATCATACTTAAAAAAATAAGAAAATTTCATATTTTTTTAAGAAAATCTGTTGGCTAAAAATAATGAAATATTTTTTTAAACAGCCCTGTTGCCAACTTAGATTAAAAAAAAAAAAATGGTTCAAAAATATTCAGTAGTTTAGTCACAATCAAATAAAAACGAAAAACACGTTTTTTTAAATTAAGCCGCAACGCATTAAGTTTAAGATCTGAAATTTTGCGAAAAAATTTTTTTTTGGATTATGCATCGAACTGCATCATTACTTTTCAAAAAGCGCTGGGGGCAGTTTCCAGTACCTTATCCAGCTAGACCCTTTTAATTGACCTATTGAACTCTTTAAGTAAAGGGTAAGTGTGGTACTGAATGATGTAACTGAAGAGACAGACCACAAACATTTGTTGCACCCTGTACATAACCTCAAAACTAGGAAAAAACGCCGCTTTTCGGATATATAACCTCAAATCTCTCAAAATCCTGACGTGATGGACCAATTCTGATGCCGTTTTCGGATCCTACGCAGTAAATTACTTCGAAAATTACTTTTAGCTTTCCAACAACTCAGCCATGTTGATCTGTGTTATGTAATATAAACAAATTGCCATTTTATATAAAAATTTTTTTTTGTTTATTTTTTAGTAATTTCTTTGTTCGATCTTTCTGGCAGCATTTGGATACCACTTCAAACGAGCTCTTTATCTTTTGAGACTATCAACGAATCGATATCATTTTTGTATCTTTATATGATGTAAAGCGCATGGACCAAGTGATCATCGGAGTGTCTAGTATTTACGGAGGATGGTGTAGTTCTTCCCTCTGATATGTTTTCGAATATGAGTATTTGAAGTAGTTGTGGGCGCATTTTTCTTTGAGTACTCGACTGAATCTCATGAATATTGTTCGACTTGAGCAATATCAACGACATTAAGCTGATTTCACCAAATACGCTGCTTGTGTGTTTTGCATGTATATTTGGATTTGATGGTCGATGTTAGATCATGCCCAACACCTGGGCATGATCCGTGATGATCTTTTCTTTTCTTTATCGTAGTGGAATCATTTTTCATCCTCATATAAGTACATATGCAAAAAAATTATTTTAAATATCTGCCTATCAGTATCTGGTTCACGAAAAGTTGTCGATCAATGTCTCTTCAGTTCATATGAAAAACAGACCAATAAAAAATAACCCTATATAGGAATTGTATGTGCAACAAAATGTGCATCGGACTCTACAATCTTTTCTTTGTACCTTTAAAATCAAGAAAAAAATCAGGCGAAGCAGACTTTTAGGTGCCCTCTATCATCAAAATAAAATAAAGGACAAAGCATACCGCAAGTTTCTAATGCTATCTCCGTATCCTATTCATCTTCTTGTTGATATTGTTCGGAAGAATCCTTCGCTTGTAAACTTGAACCTTAAGTAACAGAGTAACAAATATACAATTTTTTAATTATGCTTTTTATTACATTATATTTATTACAAGTTGGAACGTACATGAGGGCATACATAGTCGGTTTAGTGTCTTTGTGTAAATTTGCATTTATCAGGTTTTATATAACATTTGTCTTGAATTGAAACCAAGGGGATTGCATTGATTTGGAACTTGCTTGCTTATGTTGTAAAGTGCGTATATTAGGGCACACATAGTAGAAGTGAATACCTTACAATCAATCAAGTGTATATTGTTTTAGAATATATAACTTTTGTCTCAAATTGAAACTTGGTTGATTACATTGTATTGGAACTTGCTTGTGTTGTTAAAGTGCGTATATCAGGGCATACATAGAAGGAAAAGTTTCAAGATACAATATCTGTGAATACCTTACACCTGGAAGTTGCCAACAATCTCAGAAGTGTATATTGTTTCAGAATTTAGAGTTTTCGATTGTCTACTGTTTTAAAGAGTTGGGGATTTTAGCATTTTACATGCCCAAACCGCCCATTCCGCCCATACCACCCAATCCAGCAGCAGCACCCAGGGCATTGTTCTCTTCCAGAGGCATATCGGTGACCACAGCCTCGGCAGTGGTGAGCAGCGAGGCCACGCCCGCTGCATCCGTTATGGCAGTGCGCACCACCTTGGTGGGATCTATAATGCCGCGCTCAATCATGTTGGTATATTCGCCCTTCATGGCATCATAGCCATAGTCGTTGTCCAGAATTTCTACCTTGGCCACAACCATGGCGCCATCGACTCCTGCATTCTTGGCTATAGTCATGCAGGGCATACGTAGGGCACGACGTATAATTTCTATGCCCAGATTTTGATCTTCATTTTGTCCCTTGAGATCGCAAAGCTTGGGTATGCAGCGTAGAAGAGCAGTGCCACCTCCTGCCACAATGCCTTCCTCCACAGCAGCACGAGTAGCGTTTAGAGCATCGTTGACGCGATCCTTCTTTTCATTTACCTCCACATCACTTGAACCGCCCACACGCAGCAGAGCCACGCCTGAAGACAGACGCGCCAAACGCTCCTGCAATTTCTCCTTCTCATAGCTGGATTTGGTTTCCTTTATGGCATCTCGCAGGCTTTCGATGCGCTCATCGATGCGTTCACGCTGCCCGCCACCCTTCAGCAACATGGTATCATCTTTAGTCACAACTATCTCACCCACTTTGCCAAAGTCGCTCAACTTGACATCCTCCAGACGCAGCAAATTTGCTTCGTCGCCAAAGACAATGCCACCAGTGGCTATGGCCATGTCAGAGAGCATACTGTTGCGATTATCTCCAAAGCCAGGCGCCTTGACGGCACATACCTGCAGGCCCATCTTTAAACGATTCACCACCATTGTACTCAGCGCCTCGCCTTCAATATCTTCGGCAATGATGACCAGGGGCTTACGATGAGAGTTGGCCAGTTCTAGAGCTGGCACAATGCTGGGCGCCGACTTTATTTTCTTTTCACAGAATAGCAATAAAGCGTCTTGAAACTCGACCTTGGCACCCTTGGGAAAGTTAATAAAGTAAGGCGATATATAGCCACGATCAAACTTAAGACCCTCTATGATCTCCAATTCGTCCAGCAGGGTTTTGCCATCCTTGACTGTTATGACGCCATCGCGACCCACTTTCTTCATGGCTTCACTAATTAGATTGCCTATGGACTTGTCACCATTTGCCGAAATTGTGGCCACTTGCGCAATCTCTTCGGGTGTGCTAACTGGTCGTGACATGCTTTTGAGGTGCTCCTTAACCTTTTCAATGGCCAGCATAACGCCACGTCTAATCTCTACGGGATTGGCGCCGCGAGAAATTTTTTCAAAACCCTCTTTGGCAATGGCGCGTGCTAGCACAGTTGCAGTGGTGGTACCATCACCTGCCTCCTCATTTGTATTGTTGGCGACATCTTGCACTAATTTGGCGCCTATATTTTTAAACTTGTCCTTTAGTGATATGGATTTGGCAACGGTTACGCCATCCTTGGTTATTTTTGGCGAGCCCCAGGACTGCTCTATGATAACATTGCGTCCCTTAGGACCCATGGTCACAGCTACAGCATCGGCCAAAACATCAACGCCCTGGAGCATCATAGCGCGCACTTCGGGTCCAAACTTGACATCCTTGGCATAAAAGCGCGGACTGTTAAGATGACGGGCGATAAGGCAAGAACGTTTTGCAACACTAAAGCCGGTACGCAACATGATGCAAGCTGGAATAGATGTTGTAATAAGTCAGTCAATGTATTTTAATTTTTTTTTTTTAATTTGCTTACCTCAAACTTTGCTGGGAATTTCAAAAATATGCTGAAAAAAAAAATTTTTTTTTGTTTATCTTAATATTTTAAATTTATTTTTATTAATTTTTTGTTGAGATGTGGTCGCTACAAAACCAAAAACAGAATGATAGGATTGAGTTAAATTTGTTACATATGAACAGTTTGCTTAGCAGTTAGCATAATGACAGAATTCTCAGCACAGACTGAGTTGCGTTGATTTAAACAGCAGCGAATGAAAAAATAGTTGGAAGTATCGAGTAAACAATAGTTATATTAAAAATAGTTGTACCGAATGAAATAATTAGCGAAAGACAAGTGTCAGATTAAAGTAGAAAAAGTATTAATAGTCTTGTAGCAATGTACTGGTGATCATAGGGTGTTTGCATTGCATCGACTTATGCTATGTTCACACTTTAAATGCGCGACAAAAATGTGAGTTAGTCATTTTGGAAAGCTTCAAAGTTAGAATCAGCTGGTTTAAAATTGAGTTCTTTGCTAATTTGGGTATTAAGCTGTATTTAATATATTTCTTTTATGCATCACAATCAAAGACCACAAGCTTGTTTAGTATGGCCTTGTTATCGATTTGAATGCGCATTCGCGATTTCTTTGTCCAAAAATATCGTGCAACACCATCGTGAAAACTCTTTTAGGGAGCAGTTGTACTTTCCGTAATAGCAGTTCACAACTAAGAGAAAGCACCTCCAATTTTTTATTATCGATTACTAATAATGTGATTAACAAATATTTTTCGAATTTACATAAAAAAATGGCATTTCATTCTAGTGTGAACAGATTTTTTTTTTTAGCACGTTTAAAGCAAATTTTATATCTTTTGTGGGAGTCAAACCAAAACTTTTAATTTTTAGACCAAACCCTTTACCTATTTGAAAAAAAGTTGTGGCTTTTCTAGCTCTTATAGTTCCGAAGTTCTTAGCGTTCACACAGACAGAAAGACGGAAAGATAGGTATGCAAAGCCAAAGTTTACATTGGTAGCAAATATAGCGCTTCGAAATTATTTAGGTGGTGGACGGGGCGTGGCAAAAGAAAAAAACTCATCTTGACCAGACTGATCACATATGCAGTCTCAATGTCAAGTTTGATTGTTTTAGCTTTTATAGTCTTCGAGATTTAGGCGTTCAGACATACGGATGGATAAAGGAAAAGACATATGTAAATCAATTTATTTTGTCTTTCCGACCGTATTGGAGGTAACTTAGGGATACTTCGGCGTCTCCATGACAATGCCATATGCGTCTACACATTCTTTATATACTCCTTATCTTATGGCACAGCGTATTATAGAATACAGGGTATATTAAACTTGATTGTGCTGGCTAATCTTGCCTTATTATCCCACCAAGGGCCATATTTATACCGATTTCTATTGTACTCCTCAACATATTAGAGGTAACTTTCGGAGCATCTAACGTGCCTTCCTTTATGTTTCAAATATTGCACAAAACTAAAGTCTATGGCACAAGGACTACATTTTTACCAAGCTCACAAACCAATTAGAAAGGATTGTAGTCCTACTTGTTCCATTGAAACGATTTGCATTAAAACGCCGGAATTCCTAATTGAAAAGTTGTACTTTATTAAAGACAACTAGCGTTTTTTGTATGTTAAGTAATGCAACAGTTGGAATCTACGTGATACAGACTGCCTTGTTGTGCTACACTGGGATACCCTGTAACCTTCCGTATTTAAAAATATATTCTTTCATATGTATTGTTGCTTACCAAATTGGTTGTTGGCTAAAAACGTGTTCCCTGGAATCGAATTAATATATTTTTTGGTGGTATTTTGGATGCT
Source organism: Chymomyza costata (assembly GCA_018150985.1). NCBI lineage: Eukaryota > Metazoa > Arthropoda > Insecta > Diptera > Drosophilidae > Chymomyza > Chymomyza costata. Next base: position 712,797 of record JAECWU010000257.1, read on the forward strand.
GTACATATCCAGTTTTCATTTCATAAGTTTGAGCCGAAGGCCTTTTGCTGCCAGTGCTTTCTAGGTAGTTTTGTAAACTTACTGAATCTTTATCAAATAAATAAGTTAATTCTGGGAGCTAAAAGTGAAACTTTACAATGAATTATACTTTTTTTAGATTTTTTTTGACGTATAGCTTTCAGAGCTGGTCATATCTTGGGATAAATAAATTTCTGGAACACTTTTTTTATGCTCTCTGCGTACAGGGTATAAAAAGTGAAGCAAATCTTTTGTCAAGAGATGGTATTAACATTTTTAGAAAACTAATAAAATTAATGCCCCTGCTTCAGAAAGGTATAAGTCTGTTTTATTGCCGTTGCTCTTAATTTTTGTTAACCCCTCGTTAAGCCCACTCTACATTTTGTTTGAAAAATTTTGTTTCTAATAAAGAAAATGGAAAAATCATTGCATTGTGCACCTGCCGCCTGGCTACAATTTTCACTCAACAGCTGCCTGACACTTTCCAGGTAATTAAAAGACAAATATTGGCAAAGGGGCTGCTCTTCTTCAGTTAAAGAGCGTAGGGGTTTGGACATGGACGCGGGCACAGAGACATGGAGCTTGTTAACGCCCACGTTCAGCACATTTTGCAATTTAAATTTTCATGAACAACGTCGCCATTTGTCGCAGTTGCAGTCGACGTCTGCGCCAACGTCAACGTCAGCGTCAGCACAGCTGTCCTTGTCATTGTCATTGTAGTCATTGCTTCCTTAACAGTTTTCAATTTGCCTGAATACTTGTAAGCGCAGCTGAAAGCGACGGGGGCAGAGCAGTTGGCGATGGTGTAAAAAAAGCAAAGGTGAAGACGGCGGAGAAGACAAATGTTTCGCTGCGCCTCTCTCTCTCTCTCGCTACACCTTTTATTGTCGCGTTTGTCGAGGCACATTTTTACGACTTTTTAAATGGCTTTCACTTTTTGGTTACAAATTGTTTCTTAGGTTGGCAAGGCGACAATTGTGTTGAAGGTGTAAAAGGGGTGAACGCGAAATTCTTTTTGGAATTCGCGGTGTTATTGTTGGAATTGTTTTTTTTTTATGGGTGCGAGTCGATAATTATGATATAATAAACTCTTTTTTGGTTGGTACTGAACGCTAAGTGTTAAGTTGAATATTTAAACAAACTAATTTTTTCACTTGAAAGACAATAGGCTACTATTTGACATTTCTTTCGTCTTTTACAATCGAAGTCAAGTTGTACATACTGACGGACGAAGGGACAGACAGATGAACAAGGCTTAGTCGCTATCCGATATTCTAAGTAAAAGGTAAACCATTTTCCGTATACTATTATATTTTACTCATTAAAGCCCAACAAATTCTTTTAATTATTTTATCACTAGGTATGCCTATCTAAACAAAACGGTGCGAAAGCGCTAGTTGGGCTCATAGACTGAGCCACCACTTCAACCAAAACGCCCTTCTATCAATATCATCATTACTTAAATTATCTCAGCTTTTTTTTGCTCAACTTCATTCTACTTCATTCCTTTTAAAATTCAACCGAAAATCCTTTTAAGATTTTTCGCCTTAAAACTTTGCAAGTTTTTGACTTACACTTTCATAATGGCGTCGTCGCGCATTTTTAATTAAACTTTGTGCCATGCCATTAAACCCCTTTTACTAAGCTTTTGCTATTGTATGCAACTTTCGGTGGTTAATTATCGATGAAAATGGAACCCGACAATGAGAGTCAATGTCTTATTTAGGCCAGCTGCAAAGACAGCATCATCTGCCCACTTAAAGTCAGAAAGTTTAATGAAGTGCGAACTGTTCATAAACACTTTTTTTTGTTAGCTTTTTGAGTAAAGTCATTTAGATACAGGACAAAGCAGGGCACCAGAGCCATAGTATTAAAGAAAAGACTGTGCAACAAAAGCGGCGACAAAGGCCACTTGGACTGGACGTCAATGGGTTAAGAGGCATTCACTTACCCAGCTGATTCATTACATTAACTTTGAGTTATTGTTCATTGAAGATGTATACCCTGCGCCCAAAGTGTAAGCAGCATCTGAGGTTGGTGAAAGTAGTTGTTGTGGGTGGTTTCTATAGGTCAGCAGGTGGGTATTCAATGAAATCATAAACAAACGAAATTTAAGTTAGTCGGGTCTCTAGTCGAACAATAAAATACTCAGTAGCAAAAATGGTAAAGAGAAACGAAATTTGATTCCGTTTTAATCAGGGCGCCATATTTTGTATTATATGAGGTCGTTCAGCCTAGAACTAGCGGACGTTCAAGACGCTTCCAACGCTATCTCATTTGTTAAATTACGAAAAGCGGCTTGCCAGTTACGAGGGAACAGATGAACATAAATTATCTTGTTTTTTTCACAGAATGACCATTTTTATAGTAAACGATCCATGACTAAAATTGGGTAGTTTTGATATATATATATGTCGAAGAGCATCCACTTTGTACGAGTATGTTGCGAGTTATGAGTGTTTAAAAACCAAAACCAACAGACGGCCCACCCTATACTACCAGGTCAAACACATATCCCTTCTAGTTGCTCCACCATAGTCCTAGGAAGTAGAAGACAGATAAAAAACATATACACATATACATATAACACGTAACTTTTTGCTTAGCCGTTATCGGGTAAAAAAGAAGTACATCATCTGAGACTAGTAGATACTTTTTACCAGTTACATAAATCTTTTTTTGTTTTAGTGAGGAGCTTTTATCAGCCCAACCTCTTTGCGTAAAAAGTTACAATTGATGCAAGTAAAGAAATGATCGTTTTCAACTATTTTTTCGACATCGCGTAAAACAATACGGTACAGAGCAGATAAGCCATATTTACAGGGTATACATTAGTCGATATGTCCCAACTGTAGCCGAAGAATTTTTTTTTTCCTTACAAAATGTAGCTAGACAGCACGTGCACCTGTCCAAGATCCCGTAATTAGAATGGAAATGGCAACGGCAATGAGTTGAGAATGAGTTGGTCATGACTTGGGAATGGGTAAGGAGTGCTATCACAAGGATTCTAGGCTGATTTATTTAGTTGTGTCATATGCTGGCTGTTCAAAACTAATGATTGCCGCTCGCTTAATTTATTAGATTTCTTTTTGTTAGACACGCAAATGTTCGGACAAAGGTCAGTTTTTCTTAGGGCCAAGAGGGTCATTTATTAATTGTTCTAAGGATAAGGATTTTCCTTTGCGTGTAAGTGTGTGCGTAAGAGCGTGTCTGTGTGCTAATCTCTTCATTATGCGTTTTCATAATGGATTACATTCAAATAAATGTGGCTCATTTGCTGTCGGCTTCGGCCAGAGGCTTGTAATTTCTTTAATTTCGGCGCCATTTTGCTAATGATGCGTAGGTTTTTGGCGCAGGACCCAGTTTTGCAGTGTGTTTGGGCTAATGCCTGCTAATTTGGGGTCTTGTAATTGAATAAGACGCATCAGCCAGACGGCAATAAATACGGCAAAATGGAATAATGTCTAGAATGAAATGGATGACCAGAGCAGAGCATGAAGCTGACAGTTGACAGTAAAGAATCGATATCAAAGTGGGAAATATGAGTTGACTGGAGTTCAGGGACACCTGGCAGCAAGCTGCACTTTTTTTTTTATTTTCAAAAGTTTTTTATTTAGAGTAACTAAACTTTATGTGAAACGCACCTTGAAATTAGAAACTTTTCTATGTCGCGTAAATTTATTTTCTTCCTTAAGAACAAGTTTTGGAGCATGGTTTTTCACACAATTTAAAATTTTGATTAACCTGAATCTAAGCTAAGTTTCTCTACTTTGATTTGGATAAGGTTTATGCAAATATATGTAGCATACAGATGGTAACGCCGGTGATTCCCAAATGGTAATGGGGTATGGTCAGAAGGACAAGAACATTTGATATATGAAAAACCAAAATTAAGTTTTTGACTGCTTAAGAAGAAAGGTGAAGTAAAAAAAAATTTGGAATTGGAACCGCATAGCGATGGTCAAATTATGTAATATACAACGGAAACAAATATGTTTTGAGGTTGACGAATAAATTACTTTTGATTATTCAGCTAAAACCAGTTTTTAAAAGCTTTTTAATGAAAAAAAAGACGTAAAATCGCTTTGGAGCTGGTCAATTTGGAAAAAAGTTGAATAGGCAAACAAAATCGCAGAATAATTTTGCGTAATATAAATATTTTTCAGTAGCCTGCAGGCTATTTGCCTCTATCTATTTCTTCTCGATCTATTTGTACTTCCGTGTGGAGTTGTCTGTCTCCCATCGGACACATCCCCAGGTGGCGGCGCTCGGCACTACGCAGGGTCAGTTGGAAATAAAATACCACTCGCGGACCAAAACAGACAAAACACCTGCTTGGAGGTGCAGATAGGGATTCTATCACCAAGCTAGGGTAAGACGGCTAGCAGCCTACCTACATTAAACATTTCTTCCTACCGAATCGTCAAGACGCCCTATGCTTCAATTAGGAGTTAATGGAACATATATATATATTTGTACTTGACAGCAAGACTAAGTATATTCCGTCTTTCTAATCGTATTAAAAATGTCTGATAAAAGTCTTCTATTGAAAGAGACAGATTTTTTTTTAAGTAAGACCTTATTTTTGGAAATTTTTTTTTCTTTTTCTATATATACTTACTTTATTTATTGGATCTTCTCTAATAGAGACTAACAATAAGTGATGAAATCTTATTATAATAACTTAGCTAACAGTCTGGCGTGACTGTATGTGGTTTGCAGGGCCCTGAGGACTTATTGCTGGGTTGGAAGATCATTTCGCCGGAGTCGTGTTCAAGATGTGTAAGATTCTAAGACGTTTGCTAAATATTTTGTAAAGTCTGGACATCCAGACTGTACTATATATACCCAGTACTTTCCTTAATTTATACATTGTTCATCCGATTTTGAGGCGCATGAATTTAAATACATATGTTGAAAAAGTGATTTTAAGTGGGGCTTCTTCATTTTTGGGGCTATGTTAAATGGAAAGTTCGTGCTGAGCTTAAATTTATTTCGGGAAAAGCTTGGGTGTAAATCAGGGGTGTCCAGGCCCATTGCTCATTTGGCTCTTTTTGTTTTTTTAATGGCTCTTAGGCATAGGCAGCAATGCGCGTGTACATGCACGGCCCTAACTGTATATCACCCAATGCCAATGCAAATTACAAAACAATTTCGCGCGTTCTCTCACTTACTCTCTCGTACTCTATTTGCTCTCTGATCTCGTGAGCACAAAAACAACCTTTGCGTATATTTGTTGTTGGCCCACAGATCTTCAATGTTATTTTGTTGTTGTTTTACCTTTCGGTACAAAGGGTATACTAGATTTTTGCAATGTATATAACAGACAGAAGGTGGCTATAGGTAAAAACAGAATGGAATAGATATTTTTCGGGAAATCTTTTTTCTAGTAGAAACAAATGTTACCAGGTACTCAAGGGTGTTTTGCATCCATTGACCAAGTTTAGTAACTTTGCAATTTTTACGGCCCTTCCTGCGCAGGTAAAGTAGTTACATTGTAATATCTTTCAATTTTACTTTTTAAATTATTTTTATACTGATATTTTTCTATTGAATTTTCTACCTGTTGCGCTAAATTAAAATCCGCCAGATCATTATACGTTTTGTGTTTAAACAGTGCTGTCCTTGTTGTCAACATTTATTTTATCAAGTGCAAACAAAATAAATAAAATAAATATTTTACTGTGTTACAAGTTAATAATAAAACAGTGAAGATAAAAAGATGGATCACTGGGAACAGTAAATAAATATATGTACCATCATTTTTTTTCATTATTTTTTACCTCTTATAAGAATGTTCATAAAATTTTTTTTAGTGCACACAATAAACCGAAATAACTGTTTACTTTAAATGTGTTAGTGTTTTTCTTTATATGTGTTGGTTTTTGCTCTTCCATAAGCAGCGTTTGGACACCCCTGGTGTAAATAGTGAAAAGTCAAAGTTGATCTGCCAGTCGCCAAGATTTAGAGCTGATCTTTATACCCTGTACCGTATGGTACAAAGGGTATATTGTGTTTGTGCAAGCCGAAAATGTATGTAACATACAGAAGGAGACGTCGGAGACCCCCCTAAGTTACCTAAAGTATGATCAGAGTGACTAGAGAGGTCGATATACCCATGTCCGTCTGTCCGTCCGCTCGTCTGACCGTCTGTCCGTGTGTCCGTATGAACGCCTAGATCTCAGAGATGGTAAGAGCTAGAGCAACCAAACTTTCAGATTAGATCCCTTATTAATCCATAGGAGACAAGTTTATTTTATTTTTTTGATATCGGGATTACATTATATAGCTCCCATAGGGGTGTTTCAGAGGACCTCGAAAAAAAAGCAAAAGTTTTAGATGGATAATTCGTTTGTTTATGAAGATATCGTAACCAAATTTGGCATGAGGAAGTTTTTTAGAGACCCCCAGCACTGTACTAAATTTTATCAAAATCGTATAGCTCCCATAGGACCAATCGGTCAAAAAACGTGTTTTGTACAAAATTCGTTGTGTTTCGTTTGTTTGTGAAGATACCGTAACCAAATTTGGCATTAAGAAGTTTTTTAGAGTTCCCAATCACTATACCAAATTAGATCAAAATCGGTTGACTATATCATATAGCACCCATAGGCCCAATCGGTTTCGTTTGTTTATGAAGTTATCGTTACCAAATTTTGCATGCGGAAGTTTTTTAGAGTTCCCAAGCTCTGTACCAAATGTGATCAAAATCGGTTGACTATATCATATGGTCCCCATAGGACCGATCGGTCAAAAAAATTGTATGGTGCAAAATTCGACTGATTTCTGTTTGTTTATGAAAAAATCGTAGCCAAATTTGCCGAATAAAATATCTCTTGGAGGTCTTACCAATATGTCGCACTAAATTGCAATGTGGTGGTACAGGGTATCCCAAAGTCGTCTGCGCCCGACTTTAACGTACGCCATCTTTTTTTCTCAAGATGTGTCATTCTATTAAGAAATAAGTCTTACATATTTATATATTTATTCCTGTTACTCCTGTGAGAAGCATAGGGTACAAGAAAGAAGTCTTAGTCAACATATAATGAGCTAGATTCCTGACGAAGAACTTTCTTTTCAACTCTCTACCAGCTTTTCTATTGCTGCAGAAGATCAGATCTTTCAATGTAAGAAATCCAAGCATAGTTTGAAAGTAACTTATCAAGGTAATTTTCTAATAATTCATAACCATTTATTGAGATAATAATGTGTTTTTTTTTTTTTGTTTATCCCTCGAAGTCATTTAGTAAACTTTTAGTAAGCCTTGATTTTTCCTTTTCAATAATTAAAACCCTTAATGTTTTAAAAGTATGTTACTTTCTTAGGCTGTCTCTAGCCTTGTTTTCGGGCCTGTCTTTTTTGTTCCGCAATGTTGCTTGAAGATACCAAAATTGTTGTGAGTTAGAAATAGTTTGGTTCCTTTTTCAAAATTTGTTGTTAAGGCATACATTAAGCTGCACCAGCTGGCTACGTAAAGACATTTCCAGAATAGTTCCGAATTTTTGTGGCCTACTAGCAACGCAAGCAACGATGTCGTATTCGTGGTACAGAACAAGAAGAGAAAACTATGATCCGGTTATCAAAATTCGTTCGCTTTTGCAGGATCTTGACGCCGATCTGGTGCAGCTATGCATGAAATGTTCAGTGCGAAAGCCTCTGGTAAGCGCTAAATTCGGGAAACCATCCGTATCACCTGGTTCTTTGGCTAAGACAAAAAGCAGTCATAACCCTAAAGGCAGCGTCTTCAAAGGTCTGACCAGCCAACAGCTTAAACATGCCGTGTCGACCACTTTATCAACAAAATTGGCGAAGAAGCAACCAGTTCCAAAAGAACCAGCACCCAAGCAACCAGCATTAAAAATACCAGCTCCAACACAAACGGCTCCAAAACAATCAGCTCCAAAACAATCAGCTCCAAAACAATCAGCTCCAAAACAATCAGCTCCAAAACTGCCAGCTCCTAAACAACCAGCTCCAAAACAACCAGCTCCAGCAATTCCAGCTCCAGTACTGACAGCTAACAAGCAACCAGCTCCAAAGCAAGTAACTCCAAGTACTTCCATCCGCCTTCTGCGCATTAACTATCAAAAACGCGTTATTGATGCTTATCGTAATCGCAAATTCTTTACTATTCACGGAAACTACTATACTGTCCGAAAGGCTCTTTTAGAGCGCGGCTGGCTGGAGAAACTGACACCTACACAATACCCTAAACTGCAGACCTTGACGGAGGAAGCTCTTTTGGAAAAGGCAAAAAGCGGAAATGAGTTTGAGACCGTGTTGCTCTCTAAGATGATAAGTCATTATCCTGCCTACTTTATATGGCAATACAAAACACAGAAAGATCTGTTTCCGGAAGCGAAGCCATATCGAAATCGCGTTAGATTCAACCCATTTTTAGACTTCACCACTAAGATAGGACTGATAGCTTGTGCTGAGGAGGAAACTTGGCATGCGGAGAATGGAGTTTGTGCCATGAGTTATCCCCGTTTCTATCGCTTGGACGACCAGGAAGATCGTCATGTCTTTATGGATGATTATTACAATACGCAGGCGTGTTCGCTGCTGCGCTGGATCAAGGAGCACAAGCCGGAGGAACTGATTAATTCACAAAAAGGAGCAGTTACCAGCAAAACATTAGAATTTGCTCTTAATAAGGTAAACAAACTGGCGAGGCGCTTAGAGCACGGCTTATTGGACGAGGAGGAGACTACGCAAGCTGACGAAATCGATGATCAAACGTTCTTGTCGGAATCGGAAAAAGTGTTGAAAACGGGTGCCAAGTTCAAGCTTGATGCACGGAAAATGATAGATTATAAGAGCTTGGCGGTAACGTGTCTCGAACAAATTGAGGCGCTGCGGCCAGACTTTCGTTGGGATGGCTACCGAAATCTGTGGATTTTAAAGCCGGGTTATCAGTCACGTGGCATAGGCATTGTAATACGCAACACTCTGGATGGCATACTGGAATGGAATACGAAAAATGGGGCTAGAAAATATATAGTGCAAAAGTATATAGGTGAGCAAGACATAACATTTAAGCTTTCTCTGAAATATTTTTGGTGGCCACTCGGCATAGCACGTCGAGTCCAAGTTAATATCCTGACCAACAGTAAGTATATTCTTGTGCAGCGTCGATAGCCGAGTTGATATAGCTATATCTGTCTGTCCGTCCGTGTATCTGTCCATCTCTTCGTCCTGCGCATTATCATTTCGTTTCATGTCAGTATCTTACCCCGTTTCCTCATAGGAGAATTTAAAACAACTGTGTCGAAGACTTTTTGTAGAGGAGGTACAGTCACCAAAATTTTTTTTTAAATATCGCCAAGCAGGATGCGTACGTGTCCTGGATAAAAAATAAGATTTCGCATAATCGAGAAAGAGTTCCAGCGATAAACTGTATTGTTACTGGGTATTTTAGAGTAGAACAAGCAGGACTGGAGCGTTCTCAAATTCTTCGATATTAAATATAAATGAATGTAGAAGGGTTGGGCGTCCAAAAGCACACAAAGGGCGGACTTCTAGTTTTTCTTCGCAAGATCGATATCAAGTTAAATCGATTTTATTCCATGATGCTACAAATTTTGAGCAATAGTTTCGACTCAAGGTTCTTATCAAGAAAATAATAATAATCTCAATTCTATTGCTTTTAGAACGACCTTTGCTTATATACCGGACTAAGTTTGACATAAGACAATACATGCTTTTGGCCGTTGGCGAGGACAAGGTAACCATATGGACTTATCGTGATTGCTATCTGCGATTTAGCTCGCAGGAGTTTACCATGGACGATTTACGGGAATCGATACATTTGACCAACAATTCTGTGCAAAAACGCTACAAAAACAAACCCAATAGGGATGAAAGATTGCCTAAAAACAATATGTGGTCACTGGAACGGTTTAAGGGTCATTTACGTTCTATAGGCGCACCCGGCAATATTTGGACTAAGATTTATAATGGCTTCAAACAGAATCTCGTGGCTGTAGTTAGAGCAAGCTTGGATGGGACCGTCCTAGTCAAGAATTCCTTTGAGCTATACGGCTGTGATTTCATGCTCGACGAGCACTATAATCCCATACTAATTGAAATCAATTCCACGCCAGATCTGACACCCTCAACCCAAGTGACGGCAAACATATGTCCTGCAGCTATTAGGGATTGCATAAAAGTTATTGTAGATTTGCCCAAAAATCCAAAGGCAGATACGGGTCTATTTCAACGTATTTTCGAAATATCTTATGCTGCAACTACAATGCAGCAAGAGTCCTTCAAGGATCTAAGCATAAATGGCAATCAAATTAAGATAATCGAAATTAAGCGACCCAAACGTGCACGTATCATAGATAAATTCCTAGTAAATGCTAGGCCCTCTTTAACTAAAAAGCTTGGACATACGAATGCCAAGATGAGCTGGATAAAAAAACTCAAAAAGGCAAGTTCTATTGAGCTTAGGGAACATTAAAATATCGAAATAATCATTAAGTTTATTTAATTAATTACAGCACGCACTAAAACTAAGAGGTAAAAGGAATAAACAGAGTACATTCATCCCCGAATCGATCTCAAATGATGCCACACCCATCGATTCTACAGTGCTCATTACCGATGAAAATAATGTTCCAGAATCCTTAGAATCGTAAAAAACTTGAGTAATATGCTTTGCAGGACGAAAACATGGCTTAATCTCTGTCGAATTTTTAAACAGCTGAGAAGTAACTACTAAAAAGTTTCACCAAAAATGAAAAAATTGGTAAAGAAATATTTTCTATCTATGTATAAATTCCACTTAACCTGACTATATGCCATTTATTAAATAATATTTGTGTTAAAATAAAAAGCTCATTTCTTGGTTTATAATGAATACGGAAATTTACTTGTTGAAATAAAATTATGCACATCCATTACACTAGTTTACACGAAAAATGAACCTTAGAAAAAAGTTTTTTTTGGGTAATTTTTCTTAATCAAGGTTTTCGAGATTTTTTCGAAAAACATGTTTTTGGGGAATTTTTTAAGTTATTCGTTAATATCTCGTGAACAAAATTTTGTATCGATATGAAAGACGATTAGATCGAAAGGTATTGATGAGCACTTTACAGTGATATCTAAAAAATCTCGAAAACGGTGTTAAAGAAAAAAAAAGGTAGTCATTTTCGTGTGTCCCTTAAATCTGTAAACTAGTGTTATCTTTTCCAATGGTACGAGGGTAGTTTGATAATGTTCGAATGCTTATTAATATTTTTATTCCTTTCATATATCAAGATCCAAATCTTTTACCATGCAGTCATTTCTTCAGCCTTGGTAATTAAATGTACTGTTTATGGCTTCTATGTTCTAGGGGCGAAAATCGGATACTTGAGAATATTACAAAAACACGGCTGCCCCGAAATGGAAACTTCTTTAAGCAAATCAAAATTAAATCAAATCTTTGAATATTTTGAGCTGCAAACGTCAAGTGTCAGAAGCCTCTACAGATCCACCTCTTATAATCTTCATACAAACTATGGCACTCAAAAAGGACTTACCAATTATTCTTCAGTAATGTGATCATATTATCCCCTGCACTTGCCTTAATTTCTAAAAAAATTAACTCAACAACAGCCGTGAAAGCCCGACTCTGAAATACTCGAAAAAGCAAAGGGCATTTAGTTTGGTCAGTTTTGGCTGTAATTCCTGAAATTCCAAATCAATTATTATGGAATAAACTTTTTACTTAAAATTGATCTTTGGTTAAAGTTTGAGCTATACAGGACTTATTGTCAATGAGATAATTTTGTTTATGCGGTCAGACAGACCTGGCTGTATTGCCTCGGCTCTTGATGATGATCACCAATACACATACTTTATGGGGTCTGCCACGCCTCCATCTGCCTGTTTCATTTTTTTACACTAAAGATGGATAAGCTACCAAAAACTGCCTCAACGATTTTTAAGAACTAATGATGCAGATTTATTCATACGTAACAAAAAAAAATTCCCAAAGTTTCAGTTGTCAAACTTAAATTGCCCTATAGCTTAATTAAAAAATAATTGTAACTAAATTACTGACCTGTGCTCTTGCGGGTCATAGGCCAAGGCGAAAACTAAAAAGACTGCATCCTTCTGAGATACCGGAAAGTTCAGTAAAGCAATAGTAAATTTAAAGTTTACACACAATTTTTTGAAAATAATGTAAATAATTTTTGTTTGTTTATAAGTAGTTAATTTTGTAAAATAATCTGTTTTGGATTTAATTTCATCCATAACACCAGTCTAGAGTAGCGCTTCACTTTGTATTTTACATATTGGATTATAGCCTTAGTTTTAAGTAGGCTGATTGTCAATACATTAATAAAAAGAAAAAAAAAAAAAACGGAAAAACTTTTCATAAATAGCAAAAAAAAAATATATTTTTTTGTCAAAAGTCAACAATAATTACAAATTTGAATTTTTTTTTAATATTTAATGGATTTACCTGTATTGAAAAGAGTTGATTAATTTTTAAGGTTAATTTTAAGTGGTTCACAGTGGTTTTTGTAATGTTGAAATGATTAAATTTCAATTAGGGTATTCACGCTTTGTGTTGAGTTGAGCAGTTGAGGAAAAAGTGCACAGGCTAAAGCGTGAATCCCTCCTGTTGAGTTTTTGTGTTGACTTGAGCACTTTTCTTCATCTTTCCAGAGTTTGTTTACATTTGTAAATTGGTACAAAATACATTAAAATACAAAAACTTTAATTAAAAATGCCGAGTAAAAGCATAAAATCTATTTTAACTAAACCTGTAGCTAAAGTAGCTATGTATTACATCGATTTGTATTATTTTATTGCTGCGAAAATGAAATAATTGCATAAGAACCATATTTGATTTTGTGCTTCTTCTTCTTGTGTTTGTTTACATTTGCAAAATGCTGCAAATAATTATAAAAATTAAAAATTTATAATTTAAAAATACCACGACAGAAAAAAAGCTTTGGATGAAATCTATTTTATTGAAGGTTCGTCTGCTAAAAAAAATTCATTGTGGAAAAACTAACTTTTGTCTAATACAGATACAATGGGGTTGCGTGGCGACGGAAAATTTGATGAAGTTTTAGACAACTATCATGAGAATACGAATGCAATTAATTATACACTCGCATCGCGGTGACCACTTTTTGTACTTGCGTTAATACAATTTGATTATTTGAAATTTGGCGCTCATTTTTTTTTAAATACATGCTGTAAATCAACCCTGCGTTTCAACTTTCAACTCAACTTTTCCTCAACCCAGACCCTAGTTTACTTTTTCGCTGTTGAGTTTATGAGAAAGTGTTGCACAACATGGTAATTCGCTACCTTTTCAGCACTGCTGCATTTGCCATTTTTTGGCCATTTCGTAATATGAAAAGCAACGAGTTACCTTATACTCCTGTTAAATCATGAGTTTTTATGATTCAAATTTAATATAAGGAAAAGGAACGCGTTTAAATGGTAAATGTTATAATTTATTGCGTAAACTAGAACAACAAAAGTAATGAAAAGATGTATGTACGCTCGCATGTAATATAATTCGACAACTAACTTAGCCTGATTTCAATTATAACTCTTAAGTCTAGCTTACATTAGTGTGGCGAAACGGGGCGAACTCTCAGAGAGCGACAAAAGCTTTATTGGCTCCCGATTCGCCCTATTCTAACTTACACTAGACTTCATAATATGACATAATTTGATAATATTAGGCTATTCATCTGAAATGCGCTAACGCTCGCTAAAAAAAGAAGAGCTCCAAATTTAAAATAATCAAATTGTATTGTGCATTTTTTGTCTGAAATTCAGTGAATTAGACATAATTACTTGTTATTGGAGTTAACGCAAATAAAAGACAAAAAATAGATGCGAATGGGAAAATGCTGGGGCTGTACTAGGCATAATATATGAGAGAACCCTCAGCATTTGAATAAATCAGTTTTCGTCCAAAGAACTGAGCACGTTGTGGCGCCAGTCAATAGACTTGGGGATGTGGAAGTGGTCGCCCCGACCTGAGACTGTTATTGCATTCATGTCCTCTAGAACTTTACCTATTTGTGCATCGCCACCCAGCCCCATAGTTTCTGTATTAAAACAAATTTAGTTTTTATGCGATGAATTTGTTTTAGCAAACGAACCTTCAATAAAATCAATTTCATCCAAAGTCACTTTAGCAACAGCATCAGTCAAAACATACTTTACGCTTAGTCTCGGCATTTTTAATTCAAAATTTTTAATTTAAATTATTATTTGCAGCATTTCGCAAATGTAAACATACACGCGAAAGAAGAAGCACAAACTCGCACAAACTCAAATACTATTGTTCTGCAATTATTTCATTCAATAATAAAAATCGATGTAATACATAGCTACTTTAGCTACAGGTTTAATTAAAATAGATTTTATAAAGCATAACTCGGCATTTTTAATTCATGTTTCTTAATTTTAATGGAATTTGTACCAATTTACAAATGTAAACAAACACTGGAAAGAAAAAGAAAGCTCCAGCAACTCAACTCATAAAACTCAACAGGCCTGTTCACGCTTTGGCCTGTTGACTTTTTGCTCAACTTTACAACTCCTCAACTCAACACAAAGCGCGAATACCCTAATTGTAATTTTTTGGGGACAAAATCTCAAATCCCTAGAATTGCAAAAGCTGTAGTTTTGAAGTTTTTGTAAGATCTTATGCAGGGTACTATTATTGTTAAAAAGGTAAGAGGCACGAAGAGAGATGGGGACCCACCCGCAACAATACGTATACGTAATTTTTTTAAAGTCTTAAAATTTGTAATTCCGCAGTCGAAGTTTTGAGAAAAAAGGCTATACCAACATTTATCTATATTACTTTTATTAAGTTTTGTATATATGTTAATATAAAGAAGGTATAAATTTAAATTATAAAAGGTTTTCAGCCAAAGCAACATAGAACTTCTAACTGGTAATACATTATTTTTGATAAAGGTATGTCATATTTTCATAAATTTTTCATTCCATCCAAGTCCACTCTATTCTATTCAAAAGTTGAGATTTAAGATCGATAGTAAGACTTTGCAAATTTGTCAAAATTTCTTATCTGTCATCTCATCACTTTAATCATTAAATTACATTAATCATCACATTAAAAGTTTAATTTATTCAGATATGCGCTTTTCGAAAGCAGAAAAAATACTTTATATCTGTTTAAGAAAATTTCGACTTTTTTCACAAATTTGGCAGTGGATTGGCGAATTCTTGTTGATTTAGTTCAATTTAAACTAACTTAACTATAAGTTATGATTTTGTTTGATCATTTAGATGTGAGTTGTAAAAACTTAGGTGACTTAAGCAAAAAACTCCCTGAAGATGAAGAAAACACCGAAAAAATAATAAAATAAATCTTTAAAGCAACTTAAAGAAGCTTAAAGTGGCTAAAAATTAAAGTAAATATGTTTTTTTTTCCTTTTTTAGCGAAACCAAAAACTGCATTTCTATTGCAGCAATTTAGAAGCCCAGAAGCTGTTTGTTGCGGTCAGATGGCAACGCCAGCACCGTCGCCATTTTGCCGCATCCTCTACAACATTTACAGCTCGCTGCACATTTTGATTAGCCAAAGGCCTGACCAGGCTGACTGGTTGTGGTTTGGTTTTTAACATTTACCACACACACTCTTCACACATTCCCCCTGTGCTGCTGGCCATTTCCACGAACCCTTACCAAGCCGGAAGCGCATTATAAAGGGCATTTCCGGTATTTACTTTACGTTGCTTTTTGGTTTACGCTGTTATTTTGCTATTTATAGTATTTAGTGTATGTGTGACTCTCCCCAGGGGTCCACCGGTTCAACCTATAGTAGTTTTTTCGCATTTTTAATAGCTTTAAGTTTGTCATGTGGAAAAGGGAAAGTGCTGTAACAAATTACGCATACGTAGTGTAGTTATATAAGTTAATCCATACGACGAGCGTAGTTGATAAAACTTTTTTAGCAACCCAATCAAATTAATGCTTTGCATCACATCAATAAGTGAATAAAAAACAAGTTAAAACTTTAAGATGCACTGTGTCCAAGGCAATCATAAGCCCCTCACAGAAACATTTCCATGAGAAAATTCAGCAAACAGCCTTTAAACTTTTTTCCCAACTTTTCTAACCCACTCAAGTCACAGTTGATACTGTGATACCCTGAAGAGTAAATAGTATTATAGAGTTCTTTATACCAAAAAGCATATCATAAGCTCGGTTAGCGATTGAGACATCTGAACTTCTAGATCTCAAGGAGTACAAAAAACTAGAAACTCCAAATTTCGTCCAAAGACGCGTAGGTGAAGTCTTCTTCTTCTTCTTCGATATCATCTCCGTTTACTCGTAAAAAGTTCATGGCGAAGCTTCAAAAATTTATCACCTTAAGAGCTCTTCTCTAGTACTCTCAACAATATTCGAATTTGTTCCATTAATAAACGAATCATGCATACCCATGAGAGCCTAATTATCAAAAAAATGTTGATATTTTCAGAAAACATTCCCTATCCACAGCATCCGCTTAAGTCCTCTTCCATGGACATATCCTGCAAATATTGCTTGACAGCTGACTTCATTCATGAATCGGTTTTTTTTCCCTATTCTGAGACAGGCATATACAGGAGGCAGGAAATAGAGTTTACCCATAAGAGGTAACAACATATTATTATCATGGCACTTCTTCTGCCAGGAGGTCTTTTCTGGTGCAACACTTAGATCAATTTTTTTCCGAAAAAGTAATTGCAGTGTATTTCACTGTCGGAACAACTTCTGGACTGATTCTCGCTTTTTTTATTGTTCTTCCCGTTGACTGTCTAAAAAGTGTTTTGCGTTAAGCGAAAACTTTGTATAAAACGATTTTTGACGGTCATTTTAATAAATTGAAAACTGCAGAGAACTCTATAAATGGCAAATCGATAAGGGCATGGACAGCTTAACTTTTTCGTTTTGTATTCTACGGATTCATTTCTTTGCTGCTCTGCTCATAAAATCTGCTTACAAGCTTATAAATAAGCAATGTACTGGACTTGAGTGTCCTTTTCGACTGGCTGTTGTCCTGGTGTTAACGATTTGTTTTTGTTTGTAAATAAAAATTTGTACTGGTGTAAAAGTTTAGTCTCTTTCCGGGTCTGAAGTTTCTATAATGCCATAACTTATGCATGCATGTCAAGGCCTAAGCGCCAGAGAAAATCTTTGACTTGAGCAGGAAAATGTCTTCATGGCTAAAACTTTTAACATTTTTATTGAGTTTGTTTTGTAATTTAACTTGTGTTTGCCTTAAACTTGTTGACATGCCACCGCATCCTGGCCAGCATGTTGGAATTTTTTTTATTGGGATAGGGGAGAATTTATCCGGTTTTCTACATGCTAACAATATAAACCAACAAATAGCGTTTAATCTTTTCTGCTGGCTTTCAATCAATTGCATCTCAATGTTGTTTGTCTCTTGTCGGGATTGATAGCTTGCCCACAATGGCATAATCAAGCTTTAATATAACTGACAGCAGCAAGTGATGAAGGACCAGCAAAAGGTAAAGAAATAAATCTCATAACCAAAAGAAAAACATTAAATCACAGCAGTTAGTCATTGATGACGTATCTTTGGTCAGGCACAAAAAGGCAACGGTGGCGTATGAGTGATGTGTGCAATCAGCTGTACAAATTTAATTTAAGTCGTTTAAAGGCGCTCCTTTTACGTCATGGCTCGTCTTACAAAACACAAAGTGGAGAATAGGGCCCCTAAAATTTCTTTTGATCTTATTCTAAATGATGCTTCTCTCCAAATCTTCGACCATGTGTAGCCGGCTGTTTGTAATTCGCCGTCGACAGCTCTTCTCCCAATTTTTGCTGGTGCCCTAGGTATTCGACTCCCTTGACGATTCCATCTTAGTGCTTGTTTGGTAACGTAGCTATCGGGTTGTCTCAAGGTGTAACCTATCCAACGCCATTTCCGTGCACAGATCACCAACGCAGTCTCCTTTTACGCAATTCGATTCATAAGATCTGCATTATTGATGGTATTAGGCCATCATATCTTCAAAATTTTCCTCAGGCAGGGATTCACTAACACCGTTATTTGTGACAAGAGCTTCTTCGTGTATTTCAATGTTGAGGCCAATTTTGGACATCTTGAAATTATTTCCAAAACTTGCCATTTGCAAACGAGACCCCAAAAGATCACAACTCCAATCTTTATTAACAATTGCTTTGAGAATTCTACCCTTATTCCTTTTAAGCTTAAAATATAAAACAAAGTCGTCAAAACATTCATAATTTGTCAACTAGTATGCACCCGTATAAACTTTTCCAAACAGACTCCATTTGTCCAAATTATAGTTTATTTAAAACTGCATCCAAGAGTTCTACTTTATCTCTTGCGGTCCTTTCTTCTTTCGCTTAACTCGTCTCATTTGTACATGACTCTATTTGGCACCACATTTGCTTGAAGATATTCCAAATTCCACAAATCCTTAACAATTCACTGCACACAGAGCTCTACAAATCCCCCACCTCAAACACTCAACCAAAGACAATGATAATGTGCGCTCTTGGATGTGAGTTTTTCAACGGCTCGAATAACAACATAATTCATTTTGTCACTTGTATCTGCTCGTTATTAAATTGTTTGTGTGCCACCGCTTGGTCCTTCGCCATCTACCCGGCAGTATACCCCCTTCTTACGAAGTACTTTCCAGCAGCGCAAGCCCCTGAGAAATTTATGCAAATTATAATACGCAAATGTACAAGTTATACTACTACGTCACAATAAACAAGAAATGTGCGCCATGCCGGAGAACTGAAACAAAAGAAACAACAACTACAATGACAGCGACAAAGAAAGACACAGCGACAGAGAGAAAGAGAGTGAGACACGGCCTGAATCTCTCGCTGTTTCTCTTTCTTCGTTGGCATAATTGCGAGCTGCAGTCTCTATATATTGCTGTATGAGTGAGAAAGTGTGAGCGTGTGTGTGTTTGTCTTCAGGACGATATACTAGTCCGTGACACACAAATCGTAAGTTCCTTTGTCCTATGGGACAAGTCCCATAGCAATGTGCCCTGGTCACACTGGTCTATCGACACCTCTGCATTGCTGTACATTGTCGTTCTCATTCTCTTTTGTGGCTGGCTAAACGCAGCAAGGTAAGGGGTCAATTGCTATTTTATATGGTAGGGGTCAATTGAGACATTTATAAGTTACAGTTCTGGTTATAAAACCCCATAAAATCCATAAAAATATGAAATTGTTCAATAGGCAGAAGGTGGCATATAAGAGCATAAGTTCTTCTTTAAAATATGACTATCCTCACCTTGGGTGTGCCATGAAAATAAAGGATATCTTTGGAAAACGTTAAATCAGGCCAACTAAAAGAATGGAAGACTGTTCAACATTAGCAAGAAAATTGAAGCTTGTGGATGATACAGACGATCATATAACCAGTCGACTTTAACCATAGCCTGCAGAGGATTAAGCCTGTATTCCCATACCACAGAATACTATGTTTATCAAATACTTTTCTAGTATGCAAATTAATCTTCGGACTTGCAACTGCAATATGTAGGAACGTTCACAGCGTCTCCTTTGTTGCTCTTTCGTCTTTCATATCCAAACGACTTAACTATCATAAACTGTAACTTAACTATCATAAATTCTTTAAACTTTTAATCGATTTGAAATGGAATTTTTGGGCATGCTACCTGCCTGGAAAAGCTAGAAGCGCGCTGTGGACCAATAATGGTTCCTCCGCCGACAACTCCTCAACCTACGCCTTCACACGCACGCAGCTCTGACGACAACCTCAATTCCGCTGGATATGAAGGGTCGAGCCTGACGAAGTGATTTGGTAACGAAGTTTTATTCTCCAGGCTGTTGGTCCGAGGAAGGTATTTGATTTCCCTTCTAGCAACCATATCTGGAAAGCATCTGCTATCCGCCGCTAACTACCAAATAAAGGGCAGTTTTAACCGTAGCACCGTGAGCACATTAAATGATGGCACCAATACCCAGAATTCTAGAGGCCTGTCTGCAGGCTCTAGATGGCATTACCAGCAGCAGACTCGGATGCGATAGCCCAATCAGCTGCCTCTTTTAAAACATCTGATGACTGAAAGAGGATTAAATATATACCTGCCTGGATTGTATGGCTGCAAGTTATACAAATTGATAATATGCTGGTTATGTAAGGAAACTGATCTGCCAGAAAACGGATAACTGGCCTAAGCACATAATGAGTTTCTACATATTCCCTAATTATTCATTCTATTTGATGAGGGAACCACAAGTCTTAACAGCAAAGGCAAACCTTATCTGCTCCCTGGTGGGTCAGCACTATCCTACATATGACCTAATAATTCTACATATTTATCTTAATAATACTCTAATTTCAATATTTTGTCTTCGGGCTGATGTATTTATACATAGTATTGCGCATCTTTTCTAAGATTCTTACTAAGACATTCAATCTAAGGGAACGTCTACAAACAGAATCACGTTTTTGCTCTGCAACCCTAAGTTCTAAGTTTTCTTTGAGCTATATACTATGCAAGAATCTGTATAAGCAAAATATTTGCTAAAAATAGAAAGAAAGAACCAACGAAGAACACATAAGTGCCCCAGTTCCGATAATTAAGTACCAGTAAGTGCCAAACTTTTAGGCGAGAATTATCTAGATAAGAAGACAGTAGATACATACGACCTTTGCACATGACAAAGATTTAAATAAATGGCGATTTTTGCTGATTAGAGTCCAAAAGCAAAGAATATAAATAAATAAAAAACAACCTTTTTCATCTTTCGGGGATCGTCACCTTGACATGGTGAGGGGCTTAGTAGCTGCGAAGACTCTAAGATCAATGCCGGCGGTAGTATAACTACTTACTGATACGGCCACCCTTGCCGGTAAGGTCATCGAGGAGCAGTGAAGGGAAGAGGGATCCACAACGTAGCGTCAGTACTCAGAATAAGCGGCTCGATTGGTCCGATCACCCAGTCAAAAAACCGAAAATTTGACAAAAAAATACAGACCAGTGGTACGGCCTATCACGCGAGCATAGATTGGCGACGTCGACACACGCCATGTGTTATACACAAAACGCTTTTATCTGTGGGGATCGTGCTTTTGTACGTGGTGAGGGTCTCAGTAGCCGCAAAGCTCGACGATATTGCCGACGCTGACGTTGCTCGACGTCAACAACAACAACAAGAGCCGAAGCCACGCACCATCAAACTGCGTGCTGTTGCTAAGCGTAGAGCAACGTCAGCGTCGCATACGTCACTGCGGCAGGAAAACTTCAATACATATGCAAAAAAAAAATGTGAGTGTATTTTGTGCCGACCACTGCTCCAGACCGTAAGCGGCGATCATAATCTCAATCTATCAACAGTAATACAACGGTGGCAATTGACCCTCTTGACGATAAAAACCACGAGGCATACATTGCGTACTAAAGAGTCGAGTTTGTGTGAAAGTATGCGTGCGTGTGTGTGTGATTGTGTGTGTGTAAAAGTGTCATGGCGCCGGCAACAATGGCGACATATGCAGGCAAGCAGGCAGAGATTGCTACTGTTATTGTGCATATAGTAATACAATATAATAAGTCGAGAGTTGGTTGATATAATTGAAACAATTGCATGTTGTCTTTGGTCTGTCTTTGTGGAAATTTCTTTGTCTTGGGTGTTGGCAAAAGAATCATTTTTGGCTGGCAAGGATGTTACAGTCAGCATGTGGCTGCTTGTAAATTGATGACAAGAAATACATATAATTATTATTATAGCTGTGTGTTATTTGCATGTCAGCTTTGTACAAAAAATATGCATATGAAATGAAAATTTAGATTTTTATGGTATATGGACAGATAGCTAACCTAACTCGAGCAACAAGTTTTAGCCATCGATGACCAAAACGGAGTCTATCCCAAAAACACATACACATACGAACATAAACCTTATGACATGTGTATATGACCAGCTGTATTCTAGCAGTCTCTTTTGTGGCTGCACATTCAATAATCTATTGCAGTTTATGGCAAGAAGCCAAACAGTTGGCAAACGGAAACCAGAGCCAACGATTATGAATAATTTTTGCTGCAAATAGTCCAGACCAGCATTAAGAGCCAAAATATTTCAATAAAGAGTTTATGGCTATAAAATACTCTATCAAAAGCATTTGAGGTCAATAGAAGTGTCACTTAAAGTATGTAATACGACGATGTGGGCTAATCGATTGGATTGAGGTATTTCGGCTGGATTCTTAGGAGTTCTAGGACACTTGTTATGGTTAATTTTTTGAATGTAAAATATAAGAGTTGAAAAACTTTGGCTCGAAAAGCATATAATATAAAAATTGTCTGAGAGCACATAGAAGCTATTTGGCACCATGTAAGGCTGATGTGTGCTTAATTAATTAGTCAACACTTTCTCCTTAATTCAAGGAATTCTTTTAAAATCAATTTGTTCCATATTTATTATTAGTAATGGGTGTAAAGATGTACTGCGAGCCAAGTGGATCTATTGTACCCCCTTCACGGTTTATACATAGTTCTCCCAAGGGTCCAATGGCCTGCATATATTCCAGTATTTTATTTGGACTTAGGGTAACAACGATCTCCGGTGAGAAAACGTACATGCCTAGGAGCTTGTTTCTTCTGCTGAAGAGTGCAATGCATTCACATTTGTTCCATAACAATCAGAACTCTTTTTGCAATAAGCTATGATAAATCGGTTGCCACATGTCCGATTCTTGCGAAGAAACAACTGGCCATGTCCTTGATCTTTAAACAAATTCTTATTAAAAATCTTTTTCTTGTAATAATTTGTAAAATCATAAAAATTAGTAAATAAATAGATTTAAGTTAATAAAGTCATAATTAAAGTAAATTTATAATTTATAGATATCCTATATATAACAACTGGACCCAATACCTGCTCCTCTTATTATTTTTTTTAATAAAATTTACTGATAATTTTAGACAGATAAATGTAAGTAAAATCCTTTCAAATTAAAAAATTTTCACTCAATATCGCTAAGAAAAACACGTTAGACTTATTTATATATTTCTTTATGAAAATATAATGAAAAAATATTGTTTTTTTTTAAGTCTACCTGGATACCTGAAAACTGCCCCCAGCGATTTTCGAAAACTAATGATGTATTGTATAATAGTTAGATGTATATGCAAAATAAATTTTTTTCGCAAAATTTCAGTTATTAAATTTAACGCGTTGCGGCATAGTTTAAAAAAAAAAATTGATAAAAAGTTTCTTTTTTTTAAGCAACACATTTTCTAAAAAAAAATATGAAATTTTCTTATTTTATTTCTAAGTTTGTTCCTTAAATTTTGTCAATCAAAATTTTTTTTAAACACTTGTTTTTATATAATACGTTCTTTATTTGGTGTAAATATGAATCAAATCGATTTGGTGAAACAATGTTAAAAAAAAACGAGCATTTTTAATGGTTTTTTTTTTTTAAATGTATGAAAAAAATGCAAAAAATTTAAATAGTTTTTTGTAAAATTTGGAAAAAAAAAAGTTTTTAAAATAGCAACAAAACTCAACGAAATTTTCAAACCATATATTTTTATATAATTTTTTTTATTCAAATTTTTTTTGTTTTAAATTTTGTTGGGATACAGGTATCAAAAAGTCCGAAAATTCGGAAAACACTATAAAATATGGGAGCAAAAAGTTCTTAAAACGTCAAAAAAAGTTATCGCCGAAACTTCTAGTACTCCGTACAATATTTTTTTATTAATCTTTTGCTATATTTAAATTTTTTTAAGTGGTGAATTTTTTTCTTAATTTATTTATTTTTTTTATTTTAAGCATAAATAATTTTAAAAAATTATTGTAAAACAAATGTGAATTAAAAATTCATAGACAGGTTTAAATGTATTTCCTTTCTAACTAAAAAATATTTTTTTTCAATTCTTTAAAAAACTCAGGACAGAAATTTCCAAGGCTGAATGCATTTTTATAAATTTGTTTTTTTTTTAGTTCAGTTTCTTAGGGATGCGGGTATAAAAGTTTCAGGACAACTCAAAAAAAAGTTTTAAATTTTTTTTTTAAAACAAATGAAAGTTTACAGTTCATGAAAAATTATAAATTAGATAATTAATTTTTATTTATTTTACTTATTTATTGACTTAAAATCTTAAAAAAATCGACAAACCCGAAATTAAGACGTTGATGATTTTTGGAGATATGTACATATGATCGGGGATATCAAATCAATCTTAAGCCACAAAAATTTCCAGGGCTGCATTAAATTTATTAAAAAAAGTCAAAAAAATTATTGAATACTTAGAAGCCAAAATTTTTTTAAAATTGAACACATTCTTCTACAACTAATATGCCCCTATTTTCCATGCTTCTGTATCAAAGAGTATAAAAAGTATATCCGACAAATATGAAAATTCATAAATTGCAACTGAAACTGAAACTTGAACTTTATGTAGCTAATTGAAGGCAATTTCAGACACAGTTGTGCAGCAAATTGATAAAAAGCGCTCGGAAAATAAAAAATTTGGACATACGAGTTAAGTTATAATGCTATTGAATGCCAAAAAGCAAAAAAAAAAAAAAATACCAGAAATTTCGCATAAAATTGAATTTGACTTCTGGGGCTACCATGAAATGACACAAGAGAAAAACAAGAGCTTGGTGGGCGTTGATGCAATTCCAGTAAATTTTCAATGGAAAAATTTGGCACAACAATTTTAAGGGCAATTTAAAAGCAACGCCAGCTCGTGGGGCAATTAACATTGACGGAATGCAACAGAACGGCGAGGATTGGATGGGATTCCATGTTGGAGTGCATAAAAGGCACAGAAATTGCAAATGTCGAGACTTCAATCAATATGTCAGACTGATTGGGCTGCACTCGGTGCATTTAAATTGCCATATGGTATAAAAAAGATGCATCCATGAACTCTTTTGGATATTGGGATAGGTAAGCTGATGAGCTTAAGGATTGAAATTTGTCATTTAAGAAAACCTAAGAATGGCAAAAATTTTGAGTTTAAATTGGGAACATGTTCTTTGATTTCTTGGTAACTCATTTTTAAAATAATTGCTTGTCATGTCCGTCCTTGAAATGTCCGAAATGAAAATTTGCGATAAAGTGGGTTTTATACATAGCACTATAGGTTTTCGCATAGTATTAAGTCAAGTACTTTTAAGATAAATTATTAACCTTATTTGGTCACAAAAAATACGTTAACAAATAATTCACTACTTAATAACAATATTATATGCAGATTGTCACACAGATTATTTTCAATTATCTACAGAATCAATTAGTAATTAAAATCCTTTAAGGGGAGGTTCTTTTAAATTTGTCCGAAATAAGGCGAAGTTTGCGAATTATTTGTGGCATGATGAAAAGACATACAAACTTCCTGTTTTGATTGGTAAATGCGATTTTTATTATACAATAATTGGAAACTTTTTTCTCGACGTAATTCAAAATGGCGGCTCTTGTCTGCCTCTGCCCGCGGAATATCGTCGCCGCAATTCAGTTCTCAAGCCTCTTGTATTGAACCGAAATGAAAAATGTTTTTTTGGTTATTGAAATTAATGAAATTTCTTAATGCCTTATACTAAATCAGAATGAGTTTTGACGAAAAATTAACTGAAATGTGGACGATCCAAAAAAAAATTGTTTTATTTAAATTTTTTTTGTGATTTGACCTTGCTTAAAAATAACAATTTAATTCTCTTTCATGTATATTGTTAGTACAAGGGATACAACAAATAATATTCTTTCAAACATGCTTTAAATGAAGGGAATCGGAACAATAGATCAAGAGCTATGCTTGAAACCCGGATGAAGACATGGTTCCGAGAAAAACGCGTTTAAAGTTTTTAGAACGTCCCTCAGCGCGTGCTACTTAGGTGCGTCCAAGACGCTCTATTTCTAAAAATATCGATCGCATCGAAAAATCCTTTCATACACATATTCTACGACTATGTAGCTTTCATTTTAAGTTAAAAAAAATCGATTTTCTCTACCACATTTGAAAGAACCTCCCCTTAAGAACAGAAAAATTTCCTTCTCCCAAACCCTTGTTTACCCCTTTTCGGACTCGCTTATGCTCCTCCTGAGGTGTGGGTATGCGATCTCAGCATTCGTCTGCAGGCATTCCGATCCTGGATCATGTCATCGCTGAGACCCATTCGTTGCTGATGTTTTTGCATTTGACCGATCCACGTACTTTTCGGTCTGCCTGCCCTACGGCCGTTACCTGGAACTACGGTAAGTATTGCCTTCTTAGCGGGGTTCTCCGGCGGTCGCGTTTGAACATGGCAATACCAACGCATCTGACCTACTTTGAGCGTCTCAGTGATGGGCTTTTTAACAAACAAGCTGCCTCAGATGTGCTTGCTCTAATGTGATCAAGCTTGGTCACATCCGCCGTCATCCTTAGCATTTTCATCTCAGTCGCAGTTTAATTCCTCTCGTACGTTTTGTTCATCGTCCAACATTCGGACGCATACAAGAGTGCGGGTCTAACGACTGTCGCTTACAGCTTGCCTTTCAATTTCCGTGGCATTTTCTTGTCGCAGAAAGCGCTAGAGTTTTCTCGCCACTTCATCCACCCAACACTGGTTCGATGTTTGATGTCATCATCGCATGAAGCTTCGCTATCTACAACTGAGCCTAGGTACTTAAATTTGCTGCCTATAATCAATTTTTCCCCGCCTATATAGATATCCGGATTTGGTCTTTCTGGATCTGAAAATTGACAGGGGAGCAATTCTGTCTTTTTTACGCTTATTTTCAGTCCATGATCCGTCAATATCTTATCCCAAGTTGATACAGCATTTTGCAGGGCTACGATATTGGTGCTACCCAGAATTATGTCATCTGCGAAAAGGAGGGATATTTCGGTTTCGTCGCCGATTTGTTTTAACAAGTAGGACATGATGATATTAAACAGCATAGGACTTAACACACTGCCTTGGTGGACTCCCACCTTAACACTGAATTCGTCCGACTCACCAGCTGTGCATCTGACTTTAGTCTTGCCGTCATCATACATGTCCATAATCATGCGGACGTAAACTTCAGGTACATCATGTGCTCTCAAGGCCAACCAAATCAATTCACGAGGGACTCTGTCGAAGGCTTTCTTCAAGTCGATGAACACAAGGAACAGGTCTTTTCGGGCGTCCCGGTATTTTTCCATCAGTATCCGAAGACACTGAATAGCATCAATTTACCATTCGCTCGTAAATTTTTAAGGTGTGTGATGTTAGTTTTATTGCACGGTAGTTGGTCAGCTTACGGGAATCCCCTTTATTTTTGTAGAACGGGAGTAGATAGCTTTTCCTGAACGCATCTGGCATTGGGCTCCCACTTTTTATTTTGTTGAAAAGTGCGGTGAGCCATTTCAGCCCACAAACGCTCGTTTCCAGCCAAAACTCCAAGGGTATTTTGTCCGGTCCCACCGCCTTACCGCGTTTCATCTCCATCACCGCCTGCTTTACCTCCTCCAAATTAAAGTCAGAGACATCGGAAAGGTTTAGCTCTACATTTGGAAAAGCTTCCCTAGGAAACTCTTCGTTAAGCAGCTCGTCGATTAGAAGGGTGCCTTGCGAATCCTCGAAATATTTCGGAGCTTCTATTTCCCGTGCATTTCTTTTTTGTTGCGCCACAATCTTGTAAATTCTGGCACAATCCCTTGGTGTTTCTCTCGCATGCGAAATTTCGTTTACAGCTTGGCTTTCTAGTTCTTGATAGAACTGCTCTGCTGATTTTGCTCTTGCTTGGGCCACCATTCGTTTAACATTTTTTCGACATTCGTCATATGCAGCACGAAGCTGAGCCTTTTCGTCTTCTTCGTTTGACTCGCATTTTGTCCATTTCTTAAACGCTTTTGACTTTGCCTCGACTGCTTTCGCTATTTCGTCGTTCCACCACCAAGATTCTTTCCCATTGCGGAGGCGTCCCTTTGAAACTCCCAAAGTCTTTTCAGCTTTATCCAAAAGCGTTTCACTCAATTTATTCCACATTTGGTTAGAAACACAACAGTAGGTTTTAATGGAAACTTTCTGTTTTACTTATAATTTTTTTTTTATTATTATTTAGTACATTTACATTGTCCAGCAAAGATGAAAAAAAAAAAAAAAAAAAAAAAAACCATTTGGTTAGGACTCAGCTCGTCGCACGCGGTGTTCGGTGTTATCAGAGAGCCATCCGTTTATTTCCCGAATGAATGGCGTGACTACTGGCTCATAAGCTTCGTTTTTCAAGTTGTGCCACTTTATTTTCTCAACTGGTTTGGAGACTCATTTTGTTCCCTTTTCTTTTGGTAGAATAAATTCCGTCAAAAGCAAACGATGTTGGGATACCGCTGATTCACCTATAATTACTTTGCAGTCTCTTACCCATCGTCTCATGAAATTTAAGCACAGATGGAAATCAATCTGTGTTGCATGAGCACCACTGCAATACGTAATCAGGTGCCTCTCCTGCTTAACGAACCATGTATTCAGGATTACCAAGCCATAAGCTTTACTCATAGCGAGAATAGAACATAAAAATGTATAAAATAAAAATAACGTAAGTTGAACATTTTTTGCCTAGAAATTCCAGTAGAATAAAAATTTTTTATAGGGCTAATAAATGTAATCATTTTTTTCCAAGGGATGTTGCTCCCAGATCCGGTGAAGACTTTCAAAGTTTAATGCTAAGTAACAGGATAAGAATCTAAAACCACAGCACATAAGTGTTCTGACATAACCTTACAGAAAGCCATAAATTGAGGTACTTTGGAGGGTATCTCTTACAGCTCAATTTTATATCGAAATCGGACTGTGACCCCAAAAACATATGAAAAACATCACCGGAAAACCGGACTTGGAAAAAAATATTGTTGGGTTTTTTGCTGGGTGCATCCAGAACCGTTGGGTCCAATTCAGATGGCGGCTTCGGATTCAACGCGTCGAAAGACATAAGAAAAAATTTTGATGTGTTATCCAATCAAATGCAGCTTTAACAAAAGACTAAAAAACATTAAACCACCAACATTTTGTGTGAAGAGCAGCCAGAAGCATTGCAAGAACTGCCAATGCATCCCCAAAAAGTCACTGTTTGGTATGGACTATGGGCCGGTGGCCTCATGGACCGTACTTTTGCAAAGACGACGAAGGCAGGAACATCAGCAAAAAAAGTCATAACTATTGTAGCTGTGATTCTGCGTCTGAAACCTTGAAGTGAAATCAACGCTCAGCTCCAAATAAAATAAATAAAATATAAATCCTACTACCGATATTCTCAAAATTTGTTATCCTTGGATCTGCTCAATGCCTGGTACTTTCTGTGGACCAACAGGTGGCTTTGGACCCTGTGGACTGTGTGGACCCTACAATGGACAATGGTTTAAGGCAATAAATTACTGTTGTGGACCATTTGGGCCATATGGTTGTTGCGCCTATACCGGTCCATGTGGAGGATCTTGTTGTTAGTCTGTTTAAAGGAAATGTAGGAATCTTTAAATCCTTTTGAAGAGCTTGCGATGTTAAAGACATTTATTTATGGATTGTGTATATATTTATTTTTATTTTTTTGTGATTTTTGGTGTAAGTGCTTTTACGTTTCGGTAGTGTTTTTTAAAAGCAGCGTCAACTGCAATCCCTCATAGAAAATATCTCCATTTCAATTGTATTTTTGCTGTTAAATCGCGCAACCATGGATTTCAATAGCATATATTTGTATATGGAGAAGAATGGTACGCCGGTCACTAAACAAGAACTCGCCAAGTATCTGTCATATATGTGCTCCATGCCTATAACAGAGGCGCTTCAGAGGGTCAATTTATGCTTGGCTTATATGGATATGAACCAATTGGTTTCGCATGTCGGTTTCCGTTACAAGACTGTGACACTTTCGGGGGACCCAAATCCACCAAATCAGAAAAGCGACGGCCAATTTGGTTGCCAAGAACCGCATAATGCGGAACACAGCACAAAGTAATGCCCACATTCGCAGCGCTTTGGCGCGCCCATCTCAAGCCACATCCACTTCATAAAACGGTCATTCAAACAGGAACAGGCAACCAGACGCCGATCAAAGGCTGATGGAATTGGTATGGGATCGTTTTCATGACCAGCTTTACGACAAATTCCCTTTTCCATCATACAGGGATCTGTTACACATTTCTGGTGCAGCATCATTTCCCGTTTGGCTATGCCTGTAGCCAGCTCAAGATCATCGACCAATACCTTCTTGTTAACTGAAGTGATAGATATGGCATGTGGGGTACCGCCAATAAGCTTACCCAAACTCAAGCGATGTAGCCAAAAGTTTTTCTCTGCATCACGCTGGGCTAGCTGCGAAACCGCGCGCTTGAAGGCGCCCGGCTTGCCAAACAGTCGACGAATGTAAATGTTTAGTTCAAAACGAAAAAAAAAAAAAACAAAAATTTGTTCCTGATATTTTGACAAATAAAACAATTGTTGCTGCCATGTGTTTATATGATTTTCATATTGGTTTCATATTGTCTTGCATAGATATTTGTTTGAAGTTTAATCAAAATTGATTTAAATAGTAAACATACAAAAATTTAACCAATGCTCTCTTCTTCAGAGACACGAATAGCGTACCTGTGTATTGCGTCACCTTCTAATTTTTGAATCATGATTCGTTGGTTTTTTAACGTTTTACTTTTTTACTAGCACAGCGCTGCAAAGGAGCCCACGTAGCGTGGTTACTTATAAGGCTTTCTTGGCTTATCACTCCATCTTGTTCAAGCTCAAAAACTTAACCTCAGCAATCTGCTCCAGAGTGTCCCTGGGCACTTGCACCGTGAATGGAGCATTCCTTCGCGGTCGAAGCCTGTGCGAAACAGTCCACCCTGTCATTATTGGACTTCCACTAGAAGGCATCCTGTTTCTGACGCTTTTTCTGTTGGAAATTCCAGACGCTTCCCTGATTTCTCATTGGTTGAAAGCCGACATTGTGCTAATATATGAAGACTCTCTTGTAGCCTGAGTTAAACGATGCAAAGAAACCAGAGAGCATGGTTTTTGGTCACTTGTCGTTTTTTTTTTTTTCAAAGAAACTTTATTTTATATTCAAAATCCAAATAGTTACAAAATATGTTTTTCCAAAGTAATAAAAATCAAAATGGCGCCTGTAGAGAGCTACGCGTTCAAGACTTATTTTCGAAGAGGCCTCCACGGCTGCAACTTTTTGACGTCAAATTGATCTGAAGCATGAAGAAATTTTTTTCCTCTTAATCTATGGACCAAAAGCAAGTGAAGCAAGCAGGAGTTTTCAATAACATCACTTTTTATAAGAAATGGCGTAAGTTTGAAAAAAAAACAGCATTTTTTTCGTCAAAAAAATCATGAAAGGTAAAAAATTTTTTTGTTTCGACAAAATCCTACTTTGCTCATTTAAAAATGATGTTACAAAGATTGTTTCAAAATTTCAACTCGAGCGGATAAAAATAGACTCAGTTATTCGTGAAGCCAATCGAAAAAAACTGGTTTCGAGAAAAACGCGTTTAAAGGTTTAAAACTGGCCCGATGTTTATAAGTGGGGGGAATTTTTTTTTTTTTAATCACTTTGGGACATAATTTCTAACATAATATCTACCAATTTACTTAAAAAAAAAAGTCGATTTTCTGAAGGTTCTACACTGGTGTTAGCCCTTATCGACAAATGTTGACAGTCGCTCAATTTTCCTGACCCCAATTAGTCTACGCATCGCAAAATAACTTGATGATTATAATAAATGCTGCCAAGATTTTTCTTCTAAAAAGTACGAAAGCAGTACGCAGAGTTTGGAACAAAACCGAAGAACCAGTATTGCTATACGAGTTCTGACTAAACTTAAGCGGATTAAAGAATTCCAAACACTCCATGACTTTGCGTAGATAACATTTTTTATTGAGGAAAATTGGTGCAGGGTACTCATTCTCATAAGCCTTAAGGCTTTAAATAATTTAAAGCTACTCTCAATAACTCCCGACTCGTCGTTCTGAGCTCGGTAGCAAACTGTCGCTCTTTAAATTCAAATAACTTAAGCATTCAACAAGCTTCAGATACCACAAAGCTCAATCTGGAGCTATAATCGCTCCGCATACACACATTCAAAGTAACTTCACCCACACACATACGAACCATCCTTGTACACACACACAAATTTGCACAGCTCAGCAAACAAAATGGCTGCTAAGACTACAAATGTTGCCTTTTGCCAGTTAGGTACCTTTTGCTTTTTACAAGATTTATGTTCGATAAGTAACTCAAATCACGTTCGGTAAATGCTTACAAAATGTTACAACAAATTTTTTTTTTTATTATCCCCGCCTTGTTCCTTTATGCCCTCCGCATATGCAACTAGATGCATGCAAATCTTTTATTGACAGCACGTTTCCTTATAGTATGTACTAGACATGACAGACAGACAAACGTTGTGAACATGTTTCATGCTTTTAGAGCAACATATGTTGAACTTCTTTGAAAAAGAAAAATTCCTTAAAATATATAGTATATGTACTCGTACGAGATACATAGTTTTTGCAACCACGTAGCAAAAATATGTGGCAATTTAATTGGTTTCCATTTTTTTTTTGAAAAGCATATCCTAAAAATTGTTGCAAAATTTTTATTTTGAGGTTTATTTCTATAGTTTTTGTTGGTCAGTAGTGAAATAAAAAAAAAAAAAAACAGCAAACATTTATAACAAATTACATAGCCACAATGTGGCTGTAGCACCCACACAGCTGCATTTAATTGAAACACATACAGAGTTGCATTCAGACACATACAAACACACATACACACAAAGGTGTAGAGCGCAATGAAGCGTATTTTGTAGTGCTTTTGATTGATTTCGGGTGAAATATTTTTATACCCTGCACCTATCAAAGGGTCAAGGGTAAACTAGATTTGTGCAATGCATGTGACAGGTAGACAAATATTAATGCCGCGCATTGCTTCCGACCAGTGTTGCCAAGTTTTCGGAGGTACAAAAAACCTTATTGCTTTAAGACACGAAAAACGCCATCTAACAAAAACTGCGGCTAACCTTGGTTACGAGCCGATAAGTGTGCCTCTAGAAACAAAATGTTTAAAAAATTTTGGTATCCTCAACATCTTTTACTCGTTGCAAAATGGCATGCTAAAACTGAAAATGAAGTCCAAAAATGTTTAAATGGAACGGATTTCGAGACATTCAAAAAAAATAACAATTTTCGAAATTAAAAAAAAGTGTCTACTTAAAAGCAACTGTCTCCGGTTGAACTAAACTGATTTTGTTAATTTATTTCCTTAACTGTGGATAATTGAATTACGCATTGATTATGCTCGGAACATATTTTTTTCAAATTGACGGTTGGACGCTATTTATGCATTCATATGAAATTTTTCCGAATTTTTAGACAAGTGTTAAAAAAAATCTATTTTGAACGTAAGTTTAAAAATTTAAAAGGAATTTTGCACACAGTTTTTTCATGGGTCATAAAGTTCGATGGATTACGAACAAAATGAATGGTTGTTTATCAAAATCGGAGAAAAAATGTGAAAATAACAGAAATTTTTGTAAAAAGTGAAAAATGTAAATTTGTTTTAAAATAATAATTCGTTTGTTTATAAAGATATCATAACCAAATTTGGCATTCGAAGTTTTTTAAACTTCTGTAGCTCTGTACCAAATTTTATCAAAATCAGTAGACTATAGCATCTATAGCACCGATCGATCGGTAAAAAAAACGTTTTTTCTACGAAATTAGCTGTAATCAACTATGAAAATTTGAAAATTTGACAAAATATTTTCCTACACTAATAAACCATTTAATTGCATACGCCTTTAATTTTTAAAATAAGCCATTTAAAACTGATCGCAAATAATTAAAAGGTGAGTGCAGGGTATCCCACAGTCGGTCGGCGCTTCGCTTGAATCACATTTTTTCCACATAACATGGCACAATAAAAAGCCATAGAAAATGCATGAACCTGCCACAACGGCTTGCTTTTATTGATTGAATTGCTCGGGAAACAAAAATAAAAATTCCAAGTTCTCCACTTTTGCCCCATTTACTTTTTAAGTGGTGATGTTTATAACATTTAACGACTTTTCTGCATTGCCTTTGAGAATCGTAAAACAAGTCACATGTTATTACAATTAATATTAATTTAAGACTGACAACATAAGCCCAAACAAGTACCAAGTTATGGCAGATTTGGAGGACAATTTGTCGCAACTCTAAACAAAGTCGTTAGGGTGAGTTACAAAATGCCATAAAGGATATGTGGGGGATATGTGTCAAGAAGCGGCAAATACTTTACTTACAAAGATGACAAAGAAACAAAACGAATCTGAAGTGAAAAATATCTGATGAATATGGGATACTCTTAAAAGAGCTTTTATATAGGAGAATTTCAGAAGCTTCTTTCAATATTTAAAATAGTACCGTAAAGGAACAAAATACTTAGTTGATGAAACTTTCCGGTTACGTAGCGATGGCAAAATTTGAGACAATTGAGATAATTGAGAAGGCGCCTGGCAGAAAGATACGGTTGAGTTAAGTGATATTTTGTAGTTGCTCTTTTTGAACCATTAATGGAAATAAAACAACTGCTTTCCAAAACTTATAAATTTTATTTTTTTGTGACATGACAATAAGAGAATCAAGCTTGAAAAGCTGACAGCGAAGCAAGGGCCGAAGAATCTTAAATTTTTCGAGGATACTATTGGCTAGTAGCGCTACCAAATATGTAAAAAAATCGGAGAAAGTTGGGGGAAAAGAGGCCCACTTCACTTATTTTCGCCGATATAGTACATAAAGCTGTGTGCTTGTGCGTTCAACAGCTACGAGCGTGGTTTACTTCTCTCTCTCTCTCTCGTTTTTCATTCTCTCACAAAAAATTGCTCTTGACGCCTGGGTAGCTGTTGCTCCTGACAGATACCTTTCTTTATGTTTTATACCGATACTTAAAGCGTTGTGAACGTAGTAAGCAAATTTAATGGATGAGTTAAGGGATTTTTTTGTTTGTGAGTTTACACACCAATTTTGTGGGACTATATATATTATTAATAAATCAAAGATAGTTTTTTTTTTCTGGAAGGGAGGGTTTTAAAATTGATACATAGTTGCTAATAATTATATAATACATACATTAAAAAAAGACAATCGCGACACTAGGAACACAAAATCTTAGCATTCCCAAGTGGATTTGCGTATGTGTTGTTTGTTCAATTTAAATAATCAAGAACTTCATATATAATAAAATAAATTTATTTTCAATATTTTTACAACATAATAAAACAGCACCAAAAACATTACTTTATTTCTTAGTGTTATTTACGAGTGCTGGAAGACTCATTATTACTATTAACATAAGCCTTCAGTGTTTACAGGAACTTTTTGACAAAGCTTTATATCCCTTACAGATATCGACTGGTCAAATCTTATTTCAGTCGTTTTATAGGGTGGGCCATCTGTTGGCTTGTTGCATTTTATTTATATATTTATGTATTCGTATATTTTCCAACAAAATTAGGCAAATGTATATATCAAATGCAAGTGTGATACTACTCATTTATGTATGAAAAATAAAATCACCCAGATGGCCACCGCGTCTCCACAGGCCTGCATGGCTCTTCTACCATTGTTACGTATTTTCAATCTTGTAAGCGTGTAAATGAAGATACGCATGCAAAATTCGACGCAAAGTGTTGCCAAATTTCTACTAAACCATTCATATACTCTTTACAATTATTTATTTCCATTATGTTCATCCCATTGCCATGCTACGCTTATGCTCCTCCTGAGGTGTGGGTATGCGATCTCAGCATTCGTCTGCAAGCATTTCGGTCCTGGATCAAGTCATCGCTGAGATCCATTCTTTGCTTATATTTTTGCATTTGAAAAAAGGTGAGGTTTTTGGCACTTGTGTATGGATATTCGTTAGTTATGCACTTTCCTTTTACACCGGCGGTTGTCTCCAGACCCGGTAAACAATCGCATACACTGATCTTTGGAAGATCTTTAAGATGTTAAAAATGTGCCTCAGGCTCAATGTGATGGTAAAAATGCCTGCATCTGACTAGTTCTCTTTTAGGGGCCTCTTACGCCAGGTAGAGAATACCGTGGTGCTAAATTCTATTCTATAAAAAGCAAACTACAAACTATAAACTAAAATTTTCTTCATATAAAAATAAACCACATAAAAATATTGTGTGATTATGTTTATGTAATTAAAGTAAATATATAGACTGTTAATAGCCAATTGCCCAACACTGTTACTTCATACGCCACTTATGCGATGATCATAAAGGATAACATGGCCGTAAAACTCCGAGTGAATCATTTGTCTCTGAACATTGTGGCTAAACTCACTCGGTTCGGTAGTGACAGGAATAGCTTTGTGATCGGCCTTATGCAAAAAAAATATTCCATCTGGACCACGCATAATTTTAAAGTTCTGGGTTTCATTATTAGTTGTTTGTCCCGTCTTCCAATCATAGTAAATCATATGGTTAGGCTTGGGCCGGAGACGCAAACGCTTCTCAAAGACAGCCTTCCAGTCGGTGGCACCTCGCCTGCCCGTACGTGCACCGCGTAGACTAGCCTCGTAGTCTATATATCCCGATACATGAGAACCATTTCTACGGTGGTACTGTACATAGATAATAGTCTGAAAACATATAAAGTATTAAGTATACTGAAATAAACAAAGATCTCATGGCATCTACCGATAGTTTCAGCAAGCAATTATCTTCTTCACGCTCCGCAAGAGCACGCAGAACTTCATCGTCGTTATTCAGATATATACTAAATAGTTTTGTTGCCCATACCCTTGGATATGCCAGCTCAAAAGCGATTTTGCGTCTTTTATAGAACACTTTTTTTTTGTATAAAAACAAGGAGCGGTAGCCCAGTCCTAACATTTTAGTCATAGCTTCCTTTGGTAACAAACGACGGTCCAGAGGTGTCGCTAAGGACTCCAAGTACTCCTTATAGGTTTTGAACTTAAATATATCCATGTTTATAAATGAAGTCAAAAGTATTTATCTTGAGTATATGTAATAGTTTTTCGTAGTGTGTACTGTATCGGGTAGAAGTTTGTTTGGTAATGAATTTTTGGGAAATATATTGACATAGTTAGGCCTGAAAGCCTACTTACTTTTTGATTTTAGTAGAATAACTTCATTTTGAATCTTCTGTTTCTAAGACTTATTTCTTCGTAGACAACCACTCTTTGGGCATATCGATAACAAATATTTTCTTTCTTATTGAGTGATATCGATGTACTAAAAGAGAATACAAGGATTGCCTTAATGCATATTAATGCAGTGGGCTTGATAACCTAAACCGTCATTATTGTCTTTACATTTTTGCTTAAATTTATATTTTTGAACAAATTTTATTGAGTTAAAATATTTAAATTATTTATGAATTGAATTGAAAATCAATATACTGACATAGATACTCTTTACTTAAAGGTACCACTGATCACCACAGCTTTTATATAGGCCTTGGATCAGAACATTTAACACCTCAACTCTAAAGTTTGATTTAAAAATTGCTAATACTTTATTATTCTCTCGCTTAAAAAAATTAACTTAATAATATAAGCTTAAGCAACAATATTTATTAAAATTAAGCACAATTTAGCTATTTTTATTAAAAGAAACATTTTTTTGCGAAACACGTTAACCCTGTTGCACCTATTTATACGTTTTTTTTTTTTTTTTTTTTTGTTATAGGTGTAGGAAGTTTGAAAAGCCGAAAAGTGTGGGACTTGTGTTACCTCATCCACTAAGCCTACCAGCTACTCCCCGCTTCCCTCTCAAGGTACAACCACTCAGTATTACTTCTCGAGGGGGAGAAGGCATGAAGGCCACATCTAGATTCTCATCAATAATTTAAATTGTTACACTGGCGCACAGCGAGACGCAAGAATTTGATTATCTCTGCTGCCATGTTGCTTATAGCAGACCAATTGTTTTGCGAACTAAGTAGGATATCCATCAAGTCGTTGACTATGAATGGCCTCCCAAATCCCAAGCTTAGTTCTTCCCGTTCAGCAGAGGATCTTGGACAGATAAAAAATACATGTTCAGCTTCTTCTTCTGTGGTCCGTGCACAGTGTGTGCTAAACGGATCCGTCTAATGCTTAAATCTATGCAAATAAGACTTAAAGCAGCCATGTCCTGTATTAGATAGAAGTCAGTTTGTCCAATGCTTCCTACCCATACGGTTGATGCATACAGGAGGATAGACCGTACCACGTTAGCAATGAGACATCTGCTTCCTTCTCGCGGCCCGCCAATATTTGCCATAAGACCAGTAAGTGGGTTAATGGCTTTCGCCGCTTTGTCACCAGCATGCTGTAAGTGGTGCTTGAAGGTCAGCCTGTGATCTAGAAGCAGTCAAAGGTATCGTATTGCCGGCTTGGAACATATCTCTGTGTTGCCCACTCGGACTGTGGCAGTCTCGACGTTTTTTTTGCGGCTAATAAGAACTGCCTCCCGTTTTCTCCCAGCCAGTCTATAACTAAGCTGATCACTGCGTTGGTACAGCGCTCGACCCCATGCAGCTCCTTGGCTACAACTACCACTGCAATGTCATCCTCAAAACCCACAATAGTCGCACCGTTTGGAATTGGCAAGCGGATCACACCGTCATACATTATGTTCCACAGTGCGATTCTTGTGGTACGCATCCGGAAATAATGTTTTGTTTACGCACGAAGGAAGTATTATACA
This sequence comes from Chymomyza costata, assembly GCA_018150985.1. Taxonomy (NCBI): domain Eukaryota; kingdom Metazoa; phylum Arthropoda; class Insecta; order Diptera; family Drosophilidae; genus Chymomyza; species Chymomyza costata. The sequence continues at coordinate 751,526 of JAECWU010000257.1, forward strand.
ACAGGACTCGATTTTGGAAATAATCGCATAAGAGGTTAACTCCGCTGATATTCCGGTATCTGGAGCCTGTCTAGCGCTTGAATTATGCTCTGCCAGCTAGTTGTATTGAAGATGTCTTTACGTCTAGCGTAGTTATCATACACTACTTCTTGCTGCCATTGCGCCATCTTATGTCTTGAATAGTTTTTTTTTGCTCTATCGACGACGGTGTTTATGGCATCAACAGTGCTCTACCTCTTGCGTAAAACAAATTGTAGAGCTGAGAGTGCCTGCCGTTCCTCAAGCTCTTTCTCCAAGCGGTTGCAAATAATACGCTCAAACTGCATTCCAACTTCGTCCACCTATTTATAAGCTATCGGTATGGCAATGTGTATGCGTATATGAGCATATGCCAAAAACACGATTTGGCTTGTACATGCCATTTTTTTGATAAAATTAGGAAAAAACTTACTAAAAGTATTTATCAGTTAATATCTTACTTTAATTTGGCATAAATATAATCTAAAAATGTTGAAGAATATTAAAAAAAAAATGCAGTTTCAAATATGTACACTTTTGAACCAATTTTCCTTTTCGTTTTGATCGGATTCAAAATCCATAAATAATTCGTTTCGAATTTCGAATCTGAATATTTGATTTGTTTTCGTTCTTCAAAGCCCGGCTGCACAAATATCATTTTTTTTTTAAATTTTATAAATGTAAGTTATTTTCCTCGAAATATAACAAGTTATGAAATTCCAATTGACCTTCTGAGACTGACAATTCTACTGACGTGGTAGCATACGAGACACCATTTCGCTAGCTTATATTGTTCAAGTTCCTTTTTGCATACCTTCAAAAATGATTTTTATATTTCTTATTTCAAAAACTTATATCTATAGAAAAACTCAAAAATATATTCCATATTGTAATTTTTTAAACAAACATTTTGCATTAATTAAAGTTCAAACTTAAAGTAATCAGCCTTAAAAAAAAGAGATCTATTCAATGGTTAAATAAAAAGTTATAGTTTGCTTTGGCAGGTCTCACAAAGTGACTTAGAGCACTGGAGGCAAATTGACTTAAGGCTATCGCAGCAACATTATTTAGCTATTCTTTTTATTTTTGTAAGCCAATAGAGCAGTTTTCTTCCACTTGGTGGAACGGACCGAAGGGTTGGTAGCGGAGGAGGTAGATCTTTTCCGAGAACTCCGGTGACCATTGTTCTCAATTATCTTGGCAATCCTTCGGCGTATAGCCGGACTTTCATGTGATCTAGCACCAATTCTCTTGCCATATTCAGTATGGAAGTTTTTCTCCTTATTTTTTCATCACTGTCAGCACACATTTGATACAATACAAAGTTATTAACTCCTATCATATCTATTATTCTTTGGAAAATTGCCAAAATTTTACAACATAGATATGACAAAAAGCTTGAACCAAAGCTCCAACCAGCCTTCAAAATTATATGTATGTAGACGTCCTGGTTATCTAAACATGCTGGGGGCAGCGGTTCTTGATATTCTTGGGCACTCTTTTCTATTCCATGTAAATCCATTTTTACCCTTGAAATATTCAGATGCTGAGATCATCAGTGGTAAGTTGGCGCCCAGAGGCAGATTCATGACTTGTAAAGCATAGTTCTTGAATCTTCGTATGAAATTTCGTCAGCATCAAAAAGTTCTGGCTAAAAATTCGGGTCATCGGTCTTCATCATCAAGAGCGCTGAAGTCGTCTTCGCTTTCTTCTTCTAACTACTGTTGAATCTGCTCCTCGCGTCTCTTAAAAGTTCCAGCCGATGTTCTCTTAGAACCGTGAGAGCCTCGACTTATGTTTAAGTGATCCATCTAAAAAACCATCACTAAATAGAACATAGCGAAATAATTTCACTGACGTGCTGTTTTAATATATATTAAATATACTGAGGTGGTTGTCTCTCCGATACATACCTGATGAAGTTGACTTATAGACACGCTTCTTAACTCACGTTAGAGAACGTAATAGATGTTTGTAAGGTAACGATAAAACACATGTTTTTCTGTTTCTTGGTGTCTGTCAGACTACCATGGCAGAGTAATTTTTTTTTTTTGCTTAAAGTAGCAGCAATTTAACATTACGTGTTACATTTTAGCTAAACAATAAAACCATTCACACGTTTATAAATTTATTATTTTAATTCACACATAATTTAATAATTTTTTAAAACTTAAATCATTGGGAAATCTCATTAAACTTTAAGCGCGCTTTGTTCTCAATTCCAAATAAACATTTTTTTTTTCACGCCTTAGTGCACTAAATACCATTCGTCGTGGAAAAATATATACAATAAACAAGATACATATGTATGTAGACCACTATATCATAACGTCGAATTGTATATGGGCATAAAATACCATTAAGCAAATATTTGCAAATATTTTTTAGTTTTTGGTAGTTTTTTTCGTTTTTCCTTTATCAGCACTAAAACTAACACAGCTGACAAAAATTTTCATTGGCAATTTTAGGTGCATAAAAAATATAACACTTAGTATGTGGGCAGCAAACAAATTTCGCGCACTGTTGCATGAAATTTAATTTTTTTTTTATGCAGCACGTGCAAAAATATAATGTAAAAAAAATTGATAACAGGTAAATAAATGATTTATATGTTTTGCGTAATTAAAATTGCTCAAAAGATTTGTTTTGTGCTTTTTAAATGAGAACTCTTAAAAAAAAGTATTAAAAATTCAGAAAGTAACATATGTTGAAATAAATATTAAAACGACGACTTAAAAGTGACGGTAATTTATTTGTTCTAATTCTCTTCCAATTAGCAGATTTTAGAGATTTTTTTGTGTGCAATTTTATTTAATTTTTTTCTTCCAATCGGATTTACGACTCCTGAATTCTCTGCTCATCAGAGTTGATAAATCATTAATTTATTTGCTTGGTTTAATTTTTTGTGTTGAATGTAATCCCATACACTTTATTGAATTTGCATCAATTAATACAAATAATTAAAAAAAAACGTTTGTTGAGCAAAGTAAATATTTTTATTAGTCAATTTATTTTATCATATAAACAAAATTATGTCTTATTTTAAACATAATAAAAATGTATAATAACATAGACCAACATGATTTAGTTGTTGGAAAGCTAGGGGTCATTTCCGAAGTAATTTGCTGCGTAGAATCCGAATCCGGACTTCGAGGGATATACTTCGTAACTTTAAATAGCCATAACTTTGAGAAATGATCGCTTGAACTTTTAAATTAAAGGGTAAGAATGGTACTAAATGATGTAACTGGAGTGACAGACCACAAAAATTATTTGCACCCTGTTCATAACCTCAAAAGTAGGAAAAAACTCAGTTTTTCGGGTAAATAACCTCAAATATCTAAAAATCCTGACGTGATAGGCCAATTCTGGCCCCGGATTCAGATTCTACGCAGCAAATTACTTCGGAAATGACCCCTTGCTTTCCAACAACTGAAATGACCCCGGTATTTGTTGGCCTGTGTAATTTGAAATATTTTGAAAAAAAAAAAAAAAAAATTCGTATATTTTTTTTTTAAACTAAATAATGTTGTTTAATTTTTTTAACATTATTCTACCAAATCGATTTGATTTATTTTCATACCAAATAAAAAAAGGTATAAAAATACGTGTTTAAAAATCAAAAAGTAATTGACATATTTAAGAAGCAGAATGTGTTCGTTAAAAAAAGTTAAATATGTATTTTTTTAGACTTAAAAAATTGGTTCAAAAATATTCAGAAGGTTTAGTCACAATTAACCCTCTAGTACCCAAGACCGCCAAACAGGCTTACAGAATTTGATGTTTTCTTAGAGTTTCCCGATACATAAACTTGATTTTAGTTTTTTAATAAATTTTGGGGAATTCTAAAAATTAGTTTGGGCCCATGTATAGTACTGGCTAATGCGTACAATGTCTGTGAGTGGCAGTCAAAGTTAAAATTTCGTGAAAAACAGCAAAAATAATCATTCTGAAAACTGAATCAAAAGCAATAAAAATAAAAAAATTGTTTTTGCTTACGTAGGTAAATAAAAAAATTATTTCCATATTATTAGTAGTGTATAAGACTTACAAAAAAATAATGTTTTGTTCGATATAGATTTTTACTTAAGAATTTTCCAAGGAAAGGTGTACCCCGTCTAGAGGCGGTCTTGGGACAAGTAGCCAAAAATAAAATCGTTTAGTACGTTGTGTGCTGGACACTTTATTTGCGATCCTGTTGGTAAAAAATGCTCTGATGAGTTAGGAAAAGTTATCGCAAACATAAATTATCATCGCATTTCATGCTGTAATTGAAAAAATTTTGGAATCATTGGATTTCGATGTTGATACGGTTGGCAAAACAGATGAAGAACAGGACGAGAATGACAATGTTGGTGTTGAATTATGTAAGCCAGATTCCTTTGAATTAAGGGGAATGGACGCTTGTCATGTCACCATCTACACTGTCTTTTGACATTTTTCAAAATTCTAATCAAAATTGTGCTTCGTTACTATCCGCATCATCTTTAATTGATTAATAATCAAGTACACCTTCAGCATCCCAACGTTCATGCCATGCTCTTTCCGCGCCTGTTTCATCTCATATGTACATTATCTTCTCAAAGAACATCTAAAAGTAATCTATGGGAAAATTTTTGATTCAGCTCTGGATATAAATCCGAAATCGAAGGCATTCAAAAAAGTTTTATGGCGTCAAAAAAAACTTGGTTTTTGAAGGCAGATGCAATAAAATTTCATGAACCTGAAGTAGAGGATGTTAAAAAGCTCGATAAACCACCTAAGTAGCTTGGAATATTTAAGATTACGCCTAGTAGAATTATCCGTATCGATTTGGAAAGACAAAGAAGCCGTCAAATACCTGAAAAAATCGATTTCAGTTTCATACGTTCGGAGGAAAAATTTGTTGACATTGATGGCCTGTAATATAAATACATGAGTATAATAAACAGGCCCGACGAATTTGGGAGTAAGGGGTTTAAAAGAATCATTAAGCCCTCATGATAAAGAATATCGACTACCTAAATTGCGAGCTCAGATAACATTTGCTTTGTGAAAGTCAACAAGCGAAATTTGTATAAAGGATACTTGGCCAAAACTTAATTGCTACCTTAAGACGTGTGGTACGTGAACGGTACGTGTATCGTAAGGAAACCTGCAAAATTTCCTGGATATAAGTCAGAAACACAAGTATTTGCCGACAATGCAATGTGAATTTTTATCAGCAAAAATAGTTTAATAGTTTCATCATAAATAAAAATAAATATGTAAATATGATGAATAAAATTATGAATAAGCTTCCTAAGCACACTATTAAATAAAGTTGTCACATTTTTCCTTATTACAATGTACTGTTGAAAAATAAATCATACGCATCCGTTTTAAGTGTACTCATTTTTTTCGCTTTTTTCCCAAGACCGCCTACAGGCGGGCTAAGGATATTACCCCATAAAACCCGTTTCTTATAATGAATAAATTTTCACTTTTCTGTTTTTTTTTTTTTTTAATTAAGGTGTAACGCGTTAAGCTTAAAATTTTAAAAATTTTGGAAAATAATTTTTTTTTTGACCTATGAGTTGATCTGCATCTTTTCAGTACCTTATCCAGCTAGACCCTTTTAAAGCGAAAAACATATATTTTATTTATATATTAATAGATTAATAAGGCGATAACTGAAGCGGACAATTCAAAAATCGAGGTTTTCGATTTCAACACTATATCTCCTGCGATATTAAAATAAAAATATAAATTAAAAAACCGATTAAGGTCCAATCAGGTATAATGTTGGGATGCTTTACAAAATTTTTGATCGCCAAATTTGATTACGATAACCTCATTAACAAACGAATTGTGACCTGAAACATCGACAGATTTGTCATATGTGGGCTAAAAAATTTAGATTTGGATAAAAATTGGTGCAGTTATTGGAAACTCTAAAAAACTAATCTGCTGACGACTTTGGTTCCGGTAGCTTTACAAACAAATGAATAATGGCCTTAAGACTTGTGGTTTTAGCGAGGTGCTATGTACCTTATGGGATTGAAAAAATAAAATAAGCTTGACAAGCGATCTATTCCAAAAGTTTGGTTTATCTAGCTCTTACCATTTCCATTATCTAGGCGTTCAAACATATTTTCTCCTCCTGACCATATCTTTGGTACATTTATTATGGTAAAATTGTGTGTTTTCTGCTCCTGCGGCCTTTACAGATATGGCTTAATCGACGCCGGAATCGGTGCTACTCAGTCTGGTATAAAAAGTTATAGTTTGCCAAGATTCTTTCTGTCTGAAAGCATCTTAGTCGGTAGAATGAACGTCTTTGAAGTCACCTAACTAAATTGGCGTAGGGACTCGTCAAAGCCAATCGCACAAGCATGCTGAAAATGAGTTCCTGAACTGCTTCCTCCTCACCGAAGACAAAGTATCCAAATTAGAGAATCTTTAGTACAGATTCTTGATGACCTTCATCAGAAGAAATGAGCTTCTGCAAATATACTTAAAAATATTAAAAGCTTACAACATTAAAAAAAATTCTTTTAAATCCATGACACTGTGACAATTTCCTTATTGAAAACTTCCGCTTCGCTAAAAATTTTAGTTAGCTACCTTAGCTGTAAGTATCAGTGCCAAAATTTGGCAGTTTTAAAACAGTAAAACCGAGCGTTTAATTTGTTTAAACATAGTTATATAGCTCCATTTTGGTTAGCTTTGACTTATTGAAACTTCAAAAAAGCCTTAAGCAATTTACCCATTTTACAAGGACGACAACATTTTGAACCAAACTTAACTTTCAGAGTATGCAAATTTATATTGACTTCTATTGCCTACTTTAAGGCTTGCATACAATTTCATGTTAGCATCGAATCCTTCGCTGATTTATGTTGCACTTTGACAGGTGTTAGCCCGAAGCAATACCATCGACACACCTATACATGCATGGATGTTGCTTTACGCGAACATACACCCACACGCATACACACGCTCTTACAGATACACACTCCCGCACACACAAAGTTGGTCTGGCTTGGCGGCACACTGTTCCAGTGAGCGTAGCTGCCATAATTAGTTTGGCTGCATTTTCACGCTTTGCCCAAAATGGCCGCCGTGATGTTTGGCAAACATCACTCACTAACACACACAAACATGCACGCTGACAAACGCATACACATATACGAACATTCATGTTTCTAATATGCGCGGTAGCCATTGACTACTGGGTTTATACATTGAAAAGCATACACTACTGACTGCACTACCAGTAGTCAGCGAATCGTCAGTCCTTAGGTGGCCGGCAAAATGCTTTTATCTGTCAGTGGCTACTGTTGCATTAACTGGTATTAAGTCGCTTGTAAGCTTAGTAACCGCCGATTACAGGTAAAGGCCAATTGTTTTGAAAAGCTGTGCTATTGTCCGCACCACAAATAGTCATCAAATCGTCAGTCGCTAGAAAGCGAGCAAAGCGTTTCTTCTACAGAAAGTCGCTGTTTGGTTGATCCTTTATTTTTTTTATTTCTATTTCCTTTCTCTAATCGAATAAAATGTTATCCGAAGAAATGTTTATTTCAAGGCAAAACGCTCTAAGCACTACATGGAGAAAAAACAGTCAAGGCATTAAAAGCATCTTCTTCGTTCACCACGATCACGTGATTTAACGCCATTTTAGAGACCCCCAAGTTATTTTCATTATATTCAGGAGAATAATTGAAATTTATATGGACATGTCCGCAAATCTGTCTGTATTAACGTCTTGGTATCTAAGATTATAACAGCTAGGATAGCCATACTTGACATTTGGACTCTTCATATGTGCAGCCAGATAAAAATTATTTTTATTCAACCACGCCCCCTGCCACCAACTAATATTTTCAAAACAACATATTTTCTGAAAATTGCAAGTTAAGTAGTGTAATTGTAAGTTGGTGAGGTAGATCCATAAGTTTGGCAGTCGTAGAATCTTGGCAGAGATTTGGTAAAATGTTGTCTTAAAACTTAAAGTCCCACGTTCAACCTCAAGTCGACTTTACCAACTTTAACGTACGCCATGCTATATATTCAGTTTTTCTCAAAGGAGAATGCATATGACAGAAAAAGTCCGAAAATAAGTGTGGGTCATTAAAGCTTGTCGAATTACGTGCTTTCTTTAGAATACGTTCTTCATGCACCAAATTCTTTGAGTTCATCCACTATGACGGCAGATGGCATCAAACGAAATTCCTTTGTCAATATTCGACCGTGCTCCAGAAAGCGAATCCGAACGTCTTATTCGGATTTGTTTCGCAAACGAATGTTTGGTGCTTCCAATTTCACCTAACCGAATTTTTCATGTGGTTTCAAATCGAATGTTTGGTTACAAGAGGAATTAAAACGAATCGCCAAAAAAGGTTTTTTTTTATTATAAACACCACGATTTAATCGTTTTAGCGATAGTTTTCCTTGTTTCTTGTGCCGCCTTAGAGGCGTAGATGGAAGTAGATTCCTGGCGAGTTCACTGTTTGAGTTTTGAGTTTGTCACTGTACCTACTCGTGTTCCTTCCTATCTACTCTTCCACTGTGTCACGATGCAGCGTCGAATTGCACACGTAGCAATTTTTTATTTGCCTTAAAATTCGTTTTTACAGTACCTACATACTCTGAGAGGTTGTCTTTGCTGCGATATTCCAAATCTGCAGCCCGTAGAGCCAGACCGGGGCGACACACTGGGCATACACTGCTTTCTTTGCTATAAATGACAAAGTGCTTTTTCTGTAAGCAGTCACGGCAGTTGCTGCATCTTTTGACCACACTTCTTGCGAGTAGCTTTCAGGTGTGGCCTAAAGGTAAGCCGCTTATCCAGAGTGATGCCAATGTACTTAACTTGATTAGACTGCTCCAGTATCACACCCTCTGTTTGTATGGGTGAGGTGATAGTTCATTTATGTTTGAAGCACGGGTTTGGTGTCTTCCTTGGGGTTATCTTAAAATTCCATCTCCTGTCGGCAATTGGAGCTGTAGGATGTCGCAATTAAAGCCTTCGATGGAGTCTCCAAGTGTTCATCGTCTGTGACTGGTAGATCGGCAGTGTAAAGCGAGTCGAGCAGCGGACCAAGAACGCTACCTTGCGGGACTCCACGTCCCGTGGAATGTGAATACACGTTCGTCTAGATAGTGCCTAAGGAAACAGAAGTAAGGATGCGTAAGAAGCTTCTTACCTTGCAAAGGAGACCGTCGTGCCAGACCCGGTCGAATGCTTGTTGTATGTCTATAAACACCGAATTGCAGTAGTCAAGGTTATCATAAGCCTGGTGCCACTCTATGTACCTGTTCAACAGTGCCGTGTCCAGCCCGAAATCCAAACTGGTGTTCTGGGAGTATGCCACACTGATTCATTGTACCAGAAATCCGAGCGGCAACCAGCTTCTTCCACACCTTCGATAGGGAAGGTGAGTGACTGGTATCCAAGACTTATTTTAAGACTAAACCAGGAATAACTAATCTATCCCTGAAACTTTTAAAATGACGATTGACTCTTTCTAAAACTACTTCAGTGTAATAAATTTTTCCGCGAATAAAATTGTTCTGACCCTGCTCGCTTATTTTTAAGCTGCCAAGCAGAAGCACCTTAATGCTAGTCCCTTTTTACGGAGCCTGCTCCCAGTACTGCAGACAAGCTACAAGCAAAGTGTTGTGCCACTTCAGTGCCGAGATTCTTAATCAAAATTTCACTCATTGAATTGGATTTTACACCATGTTTGTTGCGTCAGATGGGCAATAGCTTCGGGTGTTTCAGTTCTGCAGCCGACATTGACGTTAAGCTAATGAAAATGGCGGTCCAACTGACTGGCTAATTAAAGTCCAAAGGGCAAATGGCGTCCAAAAGCGTGTTCTGGCCTTAAGTGTAAACCTACTTTTCCTGTAGGCCATGATCGATAGATCAAGGCAGCGCCAATCTCTCTTTTGAGTCGCATTGGTTTTGTTTGCCACTCTGTCTCGACTATAAATCATAAAGTATACGCCATGTAAGCACGGTCAACATGCTTGCCACTGCTGTTCAGTGTTGATTGCAATCCAAAAGCCACTTGCAATACAAAGACAAAAGCGTTTCAACTGCGACTGCGGCGCCGCAATAATAAATTTGCCAATTGACAAAAGACTTTTATGGCCATAAAAAGCAAGGGCTAACTCGTCGCACTTGGCCTTCTCATTTAAGTAATGGTCAGTCAGTGTCTTATGGGTGTGGCGCTTAACTTATAGCCAACAGGCAAATGCGGCTTTAAGCTTGAGCCAAAGTACGGTGTTTGCTTTTCTTAAAGCCAGTTGCAAGGATTTGGCGCTACCATCACCATGCCCCTGGCATTGTTTTTCCATTTTCATTCTGTGTGTCTATTTGCTGCAGTGCCTGCCACCCGCTGTGCGCTTTGGTTGCCTTATTAAGTTGGCGCCAACTGAAACCTGACGGCCCGCACGTTTGCCACTGTCTCCGGGAGACTTCAATTTTTTTTTTTAATACCCATATCTTTCAAAGATAAAGGATATCTAAGGTTCATCCAATAGAATGTAACAGATGGAAGCAAGTATTTCATACACTATACATATGATGCAGTAGGAACAAAATTTTTTTCGCACAGCTAAAATTTGGATCTTATCGTCTACTTTTTAAAGCCGTATTTAGTTTTTTGATATTTCAAAATGGCGGAGCTGCAATGGCCGCCAAAGTAAGGTTATTTAAAAATTGCATCCCTATTTTTAATCTTATTCTCTGAAAAACATTATTGCAAGCCCTTTTAAATGCTATTTAGACACTTTTGGGATAGTTTATTATAAGTACCTTTATAGTTTTTCAAAATTTCAAAATGGCGGACCTAAGTTGTGTTTTTAATTTTTGTGTTTAAAGTTCGAGTTTGGTATGCCAATATGAGTTTTCGGGGTAGCTGATCACGAATATGGGGTTTGAATTTCAAAATTACATAATGGCGGACCTGAGATTAAAACCCAAAAAATCATTTTACTCTCCGGTGGCCATCTTAGGTGCGCCATTTTGTTGTGATGGTGAACTTTTTTCCCCAAGGTTGATTTAATTTTTTAATGATTTAGCTGATGTTGTCTCTCTTAAAAGTACGGGTCCGAGAAGCTCTGCCCTTCCAGATCAGCTTATTTTGTATCTTAATGGAGTACTTAAACATAAGCAAATTGAGGTTACACACGATGCACATACTTCCCAGTTATTGGACCCTTAGCTTGGCTCAAATTTCTTCAAAATCCTTTGAGAACCGAGTATTGAACTAAACCTAAATCCCTTAACTTTTTATAACTCTCGCTTCCCGCAGCTTGATCAGGACTAATGGACTAACTTGTTTTTAGGCTAAAATGCGGATGATCTTTTTATATAATTTTAAATAACATCGAATAGATAAATCGATTAAAATTAATATTTTTCCATTAGTAAGGTACAAGTACCAAAATAGAGGAAACTTTGAGGAAATAAATTTATTTAAAAAAAAGGTATTCCACTTTCGGGTAGTAACGAGTACATCAAAGTCGGTCACGCCCAACTCTATTTGCAGAACTTTTTTTCTCTTCTGCATGCCAATGAAGTTTAGTATATATACAGAATATATATACATACCTATATATACTTAGTTTAAAAGTATATTCCGCTTTTTTTGCAGTCTTCTAACATCATCAGCGTCATCATTGCAACTTCATGTGAAAGTTGCGCAGCGCGTGAGATGAGCATCAGGGAGATGAGAGAATTTCCAGCATTGTGCAACGCGATTCCTAAGCAAATACTGGGGTGTGCAGCCAATGTGGAACACTGGTGTCTTATTTGAAGCACGCATTGGACTGCCAGATGGCTGCTAATTATATGTAAATAGTTGTAATGGAGCGCTTCTTAAAGGTGTCAAATAATTGGCCCTTATGCTGAGAGCAACGAAACATCGAAACAGAAGCTATTTAGTGTGACGGAGACTTAATAAAAGATGTCAAATTTTAATATAAATAGCAGGTTGGTAAACGATAGTTTCAAAGTCAGAAAATAATATAAAGCATTAAGAAAAGACAGTTTTAATTATACATTTACATAGTGGCATACCTTAGCATCCCACAGAGCATTGAGGGAACAGTAAGGCGTAGATTCAGCGCCTTTAGAGGTTTTATGGTTCGAAAGTAGTTACAAGAAACCTACCAATTTTTTTTGGAGGTAGCCAAACAAATAATAGAGCCTTGATTATTACCGGAACTAGACATTGTTTGTCTTATTGGCTTATAAATTGCAGCGCAGCCAAAATCGCTTCACATAAAACGCGTTTAGAGCTAAAAATTATGTATCCCTTTTTTTTTATTAGTCAAGAAATATCTCACAAATGTCTGTCTACTTTTCTGAAGATGTTACTTTTTCTTTGAACAAAAATCAAATAACAATCCTTTCAGGTCGTGCTTAGGGGATTCGCTAAATTTTATCTATATAAATCGTTAACAGCAAGTTAACGAAGTATTTTTGTCAAAAATCAAAAAACACTTTTATTTTTTCCAGTTCTTTTCTTTAATGGGAACGGCCTGCACGTCCTTTAATTATTTTCTTTTAGCTCTGTGACATATTCCTTTCCGATCGACAAACGAACCTACCCACAGGCTGTTTTTGGTAATTGTTTATAGGAGCCTATAGATACATACATTAGAAGGTCGAGTGGATGATTTCTGGCAATGCTGCGATTATCTACTCAGCTCTGACGATATCTCAGGGACACCGCAAAGTGAGCGGGGCGGATACAATTTTACGAATATATATTTTTTTTCAACATATGTTGTGTCTTAGATTGGTAGGGGTTACAGCAGAAGAACTTATTCTATTACAACAATAATTTAGTTTTTGATTTTTTAATTCATTTTTTAATGACACCAGTTGTCAATGGCAGTCCTGTTATCCAATTAAAAATGGGTCTTAGAATGCTCGGTTTACTCAGCACTACTAATGACAAGTGACACAAAGCAACAAAAATCACAATTCGCAGTAAACTCCAAATTAGTCTCTTTCTACAGTTCTGCTTGTAAAATAGTAAATGTGCAACACTTTTGAACCCTACCTACAATTAACCTTAATAAATTGGCTTAACTTTGATGTTAGTAAGCTCGACTGACTAATTAAATTTGATACTTACACTGCACGACATTTTACAATTTAACCATTTAATTTTAATGAAACGTCACTGCAATTTGCCAAGTCACTCTCCGTGTGCCGCCATCCGGACCTATATAAATTCCCCTGCATTTTAGTCATTAGCAGAAAAATTTCATTACACTTTTCCGTGCGTGCGTAGGTCCTTAAGTTGCTTCAAAATTTGGCAAAAAAAAAAAAGTGTACTCAAAAGACACAAAAACAAAAACAAATGTAATGACAAAATGACTTTTTGGGTTTGGGCGAAAGGAAGGAAACGTAGAACAGATCCAGATCCAGGAACAGCAACAGAAACAGAAACATGAACGAGTTCCAGCATTCAAGCAACACGTACAAAACGCATAAACATTTTTGCTTAAGTGAGTTTGTACATAAATTTCCAACTTGAGTTGCAGTTTACTCTGCCGTATGCATTACAAGTGTATTCCGGGAACAGGAGCGGTCTCCGGGTTGGACGGAAAGTGCCAGCTTATGGTACCGAAATACGCAAAATTCTGGCAAAATCTAAGCAAGAGCAAAATAGTGTGTGCCATTTTGGTTAGCTCAGCTTTGGATTTTATTTATGTTTCCACTGGAAATGTAGACTATTTGGGTTTGCCTCGTCTTTTATTTTCTTTTTGGTAAACTATTCAGCAGTAAGAAATGTGTGCTCCAAGGCCACTGTGCCATGGTACACAAGACACTGTCTGGCTATAGTTTACAGCAGCAGAAGATATGTCAGATCTTCTTTCAAGAAAAAAAAATGTATATGACTACATAAATTAATAGCTGGCTGGCTTATGTCTTCATAAACTAGTAGGCCAAAAAGAGAGCTAAATTAAATAGATGGATAGATGGATAGATGGATAGATGGATAGATGGATAGATGGATAGATGGATAGATGGATAGATGGATAGATGGATAGATGGATAGATGGATAGATGGATAGATGGATAGATGGATAGATGGATAGATGGATAGATGGATAGATGGATAGATGGATAGATGGATAGATGGATAGATGGATAGATGGATAGATGGATAGATGGATAGATGGATAGATGGATAGATGGATAGATGGATAGATGGATAGATGGATAGATGGATAGATGGATAGATGGATAGATGGATAGATGGATAGATGGATAGATGGATAGATGGATAGATGGATAGATGGATAGATGGATAGATGGATAGATGGATAGATGGATAGATGGATAGATGGATAGATGGATAGATGGATAGATGGATAGATGGATAGATGGATAGATGGATAGATGGATAGATGGATAGATGGATAGATGGATAGATGGATCGATGGATAGATGAATAGATGATTAGAAGAATAGATGGATAGATGGATAGATGGATAAATGGATAAATGGATAAATGGATAGATGGATAGATGGGTAGATTCGGATAGATGGATAGATGGAAAGAGGGATAGATGAAATAGTGCTCGCAAAAATAAAAATAAATTTACAGATTAGATTAAAAGATGGCGTACCTACGTTAAAGTCGAGCTCGGACGTCTTTGGGATACCCTGAACCACCACATTGCAATTAAGTCCGACATATTGCTAAAGACCTCCAAAAGATATTTTATTCGGCAAATTTGGCTACGATTTTTTCCTAAACAAACAGAAATCAGTCGAATTTTGCACCAACAAATGTTTTTTGACCGATCGGTCCCATTGGGACTGTATGATATAGTCAACCGATTTTGATCAAATTTGGTACACTGATTGGGAACTCTAAAAATCTTCCGACTACCAAATTTTGTTACGATATCTTTAAAAACAAACGAAACACAACGAATTTTATATAATATAACCCCGTTATCGAAAAATTAAAATAAACTTGCCCCCCCCTGACATAATTACGCATATAATCTAAAAACTTGGTCGCTCTAGCTCTTACCATCTCTGAGATCTAGGCGTTTATACAGATAGACAGAAGGACAGACAGACGGACAGATGGACAAACGGACATGGGTATATCGACTTCTCTAGTCACTCTGATCATACTTTAGGTAACTTTGGTTGTCTTCAATGTCTCCTTCTGTATGTAACATACATTTTCGGCATGTGCAAATTTAATATACCCTTTGTACTGCAAGGTACAGGGTATAAAAATGAAAAAAAAATTATTCAGTCACAATTAAATACAAAGTGAAATCACGGTTTTTTAAATAAAGCCAATATTTTTTTTTAAATAAGTCAAACTACAAAATAAAATTTTCTTCTAAAAATTCCGGCTAATACCTTTCTTTGGAGAGCTTAAGATACGTTTAAGAAGGCTTTGCTGCACATTTAAGCTAAAGTGCTTAAGTCTCGATTTAAGCGTAATAACTCTTAACGATTTAATCGACAAATATTTGTTGCACAACTCATTTTTGACGTTAACCCATCACATGACACCGCTGTTTGAAAAATTGTATTTCTCAGAAAGGATTAAATATCTTTCTGCATCGCCTCCATGGGTAATTATTTTCAGAGAAGAAGATGCACAAAGATGCAAGAAATTAGTGAGAAATGTCGACTATGGAAATATTGCAACATGATGCAAATTCCTGTTTAATGCAAATTCTGCTTAAAATAAGAGAAATGTGAAAATAATATGAAAATATTAAGTTTATGGTTATCGTAGCGCTTCTACAAACAAATTTATATATGTCTGCTTTTAATTGGAGCTTCGGGGCTAAGGAAACTTAAACTTAAGCATTTTTGCAAATAACCTCCGAACACACAAATACCCTTGGCTAGGTAGTTTTAATAATAAGGTCAGTTTTAAGTTACACCATGTTAACGGAAAATTGTAAGTAAGCCGCAAAATCGTGTTAGGTGAAAATGAGGCAAATGTAAATAACGAAAGATAGTTTCTTACTAGCGCAAACCACATATTTTCTAAGAAACTTTCAAATCAATATCTGTCAAACTACTCTGCTGCTTTGGAATTAAGTCGTACTTTGATAAAATTGTCACTCTGTGTATATGTAAACTGAGCTAAAAGCAAATATGCTAATTTTAGCTATTAGGGTATTCACGCTTGCAATTTACTTGTGAAGTTGAAAAGTTGAGGACTTTTGCAACAATAAAATGTACAGTGACGAGTTTCAACTTTTAACTCAACTTCTCGTCAACCCAGAGCCTTTTCTAGTCTAAAACTGTTAAGTTGGGGAGAAAAGCTTATAAAATATGAGTTTGTGTCATTTTTTTGTGAAAAGCCGGAAACAGAATGAAAATTACTAGTTTAATTGGATTTTATGCAATTTAAAAGGAAACCTTGAGCATTTTATTTACTAAATTATTACTTTATCGAATAAATCGTTTTTATTTTTTTTTAAATTTAACATTTATAAAATTAGGAAGAAAGAAATACAAGCTCAACAATTGAACAAAAAGAGCTTTCACGCTTTAGCCAGTCGAGTTTTTGCTGAACTTTTCAAATCCTCAACTCAACAGCAAGCTATGAGTACCTTAGTTATTATATTTTGTTAAAATGCGTTTCAAGAGTATTCAAGTTCCGCAAATAAAGGTTATTTGATGAGAACTCTGAAATTTTTATGAGCTTGCGCACTCTGATCTGTATAAGCGTTTTTTACACAAAAACACGAAATTGAAACTGAACTATTTAATAGAATAACAGGGCTTCCGGTTAAATGAAGAAATTAAGAAAATATAGAAAAAAAAGATGATGGTATATCTAATGAAAGTAATACATGGTGATGTATTAAAAAAGGTTTGGTAGATTGTTGGTGTCCTTGGAAATAGTCAGTCTTCATTTACTTTCACATAAAAAAAAAATGTATGGAAGCTAAGTTCGCTCTGTTCAATAGATGGCTCCAGCAATAAATGTTGGTTAATTTTGACATATCCAAAGCATCATGATGCAAGTTTTGACATATGCATAGTAAATAGTTTTGCCACACTGGTGATATTGAGAGAGTCATATGAATTTGGTTGTATAAAATATATATAAAATATTTATGGAGGCACTGTTCTAAATGAAACAACCCTGCAGCTCGGCTTTTCAGGACTGAAAAATTCAGACATGAAAAGAAAGCGAACTCTCATGGCTTTGTAAGAGAAACAAGGACACATACAAAAATTTTTTCATTCATGGCTGGTACTGAAAATTCAGGCATGATATCATGACATATTCAGGCATGAACCCAATTGAAGGGCATGTACAGTGATTGGTCGAAAATCAACAGGCCTGTAAGACTGAATTGTATAGCATAATATTATATGCATTGAGACTGAAAAAAAGTTTCCTTAGTACCAAAGAACTTAAATTTATTCAAATAAATATTTTTTGGTACGCTAGCTGTATTATAATAATAAACATTTTGAACATTAGAAAAACTTTTTTAATTTTTTAATAAAAATTACTTTACTTAAAAAAAAAAAATACGTATACGCCACGTAGCTCTATATGGGCATTCATAGAAACCGTTGCCAGATGGGATAAAACGTTTAGGATAAATATTAAACATGTCATCATTAAAAAATTTACCAAATTTCGGCTCTTTAAAAGCATTGCTCCAATTTTTTTCCATTGAAAAACCATTTGACATTTTGGCCAAAGCAAGAGTAATTATTATAATATAAATAAAAAAATGTAAAATAATAGTAAAACTATTCCAAACATAGTATAAACTTAATTTCTTACAAAATTTCAAGCTTCTTAAAAATAAACTATGTTCTTTTTTGCTACAAGTTACTTTAGAACTTTCATGCATTTTCCAATCACAAAATGGATTCTTAAGGTTCAGCAAAATATTCGCACAACAAAACGTCACCATCTTTCACTCAAGTACTTACTGTTGGCTTTAAATTGACGCAAGCATCAAATGGCATCGCCGGAATTTTATTTTTTATATCTTGAATATTTTCTATAGCATACTTTTCGCGGCCATGTCACAGTCAAAATTAAAGAGCGTCACATTTAAAGAGCGAGCGTAAGTAAAGAGAGCGCGTTTACATTGCAAGCACATTACTGACCTACATTAAGTGGAAATTTATTTATGCCGGCTACCAAATTGGTTATACTACGGATTCGATGGGATTGGGGGATGAAAATGGGGCTGGATTGTCGAAGTCGAAGACCCTTATGACTATGAGTGATGAGGAATGGGTACCAAAGGGTAAGTGGGGTTAGTAGGACTTAGTGGTGGTATTCGGGATGGTAGGGCTCTATAATAATGGCTTGTAATTTGCATAAATAATGTTTGATTTTTGCATTGATGTTCGTTTGTATGTGTGTCTAGGGCATTTTAAATGATTGAATAGTTGGGTTGAAATTGGTTCGCTGTCGAGTTGATTTAGTGGGTTGGTCAAATGGCAGTTCCCGAGCCAAGTTCCACATATTTGTTGTATAAAACAATCGCTTGATAGATGAATGAGTTGATAGAGCCAAATATAGATCGATGTGCGTAGACGTTTTAAGATTAAAATTGTCTAAAACGAAGTCAGATAACCAGAACTTAAGCCCAAATTGCTCTAATGAGGGTTTGAGTTTATAATAAGACAGGAAGCTTAAAATATCTTTGAGTAATCGGAGATATGTGTTTATGACTTTCTTTTCATTATGTTAAAAAAAGTTAGGTCTATTCTAAAAATCCCAAGTCCAAAATACGATTTTAAATTGCTTTAATTTCCACAGAACAATTTAAGAAGTCTTAAATTCAAAATTTGACTATTTAGTGCATAAAATGAGTTAAAACTTTTAATATATGTATTCATAACATGCTTAACAAATTTTTGCAAAGATAAAAATTTGAATTGATTTAAATTTGTGAATTCAATCCTCAAAATACGTGTATAACATTTATGCATTTATCTCATTTTTTTAAGCAATTAATGTATATTCCGAAAATTTGCTTCTGCATATTTTAGCACTTTTAAACCATACAAAACTTTAAAACTTCAAAATTTGTTTAAAAGTGTTGCAGTAGAAAAGCTATTAAATTTTCAGCAAGCAATTTTCAAACTTTGAAGCTTTTCAAGTTGACTAAATCCATAAACCAAAAATTGTTTACCATATTCATGCCAAGTATAGTACGAGGTTTGTTCAAAAAGTATCGCGAATTTTCGAACAGCTAAAACACGTCCACGCACAATAGCTGTCATTTACTGACTGAACATTCAAAATGGCCGAGATTGTCAACATAAGTGTGGGTTATGAGTGCAAACATAACGCCCCAAAAAGATCGAACATCCGTAGCCCGCGAAAATTCAAAATTCGCGATACTTTTTGAAAAAACCTCGTATACTTTAGTTTAGAAGTCCAGAATTCGACTTGAAGTCGTAAGTCTGAAGTAATCTGTTATACTTCAAAGTTAAAGTTTCGCCTTCCATTATTATTATTTTTTTTTTTTTGTATAAATTTCATAAAATTTAGTGATTATCTTTCAGTTGCTATAAATTAATAAAATATTAAATTACTTTGCCCTCGCAAAAAAAATTAGTCGGCAGTCACTCTTTCGAAAACTTTGAAAATTAAACAAAAAATCGTTTTTTTTTAATGTTTGTTTTCAAATCTACGGGAACTCTGGAAATTTTTGGGCCCGAAGGAAATCCTCTCATTCCTCTTCACAATCAAACCCCATGTCGAGAGGCCCGCCCTGTGCTGGATCCTTTATGCTCTCAGCTACAGTTTTTGGCGAGATTTTTAACTTGTGCAATATAATAAATAATAATTACATTCAATTCACTTCATTTTAAAAATGAAATATTAAATTAAATTATTTTTATTTTTTCTATATTATTATTTTTAGTTGGGTTTATTTTTTTGGCTTTTTTTAATTTATTTATTTTGTTATTTTAGAACAAAAAAATATTTTAACAATATTTTTATAGGTTTGATTTTGCAGTTAAGTTACCAAATCGGTTGAAAAAGTTACAAGTTTTGTATAATACAATAAAAAGTTTTAAAAGAAGATGGATGAAAAACTTTATTTATTCTAATTTTGACGTTTGGCAGATCATGCCAAATTATGGTCCCAGCTTCACCCTGGATTGGCAGTACTATATATGTATGACAAATGCAATTTATAAAAATTTGCAAATAAGAAATTACAAAAAAACAGAAAGACGATGGCGTACGTTAAAGTCGGGCGCGGACGACTTGGGCATACCCTGTACCACTAATTGTAATTAAGTCCCATATATTGCTTAAGCACTCTAAAACACAATTGATTGCCAAATTTGGGTGACGATATCTGTACAAGCAAAAGATTCCCAGAATATTTTATTGTACTAACTTGCTTTGGTGCTGTAGCCTCGCTAAAACATATTTATCTAAAGGCTATTTTTTCTACCCCTTCTTTCAAAATAAATTTATATTTGGTAATTTTCGGCAACATCTCACGAAAACACTAGATGATTTAGTAACTTGAAAGATGTGGGAGTAAGCCGCAAAATTCTAATGGTAAAGAGGCGGGGCTGTATTATAAGCTTCGCCAGTAAAGAACTAGACGATACGACGCACCTTGTGGCAAAATGCCATCATCTTAGTTTTTTGGTCTTTCAGAAATAGTTTATACGAACACATTGCCAAATCGATTTCATTTTTCGTCCCTTTTATTGCAAAACTTCTTACTCGCTTTCATCTATACATAAAACACAATTTTTTTGCCATAATTTAATACACCTTTTTACCTTACAGCACAGTGTATAACAATAATAATTGAGTAATGTACTTAAGTATCCTGCATATATGTACTTACTTATTATAATAAAATTAAAGTGCTGCATAATCTCCAAAAACTTTTTGGGAACTTTTAACTTGTTACAAAAACATTTTTACATATTTCCTTTCAAGTTGAGATTTGTTTTTATTAAAGAATTCCTCTAGAAGATGCATTTTTTCTCCGTTGTGCGCCCCACAAAGTAGTCCATAAAAGCCAAAACACAAACAAAAACTTAAGATAAATTAACTGCATAGCATAAACTGCAAGCATCAAAGAGAGCAAACAATTAGAATTAACAGCGCAATGTAAAACTTAACATTGCCTACGACTGTTATGCTCCTAAGAGCAACTGTAATAACGCTCAAGAACGCTTTCTCTTTATTTCGTTAAGCCATTGCGGCTGCAACTTCGTCGGCAACTTCGGCCGACAGCTTTGCTCTTAAAAATGCTTCGCTGTCAGCTGTTTTGGTCCTTGCAAACTTCATATTATGAACTTCGTTACTCTCGCGGCACTCGTGCGCTTCGGGTGCAAAAAAACAACAAAACGAATCAGAGTTTTGGCCACACGAGGACTGCCGAGACGAAACAACTTTGTATAATCAGTGCGTGCTGCTAGCAAATTAGTTTAGTATGATTTTAGTGCGCAACATTGGCGGATGCTACGCGCGCGTTATTTGGCATGCCAAGCACTGTTTTACCACGGTTTAGTTCTGTTAAGTGCTGTTTGAGTGAGTGTTAGTGTTGGTTAGTGTCCTGTTGAGCATAAGCATTGCAATAAATGCTAGAGCATAAAGTATCTGTTGCAAGTGTTGCAGCAAAGTGTTAAACATTAACAGCGTGCAAATGTTGCATTGTACGTAAGATGCATAGAAACTACATTCTCATAAAAATTTAAGATACGTAGCTCGGATTTCTCAGCTAACATCAACTTTAATTTTGTACTTCATTTTTTACACAGCTGCAAGCAGCGTACCAACAACAACAAGGGACGCCTCTATAAACCCCGTATACAGGGCTGCATTTGGCGTCGTCGTCCTTAGCGCAGTTTCTTGGTTGGCTGACTGCTCCTTTTGCCATTTCTTTCTTAACTTTATTTCGCTTCTACTTCTGCTTCAATATCAACCAACACCCGAAACCAACGTCGTTTTGCACTTCACTTGGCACCGCTTTCTCTCTGCATCGCCTTTGCACCAAGCTGCCTGCGGAAACTTAGTCTTGGGCCGGCTCCGGCAACGGCCAAGACGTAGTCGTGTTTACTTTGCCGCACGCTGCAATTGCAATTCCAATTGCAACTTGAACTACCAATGTTGTCATGCTGATTGCATTTTGGGCCCAGGATTGCTCGTATTGCTCAAGCGGGGCTCATTATGGCCGAGACTTCGTTTTGTCTGTCACTTTGTCAGGCCGTAACCACAAATTGACAACAAAAGTGTTGGGCTGGTGGTAGACGAACTATCCTAACTATAATGTACCCTGCACTCTACCTTATTTCCGTAGTTTGTACATGATTTAGTTGCGTTCTGCAGCATAAGGTGCAAGCTATTATTTTTAATAATTTTTCCTCTTTTGAAGCAATATGAATCTTTTGCTTCCTGATTGTAGATAAATAGACTTTAGTGTAACAAATCAGAGGTATCAAGATTGTAACTTCAAAATATTAGAATCAAGCCATTAAAATTATATGGACAAGAATGGGTGGCCAGTATCAAAAAAGTGAAAGCAAAGAAAGAACTCTAACTAAGGATGTACCTTGCGAC
Organism: Chymomyza costata; assembly: GCA_018150985.1. Taxonomy (NCBI): domain Eukaryota; kingdom Metazoa; phylum Arthropoda; class Insecta; order Diptera; family Drosophilidae; genus Chymomyza; species Chymomyza costata. The sequence goes on from JAECWU010000257.1 coordinate 774,109, forward strand.
AAAATTTCTGTCTCCACAGTCGAATACCCTATAAATATTTATTTCAGCAGTCAAAAAAACCCGAAGTAAATAGAAGAATAATTTATAAAATTTCAAATGATTCTGGGAGCCAAATCCATTGCGATGAGTTTATTACCAAGAAATGATCAACATCGTTTAGTTTATAGAGCTTACATGAACCTACATACTAACAATATTTAAATATCAGCATCTATATACTTATAAAAAAAGTGTCTGATCTTTATTTTGTTGGATTTGTCTCCAACACGAATAGAAGAATAATTTATAAAATTTCAAATGATTCAGCCTGAAAATTATGGAAATTTTTGCCATGGAACAAAATTTTCTTTCAGAAAGGCAAAGGTGTGGATCACTTAAAATAAATCGTTGGAAAAATGTATTCTTTAAACCTGCCGAAGACGAAGCAAACAACTCTCATAAGTACAACGACTGCCGGGTACACTTACAAGATGTAATACAAAAGTTATTTTTTGCTTTTTGGGCATGCTACTGAAACATTTAGGTTTCTTAACGTTATGTTGGTGTAACGTTGCAATGGTCTTTTGGTGGCGTTAACGGGACTCTGATTAGATTTTGTTTAGTCGGAAGCAAAAAAGCATTCTCACAAAAATTTAAGTGTTGAAAATACATCTTGAACAAATAAGGGCAGTGCGACGGCGGCTGCATTTTAAAGTTAAAGATGGTTGAAAGTAATGCATTTCGGACTATTAAAAGTTGATATGACTATCCGATACTTTAAATATAAGTTTGAAGTTCAAAAATATATAGAAGTTTGATAGGGGAAAGGACGGAGCTTATATAGACTCAATTCAACAAATTGTATATCCTTATGTACTGTACGCTAAATTTTGACAACTTTCTGTTGTCCAGCACCAAAAGTTTCATATATATATATATATTTGTCTATTAATTCCCCCAGAAATGGTAGATACTCTTAAGGATGTTACAAACGCTTTGACAAACTTTATATACCCAACTTGTCTATGAGTAGTGTATGATTATACCACAGAACGCTTGAAATCATATAATCCAACTGTAACTATTTATTTAGTTTGCGTCATGCTATGAAATTTAATTGCAAACATTTCGCATTTTATGTTTTATAATTTGTTTTTTGTTTTAGTTTGCGCATCAATTGATTTAATTAAACCGCAATGTTTAATTCCAGTTTGACGTTTAATTATAACAATTAAATTACATGAAAAATAAATCCTTAAACCAATGAGTATATAAGACTAAAGTTTTAAAACAAGCAAACGTGATAAGGAAATGATATATACGAAACTAGCTACCATAAATAAATTTCCAGGCTATAAATTTTAGCATACAGGTAGAGAGGATAAACTTTTCTAATGATCATTAAGTCTAGAGAGTGTGCATTGGTCTGTCTTTTTTTAGATAAATATTTTATTTATAGTATTATAGTTTTTCAAAAAGTTGAGATTTTGAATCTTAAAAAGACAAACTCGCACGTGAGAAAGAAGCTCTAATAGAATAAATATTAAGCAACAAGCCAAATCGCTTTAATTAAGCATCAAAATTTAATTTATATTTTGTTTATTTATCATCATATTTATAGGTACATCAGTTTATTTATACAAATTATAGAGATTAGCTTAAAAAGAAGCTTTACAACTAAGGTGTGAAAAATTGTGTTGTATAAATTTTTGTTTATGTAAAATTGAATTTTGAAGGAAAAAAAATGTGATTTATGGAAGCTTTTATACTCTCTCTAATAATTAGATATGATAAAAATAAAAAAAATTAATGTCTGTTCTCCAATGTTTTTCAAAAGACATAATGAGATAAAAAGATGTGGAGACGTTAGATCTTCTAAGAAATTATTTGGCTTCTGTAGCCTTAATAGGTTTCAGGAATGTTCCCCAAATAAACAAAAACCTGACTAAATGTTTCCTGGAAAGACTTGAAATGTATTGTCAAGCTATATGGAGTTGCATTGCTTTAATCCTTTGGTGTCTTCTTTCCATCCCGCATAAGATCAATAGCTTATTGCATAATTAGTCTCTTAGCCAAAATATAATCTCTTCAAAACGCACTCGTTATGACCTTGAATACATACAATAAAAATAAAATGTATATAGTTAAAGTTGGTGCATACCTTACTTGATAATAGGACAAAGCGCACTAATTTATAAATTGTCGTGCATGAACTAAAGAAATGGAGGTAGCAGTGAGTGACGTCACAAGATAGAAACTTTAGCAAGCGCTTTGTCTTGGGCTTTGAAGTGAATTGTTAAATTTTAGTAATTAGCAATTAAATGAAGACAGCCTTTATTTGTTTTTATAAATTTATTGGTTTATTCATTTTATTTGGCTTTTAAAATATTCAACTTTCTGTACTTATGTTAATTAGTTTAAATGATTGACTGACCAAAAATATATTTTTCTTGTTTTAAAGTTGTTGGTTATAAGAAATGATTCCATTTTTTATTTCCATTACTTGTAATGACGTCTTACAGAGCGTTACTCTAGTAATCAACCTGCATATTCTTATCCGCTAAATTTGCTTCTTGAATATATTCAAATTACAAGGTGCTCACGTTTCCAGCATCAAAAAATGCCCAAAAAATTTGTGCATTTGTAAAAGTCATCCACAATAATCCGCTGTCTACTATTGTGTGGGCAGAAGTTCTGGACGTTCAGTAACTCAAATTTAATAGTTGCTGCATTACTACCTTACTGCATTTTTGTCCTAAATAGTCAACTCCACAAATATAACCAGCCACAGTCTTCAGTGCATCAAAGTCGGAATAATTACTGAATTGTAAATATAGGAGATATATATGTGTATGGCGGTTCATAATGTTAAATTTGAAATAACCTTTTAACAACTCTGTTTTGTGCAGACTGGTTCGGGCAGAAATTCAGAACTTTTCTTTGGTAAAAGTTGCTGCATTTCGGTCCTAAATAGTTAACTCCACAAATATAACCAGACACATTTTTCAGTGCATTAAAGTCGGAATAATTACTGAATTGTTACTAAAGGAGGTATATAGGTATACTGAAAGTGGCAAAGCAAAGTTGCTCAGCGAGAAGCCGACTTCTTCCAATCCATGAAAGGGCTCTGAGATAACCTCCGAAATACCTCTTTAAATGTGGGTTGGAATCTCAGATACATATTTTTTTGTGACCTCAGATTCGGATTGAGCGGCTAAAAATCCTAGAGGGTAGAGCTCTCATATGCAAAATTCACGCCACATTTCATTTATGAAGATTTCGAGAGAGAATTTCGCGCGGAATGACAAAACCTCATATAAAAAAAAAATTCCATTTGGGATATCTTTTTGTTCATACATTTATGGCAGACCGCTCTCTTTTTGCCCAGCTCTGCTTAAGATTTATCTTTTATCGCTCTCTGATCCCATATTTTTAAGTCTCTCTTATTTTTTATATAAGAGTGCGTTTATATGCAATAGCTATAAGCGTTGTTGCCTTCACTCTCACGCTTCTCGTTAAGTAATGAAATCAAGCCGATAGAATTACCTACCGTATTCGACATACACACCTTGACTTGGGACAATCCTTAAAATGGTAAATATTATCTACCAGTTTGTTGTTTCAATATTTGCGCTGCTATAAAGAGCTTTTTGTTCTTTCCTCCCAATACTCTTTTGATGGGAGTTCTCTTGAATAGTACATATGGGAGCAAGTGCCGTTCTTCAACTTTTTTATGGTTCACAGTGTATGAAAACTTCGTCTGTTCTGAAATTCTGTTTCGAATTTATTCTGGCTTACTTATGCATGAGAATTGCACTCAGAGAGAGAGTATTATTATTTGCTTCTTCAATTTTACGTATTCATGTGTATCTGTGTTTTTTTCGCAAATGTATTGGTGTGCAGTGGCTGTTACTGTTCTATTCCAGCTGCTGTTTTTATGACTCTTAATAATGCTGTGAAATTTATTTTTGGCTACAATCAGTCCCACAAATGAACGTAATTTGTTATTCCTTTCGAGTTACGCTAAGCTGCATTTGTATTTATTGTTTTTGCTGCACTTTATAATATTTTCCGGTTCTATAATCTAATATTTTAGATGAATTTGGCAAATCGTATTTGTTTGTTTTTAGAAGATGCTTTTAAAGACTAATTTGTGAGTGTTGATTATTATGTTGCATGAAAACACATAATATTCTACCATATACGGATAGAATGCACAACTCTTTAATGGAAACGCATAAAACCACAACGTAGGGACTGTCCCCATTTATTAAACAGAGCCTGCTCTATTTTGCCTTTCAATAATCGACATAAACACGCTTACAAACAAGCCAATATACACAACAAATACATGCACAAAAGTGGCGCAAATATTTTATTTAGTTCATGTGGCATGCCACCTAATGGTGAACGGGTTGTTGTTAAACCTTTTGCAACGTTCCGGCGCCGCTAATTAGGCAATATGCACTTGATTGTGTTATAATCATTAAAACCGGAATGCATGGTGACGTCACGCACACAAACACAAAGGCAACCATGCACCATGTGCGTTGATATTTTCATGGCATACTTTTGGCCGCACATTAAACTAGTTAAGCTTTAACATTTTATTTGCAAAATTAAGTGAACTCTTAATTAGAACAACCTTATGTAAATGATCGTTTAAGGTTACGCTTTTGAGTTTTTTAGAGTTATGTACATGGAGTGTGTCTATACAAACAGAGTTTGCTGACGGTTCAAGCATCCTTCACACATTTCCAATTTCACCCTAATAAATATAACAATCTGTTGTGAACACTCATTATAATAAAATAACACTTTTTTAGGCAGTACCTTGAGGAAATGAATATATTAAGTTTATGTAATTAAATATAACATAAAGAAAGAGACGCCGGAGACATCCCATGTAATCACATACATGTTCAGGAGGGCAAACTAAGTTGTTCTACACTTGTTTGTCCGTCTGTATGAACGCCTAGATCGCAGTTAATCACACTTGAGTTTTAGACTCCTTATATAAGGAAGCAGGTCAAGCTCTTCTGCCAAAATTTGAGACACTTATTTTTTATATGCCAAATACTATAAAAAATTAAAAATGGTAAAATCAAGTATCGTAATTTTTGTTAGGGGAATGTCATTACATAAGAATTTCTTTTGGAATTCATTTAAAAAAAACTCATATATTTTTGCAAATATATTTATTGCCCTTATCTATATAATAAAAGTGAAATGATGTTCGTGTGTCATTTATAGACTCACGAACTATATTCAAACCAAATTTTTCCTTATGATATGTGGAAGATTCTTAGCATAGTTTTGTTAAATTCCGGTAGGTGATCATTTGGCATATGAAAGGTTTTGGAATATGTTAGTCGCCAAATATTACGAAAAATCGAAAATTAAAAAAAAAAATACTAAAAAACCGGTTTTTTTTAGGCTATTTGGATGCGCAGACTACGAAAATGCTGTCTATTTCATGATTCAACATGTCTATATTGACCATATAGGCCAAAAAGGCCTAGAATAAAAATTTTGTCAAACAAATTTACTTAAGTGTGCCAATAAAAAAAAAATTTTTTTAATAATCAGATTTTGTGGAGCCATGCTCAACATGCTGTCTGAACTTAAATCCATTTGGCGAAATGCGATACTTAAGAAAACCTTAACCTTATTATACAAGTTCAGTCTGGGAGGTTTTAGATAGCAGGAAACTCTGCTTTGCTGCCTGGACATAAAAAATAACTCAAAAGATTAATCTACCATAAGGCTGGTAACATTTTTAACTTCATGCTCCTACGATCAGTAAGGTCTAGGAGTTCAACCGCTAGTTAGATAGAAGGACAGGGCTACATCGCGGTGTGAACTTTACAAGTGTCAGAACTACTCATACAAAATTTGAACCGCAGAATCCAAATTCATAGTCCAAGACAACACACACCAAAAGCTTTTACAACACCCATTCAAAATCCAAAAAAAAATTTTTTTCTGATTTTTTGAACTCTACGACGTTTTAATGTTTTTTGGATCGCTGAATGTCGAGGCTTGAAAATCGCTTAAACGTCAATGTTCTAAGATGTCCTCCAAAGCAACTCTTTTTTGACTTAATGTCAGAACGCTGACGTGCGGAACTTATAATATACATGGGTTGTCCATTGAACCCTAAAATCGCCTGTATTTTTTTCTTTGGTGTGGCTGCATTACAAAAAACTTCAAAAAACCGTAGAACATTTTTTTTTGAGATAGGTTGTCCGTTTATTGTATATGTTTTCGGGTTCGCTGAATTTGAATCCGAAGGCAAAAAAATCCCAACACGTAACGTTTCTGAGATGGCCTCCAAATCACATGACTTTATGGACTGTGTTATTTTTTTTTTTTGCCAAGTGAACTTTTTGACTGCAGAAAATCACGGTCAAAGGCATCAAGAGATCCTTAAATTTATGTTTTTTTATATAATTAATTACATATTAAAGATCACATAATTTATAAAGAGAATGGACAGAATGGACAAAATATTGAAAATAAGCGTGGAAACTGCATATGATTTATTGATAAGTTTATTAAGAGAAAGAACACCTGTCTGGCAATTCGAACGACCGTATAATTTTTTTTTTTTACGTTTATTTTTAACAAACCAGTTTGGTACATATATACATTAATAAACAAATTTTTACATAATACGAATTATTTTGATGTACGCTTCTTGTATGATCTCTTTCTAACGTACCAATATACTGCTCCCATGCTAGTTCGTTACAAGAAAGTTCAACTCTATTAGGAATATTCAATTTCTTTACAGTAGGTCTTATGCTTATAAGGAGCTATGCGGGCTACAACTAAGAATAAAAATACTTTTAAATCTAAAAGTAGCTAGTAAAAGTTGACCAATAACGTTTCAGCCTACCCTCGTTGTCAAGGCTAATATTCCTTAAAATACAACATTACTCATGTATACAATTACGCAAATATTAATAATAAAATGCTTCTCATATGTTATTCAAAATTCTGGAAAATAATTGCTTAAAATTTTCCAAGCAGAAACCGAAATGTGAGAAAACTTACACGTGCCGGTTGTGTTGTGCCAAAAAGTCAGGAAACGTCCTGAAATCTTTGCAACAATGTTAACTCACTCCGACACTCTCTCACACGTACATGTCCTTGTGCATGCATATTGCATATGTAAATGTGCCTGCAAGCTGGCCAATTTTTTATGCATCTATGAAGTCGCACACACACAAATATGCTGAGTCCTGCAAGGATATAGTAAACCACCATTTGTATTAAGCTTTTCCCGTAAAGAAATTGCCGCACACGACTCAGACCCCTTTGGCTTTTAGTAGGTTAATCAAATTAAAGGCAAAAAAATTGCAATGGTGTCTACGGAGCGGCTTGTAGCAGGAGCGGATCATGGGGAAGAGTCCTGGGGGCCCAGGCAACCCGAATCTAAGTTTTTTACGTATTTCGAAGGAATGAGCAAAAATAGAAGAGAGCTCCTTAACGCGAATACCTATTTTGCATGCAAACTTCATGTAAATAAAATTTGTTGCTTGCATTTCAATCCAAACTTCAACTAATTTTTGGCAAGCTTGATTGTTGCCAACTTAAGTTGGCCCTGATCTTATTTCGTATGTAAAATGTAGAACGCTTGTTTGTAGTGTTGTCAGACATTAAACTATGAATGAAAATGGGAAACCCGAAATATATTTCTGGAATGGCCCCCTGGTTATGTACGTTTCGTAGCAAAAAATTTTTGCAATTGGGACCAGACTGTAAAATGCCAAAGGGAAAAGTTTCAGTTGAAATGAAGAGCAGCTGATTTGAATTTCACATAAATGATGATGTTAAAATATATAATTTAAGATATTCGCATTCATAAAGACGTTTTGAATGTTTACTTTTGAATTTTTATTAATTGTGAATAAATAATTATAATACAATATAATAATATATACTTGATGCACCGAAAAGATTTTTTTTTACAAAATGTGTGTAGGTAAATAAGATTATAAAAGTACTTTTAATAAAAGTTTTTTCCTGAAAGTAGTATTCAGGGGTGTTCCAGAAATCGCTAGAGGTATCAAAAGCTTTCAGTATAGATTGAAAACGCGTTGTGATAAAGCTCTACTTTGTGCTACCTATAAACGCCCTTGCCGCATTTTTTCAAAACGCAATTCATATATTTTCCTTTGTTCCCATTTTTGGTATTATTAATTTTTCATGATTCCGATAATCTAGATATTTCTACTCTGCATGACTTGAAAATAGTTTTTGTATAAAATCGTTTCGAAACAAAAGTTTTTTCTTGACTAAAAACGTGTTATAAATATAAATTACATAACTCTTTATAATGATTATGTTTAAAATGTTGAAACACACAAATTGGTCATAGATTTGTTTTGTCGAGAATGAAATATTGTTGCACATTAAACAGACTCTATCTTTCGTTTTGTAGCAAAATTTAAAATTTCAGGTTTTTTGGTACAGTGCATGGGAACTATAAAAGACTCCAGAATGCCAAATCTGGTTTCGATATCTTTATAAACAAACGAATTATCCACCTAAAATTTTTGGTTTTTTTCGAGGTCCTCTGAAACACCCTTATTGGAACTATAAAATATAACTCCGATATCGAAAAAATAAAATAAATGTGTCTCCCCTGGCAAAATAGCGCTCTAATCTGAAAATTTGGTTGTTCTTGCTCTTACCATCTCTGAGATCTAGGCGTTCATACGGACAGACAGACAGACTGACAGGCGGACATGGGTATATTGTTTTCTCTTGTCATCCTGATCATACTTTAGGTAACTTTGGTGGGTCTCCGACGTTTCCTTCTGTATGTTACACACATTTTCGGCTTGCACAACCTTAATATACCCTTTGTACCATACGGTACAGGGTATAAACCCAAGTTTGATTGGCTTTGCCAGCATTTTCTTCTTCAATAACAAAATTATAGTCGTTATCCATATCGATCAGAAAAACTTTTCAATTTGATCGTCTGTGAATGAAACAGAAGATAAACAAATGCAAAAAGTACAAAAAATCACACAAAAGCTACAAGTAAAGTTGCACATGGCGTTATGTTACATAAAATAGAAGTGGGTTTTGAGCCATTCTTTTGGTATAAGAACATTTTCAGTTTGAATTGAAACAATGTAATTTAATTTTAGAAGTTGTTTATTTATAAAAAAACAATCTTTTATTTAATAAAAGCAGGGCAGGGGTAAAGTTACATAGCGTGACGTTACTCAAATTTGCATTAAAAGTTTTTTACTAATAAATACATGTTTCCTTTAACATTGATAACTTTAATGAATATATTTCGCTTGTTGAAAAAATATTGATAATATAATTATAAAAAGAAAAGTTGACTTAGACCAGAAGAAGAAAGGCTTTGACCAAAAAATTAACTTTTTCCTTCTGTAAATCGTTCATGTTTCGTCATCTTGCAATTTTATTTGTACGGGCGCTTTAACTCTTTAATTTTATAACTTTTGAAAACTGTAAAAAATCCAACTTAATAACTTTTGAATAATTTTTCTAACCTCAAACTTATTTTCATTAACTATTAATTTTTTGGTGGATCTTTTTGTGGAAATGCTCAAATTTTCAAAAGCGCATGAAAACCTTCAAATGTATGGAGCATATTATGCATTTTAATTTAATATAATTTCTAATTTAATAGGGACGTTTCAATGGCACGTATATCATTGATGATGTATGTTTTAGATCAAGGATGATGGCTTTACGATTGACGTAAACCTTGCATTTTAAAAAATCTAATAAAAAGACGTCCCTTGGTGTCAAATCGCATGATCTGGTTGGTCAAATCTGTTCGATACCAAGAAGAACCAGTGTTGGTGAAAAATTAATAAGTTAACATCGAATGATATCGGTCCGAAATGACGTTAACATTCTTGAAAAAATAAGGTCCGATGATGCCAGTACCTTTTGAGGATGCTTTGGCATTTCTTAATATTCACGGGGACTCTCTGTGCCCAAGATGCGACAGCTTGGTTTGTTCACCATCCTGTTCAAAGTGAAATGAGCTTCAGCGTTCCTAAATTTATTTGACGAAAATCCTGGATCGATTTGGAAATTTTTTCACCAATTTTCTAGTGCTCCTGAATAACTTTAATGCAGTTTTCAATCGAAAAAATTTTTTTTATTTTTTTATTGGAAAAACTAACCTAATGAATGAAACTTTCAGGGATAGTTAGGGACCTCGTTCTAAGTCTAAAAACGAGTTTTCGTATTTGTGGGTAGGGGGCGTGGCACCACCCCAGATGAAACTTTGTTTACTGTACTATCACGCTACAAAATTAAGCCAAAAATGATAGAAAATCAAGATGGCGTGCTTTCAAAAATTTCGTTTCTTTCCTGCGCCTGTATTGGACCACTCTATATCACTGGTTGAATATTCACCACGCCATAGACGACCAATCTTTCATTTGTTTTGGCAAAATTGGGACTAAATCTAATTTCACGCGTATTGGTTGTTCTAAGTGCTTCAATACATTGCTGTCATGTGATGCACTGCTGTCATTTTCACATATAACTCATATCCTCCATAATAGGCCACCAAAATTTCATGATAATGCAGCCTGGTGTTGCTCTATCGTCCGTCACGGCCTGGTAACCAAAAATGGATTAAAACAGTGCTACTAATGAAGTTTTGTGGTAGTTCAACTCTTTTCTGCTCAGTTGGAAATTATTTTTAATGGAAATTCACCGACCTGTTTGATCCATTTAGCAAATTGTCGGCGATGAAGTAGATACTTAGGGGAGCTTGGCTCAGTTGTTTTCAAACTTTTTGATTAGCTCGCCTTCAAAGCTAGAATATCTTTGGAAGGGCATGTCGTGGAGTTTGGTTGAGCTGAGCACGAAAAGTGTTTCATGTATTTTTTTGCAAAAATGCTGGGGCTCTACATTGTGCAGTATGCAACTGCACCACCTTTTATGACTACATAACCATAATGACATTAAAAAAAGCATTAAGCATGCATTATATAATTCTTTTTCATTGCATTGACAATCCTGAGCATTGTTAACGCATAATAAAAACCGAGTCGTTTCCCATTAATGTCAGCTCAAATACCAAAATATAATACACAACAATTTTGTATATGCCAGCAAAGAGCTAGTCTGCTGCTTATATCGGTTAATGCGCTTGTGAATATTATAAGCGACAGCTTCAGTGGCACTTTCCGTGTCAGGACACACTGCCGTCAGGGTTCCGGCAAAGGGACTCGGGCAGGTGACATAAACAAGCCTTTTATTTGACATTTTGCTGCAGTTTTTGACACGCGCAAAAGGTTTATACAAATACCGGCACCAAATATTGAAAAGTATGCGACAAAGGACTAAAGAAAAATACATGATAAAAAATGAGAAACAGTGGGGAAGGTAATCGACAGCAGGCATACCCTGCAAATAGTTTTTCTTAAGGAAAATAATTGTTTATGCCAATTTTGGAATTGATTCCTTTTGCAGTTTAGCTGTATTTAAAAGAACCGGAATACGGTGTAAGGGTACGTTGTCAAAATGTCAACATCTTCTGGTTAATTAGACTCACATTGGTACTTATTTAATTTGAGGTATCTAGCTTGTTTTTAAATGCAATAAAAGTGGAATGTTAGTGCAGTTTTTACGGTCTTAAAGTAATATACCTATACCCATATATCTTATTCTATATCTTTTAAAGTTATCCTCCTAGCTTCAAAATACTTTACTCATCTTTGAAACAATGTTCTAATGCTTAAAAAACATGTAGGATGCAGGTATTTTGTTATGATGCACAATTTCTAGAAGATCACGGCATAATTGCTGGGTACGGAAAGATTTTTGTTGATTTATAATAATTATTTGAAACAAACTGTTAACACTACTGATTATTAGGGATTGCTCTAAGTGATGAAGTTATGATAAAGAAGCTATTGTTTCTGTTTATAGAAAACTATTAAATCTGTGCTTTGCAATCTTGTTTGACGAAGTACACTGAGAAAAATTTCAAGAATTTTGTTCTCGCCTACGCAAGCGAAACATGGGTGTTAAGCAGAGCAAATGTAAACAAACTTCAAATATTTGAACGTAAGATCCTGCGAAAAGTCTTTGGAGGTATAAAAGAAAATGGAATATTAAAGTTGCGACAACGGTATGACCATGAATTATATATTATATACGGTCACCCCGCCATAATAAAATTTCTTAAAACAAACCGAGCCGGGACGAGCAGGACGGGATCAAATTTCTCGATCAATATAGATCTATCGCTACCTGAGTTGAAGATAAGAATTTTTTCATGAGGAACTTATGGATTTTATAATCTGCCCATAACATACATTGCACAAATCTTGTATACCCTCAAGGTGTACCCATTGAGTACAGTGTATGAAAATAAAATTGGCTACAAAAACATCGCGTGAGAGTTATGAAAGCCAACGCTGGGTTATATGGAAGCTCTGGGTAGTTTAGGGCAGCCAGGGCCAGGGAGCTTGCATAGCACTTGCAATCATTTGTTATATCATTTGGCTGCCTCAAGAACTTTCAGACACGAAAAGAGGAAACGGATAGAAATGGCGGGATTAGCGGCATTTCATTGACAGTTGAAATCATGGCCGCCATTTTCTTTATGCGCTCTCTTGTGTTGTTTTTGTTGTTGGCGCATTTCATTGTTTGTCATTTAACGATTGACAGTTTGCGATAAACACAGTCAAATGAAACGAAGCAAAGCGAATCAGGCGAAAATGAGCAAAACAAAGCAAAACAAAAGCAAAGCAAGCAAACAATAAGCAAAATGGAAATGGAAGACGCCAAAAACAACAACGACAACAACAACAAATCCAACACACCTCTGTCGTTTTGACACGGCATCGACAATCAAATGAAAATGTTAATGACAGTCTTCGTCTCCCAGTAGCGAAGCTCTAGAAGCAGCCTTAAGAAGTAAAAGGTGTCAACTGCTTAGCCCGAATTACCCCACTTACGATGACTTGGGCTTTTCCGTATCTTTTGTCGCTTGTATCGTTTGTCCTTTAGTCTCTGTGTGATTGTCTTACTGTCCTGTGCCACTGTCGCTCCCACTGTCCGACTGTCTGGCTATTTATCATTATGACTTTGTTTGCCATGGCTGATTTGCCTAGGGAGCGCCAGATGGCGCACATTTCCAGACTGTTAATCATAGATAGGCATGAACATGGACTTGGACATGTACATGAGCAGCGTAGTCTAGGCACATTGGGCTGGGGACCTACAAAGTGGGCGTCTCTATATACATATATACAGCAAATGATATACGAATGCTGGCTGAGTGCAAATTCATCAATTCAATGCCAAGTGAATGGTTAAATGAATATATCACTTATTCGTTTACAAGTGCAATAAAACGATTTAGAACCGCACCATAAGAGTTAAATAAGTTTTCGATTCGATAAATATTTTTTTTTTATGACGAAAAATGTCAATCAAGTAGTTCGCAAACGGTCATGAGGGCAGTGGGCACAGCTACCCCTTAGAAATACATATAAAAAATAAATTTCCTTAAGCCTGTCAATTTAAATACCGAAATTGTAAGATTGGCTGTTTAAATTATTTATCTATAAGGGTAGGGTTACCAAATTATTTGATTTATTGATTTAATTTTCAGAAATATATAGGAATTTGCGACGGAGCTCTTAAAAATTTCTTGGATTCAACTATGTAATTTTGAGGTTAGGCAAGAACCTAGACCCGTGGACCCTTTCTGTTAGCGGATTCGTATTCAGTATGCCAAAATTAATTAATTCCCAAGATCATGAAACTTTTTTTTTATAGGGCTGTGTTAGCAAGATTTCAGACCAATGCATTGGGGTGTAGGTACATAAAATTGATAATGTCCTTTACGATGCAAACTACTGGTCTTGTACGAGACCCATCTTGAAAGCTCTTCATACTACGCCATTTCTTCAAAACTGGAAAGGATAGCAGTCACTGTGTGAGCACAGCTTTTTCTGTTCCTTAAGTTCCTACCATATAATCTAAGTTTAATCCTTACATATTGACATTAGATAAAAATGTTAATAAGACCCATCAAGGTGGAAGGGTGCTAATAAAAATTGATATTTAGTATGAATGCAATTATTAGCATCGACTTGGACTAGTCGTGACCGCCTGTCCGCTCCACTATCCTTTTGTAATCTTACGTCTCTGCGAGATATAACCCATAGAGACCGAGTTTAAGCAGAGGACACCCATTATCTATTTGATCAAATTCGATTTATGTTGATATCTATCTAATGATTAGATTCTAATCTATTCCATAGAAGAATTTGTTAAGTTTATAGCCACTCAATAAAAACCATAATGAAACTTGACGTTTACGGATATATTTATTTATAATTGGGGCCGACCAAATTTGATGTATAGAATTATGTATGCATTAAAAACTAACGTTTGACACCACCACCTTTTCCTCATTGAGATGGTCTAGATCAGAATATCACGATTTTGTGCGAAAGTTATTAAAAATTAATAATATTAAATAAAAAAAGTACTTTCTAAAATTCATTAAACATTTATTATTAGTAAATAATAATAAAACAAAACAAAAAAATGTAAAAAAAATGACTTTTTCATACAAAATTCCATACAAATAGAAAAAGGTCCCTGCGGACCTTGTACCTCGTATAAGGGCAACGGACGACTCACTAATCGGAGGGTTAAAAGAAAAGGTGGTTTTATCAACGAAAGTATGTTGGGTTTTTCCGTTCTTATTATGCATAGGATGCAACTAATTGTAAAAATAGGTTTTTTTCTTTATAACAGCAAAAATTCGAAAAGCGAACATTTCGATCATGCAAGTATGATGCATGATCCTTCGTAATCATACATTAATGTGGAGATTGTGATTCGAATGCTCATTCCTTGTTACACAACCGAATTGGCTTAATCATAACGAATTTGAGATAACACTCCAGTGCAGAGCTGGGCAGCCCATAGCCCAAACGGGTACTATTACTTCGTGCATTTACACAGACACGAGGCCGAAGCAAGCCGAAGTCGTCAATTCGAGCACAGCAGAGAGCAAAATTATACTCAGATTAACTCAACTGTGACTTTGTACGTTTGGTGCACTGAGAGAAATAAATGATTAAATGCGTCACACAGTTGTCACAAATATAATAATAACATAATAACAATAGTAAGATGCAATAATAATAACGATGAGAATCTACACTATACTATTCATGGTATTATTAAAGTATAAGGTAAAGTAAGTTTGTAGCGGTCGCTCTTGATAGAAGCATAAATTTCAGTCTCGTTGCGACCGTTCACGAGATAGGTTGGCGCAGCACATGTTTTTGTTTGGAAGAATGGTTGTTGTGTGTATTGTCTGAATACGACTCTCTCACTAACATTTTTTTACTCTTACAAAACGGCAGAATTACTTAAATTATAATATAATATTATACCATGATACTACTACTACTGCTAATTTATAAATTTTTTTCGGCCAATCAAAAAGAAAACTTTTTTTTATACCAACACCGAAATTCAGGACCAAAGGTTAGTGAACTCTAAAACAGATGTATTTGAATTTCAAAACTTTTTAGATTAGGTTCGAAAACAAACATGATATTTTGATATCGGATTCCTCTTCCCAAGAACATAAAAAATAAGGATGGTCACAATTATACAAGTACATATGAAGAAAAACATAGGGCTTTGACAAATTTTGAAAATTGTTACTTAAAAAAAGAAATTTGTTTTTTTTTCAACAAAGTAAGCATGGTATCGTAAACTAAGATTATCCACATACGACAGTCAATGCACATTGGGCCAGAAAGCCGATTTTTCGGCATAAATTCAAAATATTCATAGAAGCAAATTCGTTTTTTAACATTGCCATTTTGTAGTCAATACCCTAGTTACAAAAAATTAAAAAATATTATCGATTTTATTGCAACCCTGAAGTTTTGGCAGCCCTTCAAAGTTACATGTTCGAACAGCAGCGCGTTGCAGTAAAAACAGCGCGAAATTTTTTGTTAACTTTGCGAGCTTGTATTTTTATTAATTTTAAATATAAAGATAATATTAATAATGGTAAATAGAGGTACGGGTATGTAGAATGTTTATGTTAAAAAGGTGTTTCCTTATATTTGTTAATTTGTTTTATATGTGTATGGTTTTGTGTTGCCTTTAATTGAGAAAACTTAACCAACTTGGCCGTCTATTATGGAATAAAAATAACTTTCTGCAAGCTTCTGCAAAAAGTATTAATGTAACATAAAAGTACAAAATATATACTAATTTACCCTTTTATGCTTTTTGCGGCTTTTGCGGCTTTTCGGGTATTGCCATTTTGAAGCTAAGGTTAATTTCTGCTATGCAACGCTGCTGAATATCTGGAATGACAATATTCGAAAGGCATCCGATGTTTCGCGCTGAATATTTCGTCAACTTAAAGACTACAACTTAAGCGCAGAGGAAAAATATGAAATTAATGCAAAAATAAAAAATTTTGCTATTTATATCCAAAGAAACTTGCCAAAATGCGGCAGAAATTTGAGTACTTAAGGAAAACACTCCAAGTGGCTGTCGTCAAAAATTATATTTTTTTATTCGATAGCTTAGATTCCACATCTTCAACCAAGCCTATAAGGTCATTTTTAAACACAGTAGGACGTCCACCGATGGAATATGCTGAACCACGTTTAAAGAGAAAGTTAGCATCCGATTTAGCAGATAAACAACGCCACAACACTTGTGCACGCTGCTGCAGTTTCGGTCAAAAAATTAAATGAAAAAGACACGTCTTTAATATTGAAAAATACTTTGCTTGCTTCAAATGGCCCAAATCGAGTAAGAAAAACCTTTTTGTTTCGGAGCGAGCACCCTTAACGCCCAATGAGGCTTTGGCGTTTTTGCTCGAAAACTCCTTTGGAAAAAGCCAATATTGCAACATTCAGGAGTTTCATAAAAGCCGATCTTCCGATATTTATCCCAGTTATAATAGAATATGAGAAGCCAAATGTAGGCCTTTGGAAATTATGGTAACCGATAAATAACAAATTTGCTCAAAGCAAAAAAATACCATTACCGGCAGCTGTGATTGACCTTTCAGAACCGCAAAATTTTAAAAATAATTGTGATAATTATATCCTAAATAATAATTATAATTTTACAGGTAATCATAGTGACACTGATAAGTGTAACACTTCCATATATGATGGCACTGATCATTCTGAAGCCGAAAATGAAAATCTCTTTTCGTCTGAAATATATGTGGAAATCGACTGTTAAAAATTGATTGCACCTTGCTTTATTCGAATTTTTCATATAATTTTTAAACTTGAATATAAATCGGCGTAATAAAACTTAATTATAAATATAAATTTATAAATCGCGTCAGTAATAGTGCTTTAGTAAAAAATCACACCAAGCAAAAATTCACCTTATATGGGCGGTGGGAGTGGGCGTGGCCGGATCGGACTGAAATTTATCTCAGTTCTTATATATGTCATTACAAACAACTACACAAAATTTCATGCCTGTAACTTTATTTTTCGAATTTATGCCAAAAATTTGGCTTTCTGGCCCAATGTGCAATGGCCAAAAAGCTTTGCAAAAATTGCAGCACGATGCAAATTTTGCTTTAGAAACAAACTGAATATAAAATAACACTCTCGAGGTCTTAACAACATTCCATTTTCATTTCACTCAATTGGGCTCATAAATGTCTGCTGACAACCTTTTTGGTCAATTCCCTGTAGGATAAGGAGCAACATCTGCTGATGCTTGCTGCTGATGCTGGTCCTGGTCCGGTTGCCAACCGGTTAAGCCAATTTATTAAATAAAAAAAACATTTGTCACATTTCATTCAACTTTTCAGCGTCCGTTATATTTGCTTTATCTTTATGACATTTTCTGAAGGCAGCAAAAACCCCCAAAGAGGGGCGCAAAAAAGGCAAAGCAAAGAGAAAAAAAATGTATAAAAGAAAACGTGATAAAGCTGGTCAAAAGGCTGTCTGACAATTTTCTTTCATTAATTTTACCTGGTCAAGTGATAAGAATGAAATGTTGTTGTTGTACTGTCGTCTGTCTGCCTTTGATGATCATAAAAGTAATATAAGACAGATAATAATGTTAATAAAAATAAAAAGCAAAATTTAATGTTGGTCAAAGTCAAAGTTCTTGTCGCTATTTTTCGCACTTATTTTTTTTCTAAGACTTATCGCAGACATTAAAAGTGTAAACATGGCTGTTTGTTGTGCTACTAGTTGACCCAAGATAAGCTGACGCCAAGGATTGGACTAGAAATTCTGCAATTCGCAGCAAGGACTCCAAGCAGCTGTCAACAAATTAGTAAATTGAAAACTCTACTCCATCAACAGACAATGATATCAAAAGTGCTAAAAATAAGAAGCTAAATAAAAACAAAAACTCTTTTTAATTTCATGACCCAAATTTAGCTAGAACCAAACCAAGTCCTATCGCTGTCCCACGCAGTTTCCACATGATAACCAGTTTTGTGCATTTTCCTCTTGGAAAACAAAAACGCGGCCTTCATCCCAGTTCCCCCCTTGCAGCTCTAGTCACACACTTTCCCTGGCGGAAATTAAACTTGTCCAAAAGTTTAAATGCCTTTTGCCGCTTGTCGTTTCGTTTCGGTTGACTTTTGTTTTAAAGTACATACAAACCCCACCCCTCACAGTCCACGCTCTATACATTCCCCATGAGTTCCGTGGCTATCCAGAACTTTTGCACATTGTGTGTGCTTACTCGGAGTTTTCTAATTTGATGCAATGCGAAGTATTCATCTTAGTTGCAAGTGCACCAACACTAAATGGATAAAATGTATACAAAATGTTGCATTGTCAGATTGCTCAGTCTGAGCTCTTAAGCTAAACTCCAAGCTGAATTCCGACTTGAAAACAATTTATTTCAAAGACAACATTTCAGCATAGAAGGTACATAACCAATTTAAACAATTGCTTCAATTTTCTATACAACTCTGTATTATATGGCATTTTAGGCATACAACTATGAGGTGGATTGGGCTTTATATACCAAGCTGGTTTGAGCTCATATTTGAAGATAAGATTCTCTTTTTAATAAGGACTCACTCGGGCAGCTGGCTTTAAGCCAGACTGCCTGACAGCTGTATTATGCCCTATACCTTAAGGTACAAAGGGTTTCTTAAGTTTGTGCAATAGTGTGTAGAGTAGTGTACGAAACGTTGAGGACCACACAATTTATAGGGTGAGCCATCTGTTGTTTTGTTTGTCAATTGCATTATATTCGTATTTTTTCTAACAAATTTGGACAAATGTATGTACCAAATGCAAGTTTGAAACTACTGATTTATGCTGTCACATACCACACAATTTATAGGGTGAGCCATCTGTTGTTTTGTTTGTCAATTGCATTATATTCGTATTTTTCTAACAAATTTGGACAAATGTATGTACCAAATGCAAGTTTGAAACTACTGATTTATGCTGTCGCTACAGGCCCGTTTGCAAACATCGTATTTTTTGATGAATTTTTTATTGACAAAAACTCATCTGGCTGTTCTCCTATCCATTGAACGAATAAGCGACGCTGATAATGGTCCGTGGCCTTCAATCGTTACGACATTTAAATTTTGTAAGCGTATAAATGCAGATCCGCAATGAAAATTCGGCGCGTCGATGTTCCCGGCGACCCGACGACACTGGCGTCCACTATGTTTTTTTCACAGAACGACCATTTTCATAGTACGTCTGTACTACTTTGACGTAAAGTTGAGTAGTTTTCAACTTTACATATGTCGAAGATCATTCACTTTGGACGGCTATGTTCCGAACTATGAGTGTTTAAAACAATCAAAACAACAGATGGCCCACCCTGTGCATATTTTTAGGAACTAACGAAGTTGATATACACAAATGTGTGTATCACTTTACCCCATAACTTCAGATATAATAATAGCTTGAGTCAACTATCTAAATTTCACATAAATCGATTCTGTTCTGATACTCAGGACAACCTACAAGACATCAAGGAAAAGTATGGGCTGTTCTTTAAAAATAAAATAAATCTTAATTTAAGAAAAAGTGTTCGAAAATTTTAAATTCTGTACCCAGTCCGCTGGCCATGCATCGATAGTAGTTTTCCATCATTGTTAGGAAACTTTAGTAAACTTCAAACCTCAACCTCTACATCTCTTTAAGACTTTTAAATGTAAGCTACTAAAAAAAAAAAAAAAACACCCTTTATAACATAATTATTAAAAATTCGATTCACGTTAAAAATGTTTTAAATCGACGACGATATATCAAAAAGTATTATTAATTAATTAATTTTTATTAATCAAATTAAATATCATACATTATTACCCTTCAACAACTCGAAATAGCTTTTTACTGTACAACATATGCACCCTCTATCGATAAAACCCCCACCAACCATCAAATTCCCATCTTTACTCCCATGCTCCTCAAGAAAATATGGGGAGAAGGGCAGAGGAGTGTCAAAATTTGGTGGGCATTCCTAGTCACCTAAGTCCCTTTCCTTGCAAAACCATTTTTATTATTCGACAAAAGTGGCGAGAACCGCTTCTGGCACATTTGTCAGACTGCCTGTCTTCAAAAAATGGTTTACCCAGGAACTGGGTTTCTCTTCTAAGTAGCGCCGGGCAGTCGCATAGCACGTGTTGGATGCTTTCTGTCACCTTCTTACCTCCGCAGCTTCGGCGCAAGTCGTCATGGGGGACGTCCATCCTCACAGCCATTAGGCCAATGGGGCAAAGCCTGGTTGCAACTCCTACCACCATCCTGGTCCTGTTTTTATGAAAACACATATGTTCAGATGTTCGCTTTAGATTTTACCGTGGCTCGGGAGATTTGACAACCGACTTATTCCCGTACCCTTTGATATCGAAACGTATTCAATAGTGGTCCGCGAAAGAACACTGGGTGGATAGGTGCCAATTGTCAGTGGATAGGGAACAACTGATCGAAGTTAGGGTTAAATCAATAACCTCTGCACTTCATTTGGATTGATAGATCCTCACTTGGTTCCTAAAAAGCTTACAACAAACAATATATAGTGAACGGTTTTCTAAAAATCGATTTTCTTACCAGCCATTTGTTATAACGTTGGCTGTGGCGGCAAATCCGAACGGCTATTGCTACTGCTGGCGCCATCTAGTGAACTGTTGGCGCAATCTTACGTAAATCATCCGTAAAATCATAGGACAACACTGTTTCTTTTTTATATACATCCACTTTTCGCGATTTTTTTTGTTAATACGAAGTTTTTTCTTTACGGTTGTGATTTTTGGTGCTATATAAGCCCTTACTAAGAATTTGTCTCAAGCCGAAGTCCTTTTTACAGCCAGGTTAAGTTTTGTAAGCATTGTTTATGAAAAAATATAATAATAAATACAAAAATATGTTCTCTATTCTTAGAATTACAAAAATGGTTGCACCTTTTTTAATGATGCCTGAATAGGAACTAACTCGTAATCAGGCCAAGTAGAGATTTTGTTCAACAGTTTAATTGTCAGGATTACGAATCACTCCCAATTCTATAAGTACACCAAATTCACTTTTTTGTCAAATCTGTAATAGTTTCTGATAAAAAATCTTAAAAATAATAAACATACATGTATCCAAATTTATTTGTATTCCAGTTTGGATAGTATTCCAAATGTTGTTTTAATGCTGCAAGTGCTTCAACGTTAACGATAATAATATTCTATTTATTAATTGATATGAATTGTTGTTTTCGCCAAACTTTCAAAACAAATGTTGGATTCGATAAGTTTATTGTTCCGAAAGGTTCAAGGAACTGCTTTCATGTACTAGACGTTGTAAGTCCAGTCTCTCTCTCTCTCTGATAAACGTAATTAGAGTATACACAACTTTAAGTCCTTAAGTCCTTTAAAGTCCTCTTTGCCAGCAAAGATGTCAAAGCCATTATATACTGGACCCTTTGGATAGTAATAAAAAAATATATTTTCGTACACCCCTATCGGATAGTCTACCTATAAAGTGAACTTTAACATTTTATCATAAATCACTTTAATCAAATCAATTTGAAAGCGAATAAATAATTAATAATTAATAATCTGCGTGAGATGCTTGAATTGTGCCCTCCAGTTGCTGACATTTGGAGTTAATAGTGAAATGTTTATTATTTATAAATTTAATGGCAAGGGAGCAAGTCAGAACATTTAAATGCATAAATTATGAAAACAATAATGCTTAATATGAGAGCTGTTGAAAACATAAAGTAGACGAGCTACATAAAAAATATTTATTAAAATAAAATAGCAATAATAAAATTCAGTTGCAAAAAATAAAATTAAAAACATGCCATAAATTTTTTATTTTACAGACAACAATGGCAAGAGTGCTCCGGAGTGCAGGACCTGCAGCTATGCAATGGAATATTTATTTGCATATGTTGCGAAGGAGTAAAGTGGAACTATAGTACAAGCATACAACAAATTGTTGCAAGTAAATATTTAACAAATTTTCATAGCATCAAAAATAAACAAGAGAGAGAGAGAGAGAGAGTATGATTGTTGCAAGTGAAAATGCTGCAGAGTGCGGCAAAGTTAAGGAATAGAACTCAAAAGGATGCATAGTCAAGGAGTGTAAGACTTACAAGAACAACAATTTCATGGCAATGTTGCCAGACTGTGCAAGTTATGCGAGTGCTGGACAAGAACGCTAAAACATTCAAAGAGCTACAACCAAAAACATTCAAAAGCATAAACAAATAAAAAATGATAATTAAAATATTTCCGTCGACAACGGAAGCGTCCGGAGCACAGCGGCGACAACTTCCCCAGCTGTCCCAGCTGCCCCAACATCCCCAAAAGCAGCAGCAGCAGCAACTACGTCATCGAGCACGCCGCTTAATGCAACTGCAGCGGAAACATAAAATGCCGGAAATATCGTCATGGCTAATTGTTGCTGCCGCCATTGCTCTGGCAGGCACCACCATTTGTTTGCCATTGGTGGCTGCCACAGCCAGTCCTCAGCAGGATGAGGATGATGAACTGCATCACATGGAACATCATATGGAACATCACAATCAAGGCGATTTCATTATTGGGGAGTCCGAGGAACGGGATCATATAGCTCATCATTTGGGTAAGTTGCCAGTTTTCCAGAGAGACAGATAATGGCCAAAAAGCAAATGTCAAAGCATTTGACACTTACTCGCCCACAATCGATGTGGGTCGCCTCGATTCATGCTCTATTTGCTCTCACTTGGCTCGATGGCAAGGTCAATTTGGCATGAGTTGCCTAGAGCATGAGGGACGCGCAGGGCGGTAGGTTACTAGTGAAACAAAGGAAACAACTTTTCCTACTTATATACCATGGACTGATGTCCTGTTTAACTGTGTCACTTGAGTTGGGTTTTCTAAGTGTTTGCCAAGTTAGTTATTTGACAGGCCAGACTATGGCAGCCCGAACCGTGTGAATTCCATGAGGATGCGTGCTTGGCCAACTTCATTGTTTACTCAACTCATTCCTGGTTATAGTTTTTATTTTACACCAACGCAGTTTATTGAAAAACTGAAAAGATTTTTAACTCAGTTCAGAAAAGTAGACTTATGCGATTACAGAGGCCTTTACATACAACAGTACTGGCTAGACATAGAGATGGAGCCGCTGAATCCACATCTAAGTTCTATAAAACTTTTGGTACTGAGATAGCCTCTAATGTTTTTGTGGTATGAGCTTCGAACCCGAATATCGATTTTTGACATAATTTCAAAAACCACCAAAAATTTCTTTTTCGAAATCGGTTGATGTTTTTATATATTTATTTTTTCTTGAAGTCGCAAAATCCGAATCACGGGTCAAAAAACTCCAGCACGACAGGTTTCTGAGATAGCTTCCAAAATATCTCGTTTTATAAGGATTTTTGAGGTTATTTCAAAAACTTTGGGTGTTGGGTTTTGTTGTATTAAAAGAAAAATTTTCAAACTAAAAAAAAACTAAACAAAACAAAACAAAAAAAAATCTCGAATAATGCCAAAATTGAAAATTTGAGATTATTTTTTCAAAATTTAGATTAGATGATTTCAATCTTCAATCAAGACAAACAAATTTTGAAACAGGATCAGCAGGACTGGAATGTGCCTCTGGGTCGTTCTGGATTGGTCTAGCCTTTTCGGTCTACGTTTTGTGGGCTTGGAAGTAGGCGAAAAATTTTTATACTTTACTCTTGGGAAATTCTTATTTTGAAGAATTTTGCAATCTTAATATTTATTTTTATCTCTAACATTCTCATTCGCTGTTAGAAATCATCCGTATTTTTGCCTAAAATGATTCAAAAACGTCTTTGTTCCTTGCTTTCGCCAAAGGAGTGTAGTTCGGGCACAATAAAATAGTTATTCCAAATAATTAAAATATTTAGCTTTAAGGTTTTTATATTTGTTCTGTGTATTTCGTATTTGCTGTGCAGTGGCCGTATGTATGTAAATGCAATTGAAAAGAGAGCTTCATGCTGGCTTGCATTGAGCTTTTATAAGCTTATGTTGCTAACATTTTGTGTACTGTATGTTAAAGTTATGTAGTGATTGCTTAAGATAATATTCTATGTTAATTTACATGTGCATGACTGAGTATTTATGTTTAACAGAATTAGACTTATATGCTATGTTTACATTGTTTTATGTACATTATAGTTTAATGAGTTGTTAGGCTCCAACAGTCTTCTTTCAAGATTTTTACAAACCCAAACATAAGACTTTATTCACGATTTAAGACTTTTCTAATCTTTTTATATAAGATTCTAGTCGCTAAGATTTTTTGGGTTTTATAGCATTGTTGAAATATAAACATCGTATTCTTCAAATAGACCATAAATATCTTATTTCAAAATTGATTAAAACTTCAAATAAAGATAATGGTGACGATTTTAGACATTTTTCAGTCTTACCTTATATGTGAACCTTCTTATCTATACAATTTTTGATCATAAAAGCAGTTCTTCTTTTCTAGATACGATAACAGTTTATTCTACACAGGCAAAAAACCTTTATCACAAAAATGTCTAAGATAATACAAAATTTTCCAGAGGTCAGTTCAAGCTTGTTCAAATTTTTTAGAGCCGTTGGAGTCAAATAACACGTCTGGTTTCTGTCGCAAACTCGAAAAAAAACCTAAAAACCCATAAAAATATGTATTTTGAAGATTATATCATATTTAAAACCATAAAAAACATTTGTCAATATGACAAAAAAAACTCTTTTCATTATGACAAGAGTGGTCTAAGAACAAAAAAAGCACCCTATTTAGTGTCATGGGAAAAAAGCTAGTTAAATTTTTTGATATCGGGTTTTCAATATGCCAAAAAAACTCTTTTCTTTATGACAAGAGTGGTCTAAGAACAAAAAAAGCACCCTATTTAATGTCATGGAAAAAAAGCTAGTTAAATTTTTTGATATCGGGTTACCTAACCAAATTTGGCACTCAAAAATTTCAAGGAGTACCTAAGTAATATATCGAATTTGATTTTAATAGTACAGGGTCTCCTCAAAGCTGTCCGTGCCCGACTTTAATGTATGCAATTTTTTGAACTGAACCGGAAAAATTTAATTTTTTTAACATCTCAATTTTTCGTTTTATTATATGTTACTCATCTTCTAAATCACGTATTATTAGTTTAGTCTTGAATTAACGTACTGAAGCTCTCAACCTGCTTTTGTATTATACTAATTATGAAAGTTTCTAAAAAAAATCAAAAATATCAAACAATAGAATATATTTATAAATAAGGAAAGTAACCACGTTGGCAACCCTCTTTTTTCAGTATTTTCTGCAACACTTTCGCAGTTTTGTAAGAAATTTATTTTCTTTCTGTCATTCCATTTCTGCGTTTTGTGATGCCCCAGACATATCTCATATTGATTATTTTGAAATAGGTGTTACGATAATATATTATTAAAAAGCTGTTGGACAGAGTCAGTTCGGATTTAAAGCTAAATAAACAGAATTTGGCACAAAGCTGTTTTTTTCAATATGGCAATGCCTTGGCATTAAAGACTTCAGTCACGGACTTGACTTCCAGTGAAAATATTTTTAAACAGAAAGAAAATTCCTCAGGTGATATTATCATCTGTGAAATGAATGCATATTTGAAGTAGCCTGGAAAAATATACTTCTTGGAAGGAATTTGAGGACCGCTGGCTTAAGTGAAGTGAAGTTAAGGGAAATTTGAACTTGTTTTTGTATGGCTTAGGAGTTGAGCTTATGCACGACAGAAATTATAAAGCGATTTCCATGTCATACTCCAATTTGTCATTTCTAAAAATCGGTCATCAAATACCAAAAAGATTACTAAAATTATATTGATTAAAATAAACTATGCTAAAAAGCTTAATTCACTCACTTAGTTATAAATGTTTTAAATATGTAAGCAGAGAAGGCGAGCAGCCCAAACTATTTATCTTTTAATCCCACAATTTTTGAGAATAAATTAAATGAGAATGAAACTTTATAGCAATGACAGCCGTCTACGATTTTAGTGACTTAAATTTAAAAAAAGGCATTCAGCATTGGTTTACTTTTAAAATACCTTAAATAACTTAAACTTGAATTAAAACTACGAGTTGGCTATTTAATTTAATAACAACAAAGCTAAGCTAAAATTTTTGAAAAGCAATTTAAATTATTTTATCATTTAGCTTTTGGTAAAACTTTTGTTCTAAAATTATGGTTATTTTTTAGCACTCTGTTCTAAATGTTAATTTTCCAAAAAGGTAATTGTACGTTGAAATTTATGCTGCAGTTGCTTGCCGCAAAGGTGTCATGCGTCATGTCCAGAGTTGCCACACATTCGGTTGACCCAGCTCAGGACAAACTTTATCAGTTCGCATTTATCAAGCTGGAATTGTAGCACTTCTGGAAAGCATGAGAACCATGAGTTTGTTTAACTATGCAACGATATGGTATTTTGCATTTTATTTGGATAAAAGTTTTTTTTGCTAATTTAGTTGTGCTCTTAGTTTAGTGCATGCAATATGTGTCTACTTTTGTTGTTGTTGTTGGTTTTGGTGTTGCCATCATTCATGAATATGTTGATGCGTTGGGCAACTTTGAACACAGCTGCTGCATTTGACAGCTAAGCAAGGCCAAAGGTCAAATTCAAAATTTAGCCCAACGGCCAATTGCTAATAAGAAACATAAATGCAAAGGTAAAGAAAATCAAACTACAAAGGCAAAAAGCTAGCGGCCAACTTCAAACGGGACATAGAAAAGAGTGGGGGCAGCGAGAGAGTGAGCCATAAGAGAGAGTGGGAGCAAGAGCTTAGGTAGCAAGAAGCAACCAGAAGCTAACGTGAAATGATGTTAAAACAAACATTTGCCAAGAGCAACAAGAACAACAACAAAAAAAAAGCGCAACAGCAAACAAAAGCACAAAATAAAATAAAATACAAATTACAGTAACAAAAACAGCAACAGCTACCGCAACAACAAAAACAGTAACACACTGACAGGGACGACAACGGTAAAAGCTAACAACAATAAAAACAAAAACAACAACAAGAACAAGAACAAAAGTGCCGCACACTTTGGCCAACAAAACTGCCTCAAAAGCCAACATCAGTGACGCGTTCTACTGTGATTGCAGGCAGCTACATATGCACAGTGGGACAATTTATTACAAAAGTGTCGCGTAATTCGCAAAGCTAGGAATTTAATAATTTTGACAGTGGTATAGAAAATGTTATTATTATTATTAAAGATAGAGAAGTATAGAAAATAAAATTATTGTTTTTTATATGGGTTGGTTATTATTGGACCGCTGCTTCCGAAAATTATGACGGCGTGGGGAATCCCGTCAATCTGGTTACCGAAAACTTTTAAAAAATGAATTAATTGTAAGCGCATTGTTGTATGCTAAAACTTAATATGAACGCACCAATTAAACTCGCAGGTGATTTGATGTATTAATGCACGATGAGACTAGTTTTCCCTCTAGGAATAGCTAACATGAGGTACTTAAACTGCTTAGTTAATAACTCTCTTTCCACAATTTATCCACCATAATTAAAGCTATCCTTGCCATACTTTTCCTATATAGTATTTCACTTAATTTTTCATTATGTGTACTCTGATTGCCTTGTAAAGTTACCATTATGCCGCATTTGTAATTTATTATGGCATTATCACATTATGAGTATTTATATAAGCAAATATTAAAAATTTTTTGCTCTTAAATATGTACTTGAAAACATTTGTAAAGTTATTCAAGTGCACATATAAGATTAACATAGTACATAGTAAGTTTTTACTACCTACCTTTAAAATAAAATATTGTATTGTATTAACTAGGGAGCTAGTTATCGTCAGAACAACCGCACTCTAAAATGCCCCATACTTTCTTTTATTTAAAGTTCATACGATTTTAAGACGTTTTCAGGTCTATTTTGAATGAGTCTATGTACCCATTTAAAAGTAAGAGCTTTAAGCACCCGATGTTTCCAACCGAATTAAATAAAAATTGTACCCCCAGAGAAAAAATTCTATATTGTTTCAATATCGTTTTTAAAAAAATATAGAACCCAGCCGCAACATTCGTTTATGTAAGAATGGCTTTCAAAAGAAGAAATCGCAACTTTGGGCATAATTTCATACCCGTAACCCAATTGTCTTCGACAGATAAGATGAAAAGACGGACAGATATACAGACAGACATAGCTGAATTGATTTATCTTCCAGATCATATTGTTGCATACTCGTTCTAGTTATTATTTTTAACAAACTTTATACATATTTGTACCAAAGAATGCAAAAATTTGTGTTTACATATTTTAAAACCAGCTTCGATTTGTACGTATAAAATTCAATTCAATTCAAACTAAGCCACAAAAATAAAATCGACAACAGCACCCCATGCAACCGTCGACTATAAAGTAGCATTTTTAATTTTGTTAAAGATCACGTTAAAGAGTGACTTTTAGAAACAATTGAAGTATAAAAGTAAATCATCAACTCTTTTAATAGAAGCTTTACTCTCTTCGGTAAACTTTTTAATCTTGTCGAAGAAAGTGTGCGAACTTTTTTATAAAAGTTTCCAGTAGCTCGCATGCACAGATGTTACAAATATTCATTGCTTCAGTTTCGACCTATTTTGATGCACTCTTAGAGTAGCATTTAATAAATGTATGTATATTCAAGCGAATCATTAAATAAAAAACTCATAATTTCTCAATTAAATTCCCATAGTTGAAATATGTTTAATATTGAATTTGCTTTTTTTTCATTGATGATATCCCACTTACTTTTGTCTATATTGAGAAATATTGCCATAACAAAATATAACATAAAATTAAGTCAACGCCACAGTCTTAAAAAAAAAAAACATAAAGTCTTGATCATAAATTTTATTATAATATTTAAAAAAAAAATATTTACCACATGGAGATGGTACTAATAAATATTATGTTACATTATGTTAGATATAAAAAGAATGGCAGGATTTATTGTGGTCACTTATTCCCCTATGCTCCGAATAGGAGCGATACGTTGTCTCCAATGTATCAAGGAATAAAATAAAAATAATGAGTCACTGTACAGCAACAGGCCCCATTAAACAAATCGATATAGAAGGTCTTAAATATGAAATCTTTTTAGAAGTCTTATGAAAAAATATTGTCAAGTAGGTTAATTGCCAATTTCATAAAAAGAAAATAAGATTAAAAAGACAAAAGACATTAAAAAAAAAGGAAAAAAAATTGCAAATGGAACTTTAATAGCACAATTCGCAGTTCCCTTAACAACTGTGGCAATAATTTTTTCTCAAACAGTGGTATATCATCCTAAAATTATGATTTGCATTAAGTGACACATTTTAGGATAATTACCCCACTGTGCGACGTCGCGTCTGCTGCGGCGGCTAAACCAAAAGCAAAGAGCGAAAAAAGTGTTGCATACTTTTGCTGCAACCAGAAACGCGTATGAAAGAAGCGGAGCGCAAAAAAGTGAGCACAAATGGACAAAGAGTGTGGTGAGAGTGAGGCAGAGAAAGATAGCTTGAAAAACTATACTAGTGTGTGTGTGTAGTGGGTGGTAGAGGGGAGCGGCGGCAGACAACGGCTCTTTTTTGCTGTCCGTTGGGAAATTGTTGAAAAATTGTCAAACAATTGCCGTTGCAACATGGGATTGTTTGAGTGTGTGTGTAAGAGTGTGTCACAGTATGAAATATGTATGTGTGTGTGTGTGTGTGTTGTTGCAAAGGGTAGAAGAAAGTAAAAAGAATAAGCAGCAAATGTTCGCACGGCAGTTAAATGAAATCATAGAGAAATTTAATTTGACAGCAAAGCAGCAAAAGCAACAGAAACAGAAACAGCAACAGCAACAAAGCAAAAAGAGAATAAGTTAGAAGTAACGGCACTGATGGCGGTGCAGTAAAGCGTGAGTAATATGTGCTTGGCAAGGAGCACGGACAAGTTGTGAGAAAGGCTAAGGCAGAGGGGTAGATAATCTAAGACTCAGCAGCAAGACAATTATGTGGATTATAAAGCAACTCAATAAAAGATGCATATTTTAAGGTTTAGAAAAAGTATTCATAGCTTATTATTGCTATATACAAGTACTAGATAGAGAGTCAAGTGACGTAGATAGTTTCTAGCAAATGGGGTGAATGGAAATTACAAGCGATAAAAAAAAATTGAAGGATGTAAAAAGTATTACCAAAGTAATTGACTACTGGGACTTGTGCTGGAAGTGTCGATGCATCGATCTATCGAAGTAAAAAATATCGAAAACATCAATGTTGGCCAACAGAGATGTTTCTCCAGCACTACTGCACTCATCAAAAGGGTGTTTAGATCGATGGATCGATATGACATCGATGTATCGAAGTTTAAAATAACTATATATATGTATATGGGCCAACATAGCACTAACTAGGACATATTGTTGCCAAATTTTTAAGATCTTGTCTGGGAAAAATGTATAATATTCAAAGCAAGGCTAGACTACAATAATATAAGACCACATGGGATGCTCCGGGTAGAATATCGATATAATCCTATATTAGCCAATTGGCACGGCTACAACTATCATTTGCTGGGATAGGGTCACTATGTCATTATCGGGCTACAAATACTAATTTAATGTAGATGATTTTTTTACTATATTTAAATTAGTTAATTGATTAGAAATATTATTATAATAAAAACAGAAAACAATTATTTGTGTTAAATTTTACTATTATTGTTTTATTCAATATAAATTTACATTGAAATTTAGTTTATACCGTAGTCCTTAGATGAGCTCTCACGTACTTTATAAACCTATAAACAGTGGGCCAAACATGCTATTTTCTGAAAACGTTTTTAACAAATTTCTTTAAAACTTTGTTAACGCTAAATACTAGAGCACAAGATGTACACAAACTTCAAATATCGAAAAATTGTTGTTTTAATCATTACAACAAGGCCCCTCTAATCTACACCACTGACTTTCACTAATTCTCATAATGTTGCCTTAATGGAAGCAACAATTGCAAACTCAATTAAACCTAAAATTTAAGGCTTAAAGTTTTGTCCACATGACATGCTCATAAGACCATCCCCCAACACTAACCCCCACATCCTACTCAGCCACCACGGACCAACACTTTCAGCTCCATTAATCAAAATGTCAATCACATTGACTGCCAAGTTGTAAGCAAGGAAAGGCAATAGCCCAAGTACATGCTTGCTTGCTCACACTCTTCAGCTTAACATTGTGAGCAAACATACTTATAGATACACACACTCACACAGATACTTACACTTATGCAATGACAAGTTTTAACTGCCACTTGTTGCACATTGTAAACTCCATTGACGATGGACTCATCTTAGACAAAGGAAATTTGCGTCAACCGCAGTCACAATTGACACAGTCAATATTTAAGTAGAATATATGATATACAAAACGTATACGCCCTGTGGCACTTTTAATTAAGAGTTGCAGCATTTTGGGGGCAGCCTACAAGAAAGTAACTAAGCTAAAAACGAGCTTAAGCTAAATTTATTTAAAAATAACAAAAAGGAATTTTGATGTTTTTTAAATGGAAGGGGTCCAAAATTGTTATATTTATACTTTTTAATTTAAATGTCTTTCAAATCTTGAAAATCCTGAATCTTGCGGCATTCTTTTTTTAGCAACATGATTTATAATAATAATAATAATTTTAATAATTTCCCTGACTGACAATTGTGTCAGTCGCCCCTGGGCGGGGCATGTGGATCTCTATTATTAACTGTTCAAAGAGAACAGGGACCTACAGTTTTAGTGTCTTTGAGCTAGCGATGCCAGTGCTAGGCAAATGTACCAGTGCTACTGCGTTTATACTATAGGTATACCTACCTACCTGCACAAAATGAGCATCATTTTAAAATCACCTTCTCTAGGTTCCATACAAAATAGCATAATCATCCTAAGTATTTGGGCATAATGACTCAAAGTGACTTAACTTGAAATTAAAGTTTTTTTTAAGAATATTGTTTTTTTAATAACATATTGACGTACATTATTCAAATACCTTTCAGAATAAAAAAGCAAGAATTAACTCAGTTTGCGATGCATTGAGTTTAGGGTTTGCAATCCCGTGTTATATTTTCAATCCCGGGATTTCGGGATTACATTATCCAAATCCCGGGATCCCGGGATTGATCCCGTGGTTGAATTATTTATGAAAAACACTATACATTATCATAGTTGAATTAAAAATGCCAAGTGGAAGAGTAAAATCTATACTAACAGAACTTGTAGCTAAAGTAGCTATGGACTACACAGATTTTTATTATTTTATTGCTGCAAAAACGAAACAATTGTAGAAAAACCGTATTTGAGTTTGTGCTGCTTCTTCTCTGTGATTGTTTACTTTTATAAATTGCTGCAAGTTGTCATCAAAATTTAAAATTTATATTTAAAAATGCCAAGACAGACCGTCAAGTCTATGCTGATTGAAGCTGTTGCTCAAAAGGCTTTGGATGAAATCAATTTTCTTGAAGGTTCGTCTGCTAAGACAAATTCATTGTGGAAAAACTAACTTTTGTATAATACAGAGACAATGGGTTTGCGTGGCGGCGGACAAATTGATCAAGTTCTAGATAATTATCATGAGGACATGAATGCAATTATACATTTCCACATCCCGAAGTCAATTGACTGGTGCCAGAACAACAGTTCCAGCATATATTAAGCCTAGTACACCTCCAGCATTTTCCAATTCGCATTTTTTTTTACTCTTTTACTTGCGTTAACTCCAACAACAAGTAATTATGTCTAATTTTTTTTTTGCTTTTTTTACGTGCGTTAATACAGTTTGATTATTTTAAATTTGGCGCTTATTTTTTTCCGAGTATAAGGTAACTCGTTGCTTTTCATACCACGAAATGGCTAAAAAATGGCATTACTGCTGAAAAGGCAGCGAATTACCATATTGTGCCACACTTTCTCAACAAGTCAACAGCAAAAAAGTAGACTAGGGTCTGGGTTGAGGAAAAGTTGAGTTGAGAGTTGAAACACAGGGTTGTATTTTGCTATACATTTCGTTTTTGTAAAAGTCCTCAAGTCCGCAAGTCCTCAAGTCAACACAAAGCGTGAATACCCTAATTGTAAAAAAAGCAGATTCAATTTTTTAAAGTTTAATGAAAAAAAAAATTATGAATATAAATTTCAATTAATTTTACCACGACCCTTTCAACAAATTATCTAACTCTATGTCAACTGTAGACAATAATATTAAAGCTTCAAAATACACATTGCTCATCTATTTCTTTGCTTGTCCAAATGCAAAGTAATTTGCTTCTAATTTTTCGAAGTGTTTCTCAATTCGCAGCTTCAAACTATTTATTAACAAAATCATACATAAAACAACAATAAAATCTGAATTAAATAGAATTGTCTTGAATGTCTTCCAACAAAGCATAAGAAAGTGTGTTGCTTAGCACTTTGGTATAGGCAAATAAGTATAGGGTTTTCCATAAGAGGTGTTATTTTGGTATTCAAAGAAAAATTTCATTTTTTGAGATAAATGATCGAATGTTTATTTCATAATAAAGAGGAAGGTATGCCGTTAAAAATGAAAAACAACATCAGCCAAATGGCCACTACGACCACGCTTACAGGACCATATCCTTTTCATGAAATTTTCCATAACCAAATCGCAAAGTGGCTGCCCTATGTCCTCGATAGGTCCCATGACCCCGCCGGACCATAAACCGCACCAAACAGTCACACGTTGAGGATGGAGAGGCTTCTCAACAATAACTTTTGGTGTTTCTGAGCCCCAGATGCGACAATTTTGCTTGTTGACGTAGCCACCGAGGTGGAAATGGGCCTCATCAGTCAAGATGATTTTTCGATGGAAGATTTTCACCATTTTTGTAGTAAATTTTACTAATTTCAATGCGTTGTTGAAGCGTGTATCGTTCCATTTTTAGCAATGGCATAGTTTCTACTTGTCAAATGGCAAAGAATAAAAGCTTCAAAAGTGACAGCTACCGAAATACCGGGTGATTCAAAATAACACCTCTTGTTGGAAAACCCTATATTTCAGTATTTCGAAAATTTCAAAATATAATTCAGACAAAAGCTAAATCCCGGGCTTAGTTATTTCAATCCCGGGATTTCGGGATTCGGAAAAGCAACGGGATCCCGGGATTTCGGGATCCCGGGATCCCGGGGTTGCAAACCCTAATTGAGTTAAAGCATTGAGCAATACTGAGTTTTTTGAGTTGTCATTAAAATCTGGTTTCACCTTTATACCAGCAAAAATCGTTTTAATTGCTTGAATCCAAGAATCTGTGCCCGCTTGGAAATTGCTATTTAAGTCGTTTAAAATGGTTTTATAAGCTTTTATTTAGATCGGTATGAATCTTTACGAACTAGGTTAGGTTAGGCTGAATAGGCTGCTCAATCAGTAACTGAGATCACCCAGAGACCCTGTGGCCAATGGACACACAATGGTGTTGCCTAATTGTGAAAAAAGGAGAAAAGAATTATGAGGAGGATCAAAAACTATTGCGCATTTCTAGTCACCCAAGTCTCTTTTATTGAAGAACCATTTTGAGGACTGGATAAAAGTTACCAGATCCGCTATAGGCACATTTGCCAGACTGGCCAGGTCTTCAAAGAATGGTTTATACAGAAACTGAGGTCGTCTTCTAAAAAGCGCCGGGCAGTCGTATAGCAGGTTTTGGATACTTTCTGTCTCCTCCTCGTTTCCGCAGCTACGGCAGAAGTCGTGATGGGGGACGTGCAGCATCTCAGCCATTTGGCCTATGCTGCAGTGCCCCGTTACAACATTAACCAGCATCCTTGTCCTGGTTTTGTGAAAATGCAGGAGCTCATATGTTCGCTTTGGATTGTACCGTGGCCAGAGTGGTCGGGAGCTGCGACAACCGGACACAGAGACCCATTTTTTTTCAACTGAGCTCTGGCCGTCTCCCTAATTTGCAATACGACATCCTGTAAGGGTCTTCCTATACCCTTAACCGTTAGGTTGTCTGGCAATGCTGAACCGTTCCTGGCACATTCATTCGCCTCCTCGTAATTACGGACACCGGAGTGCCCCGGTACCCAAGAGAGGGTGATTGAGCGCTAGTGGATATGGTTAAGCGCTGCCACCGTGTAACGACAAGTTTTCTTTTTGTGATATGTCAGAGCCTTGATTGCAGCCCAGCTATCGACTAGTATTAATATGTTTCTTGGACTTTCATCCAGGGTGTCAATAAGTCTTGCCGCTTGCCAGACTGCATAAATCTCGGCCTGAAAAACGCTGCACCAGTCGGAAAGGCGGAAAGATAGCCATCAAACCATCAAAATAGTTTTTAGCTTCCAATCTTATCTCTCCGGGAAAGTCTTTACGAATTAATGGTTCCAAATATTTTCTGTCAAAGGCATCGCAGCCGATAGTCGAATATCGGTTGTCGGACGCGGATAACGCAGAGACAAGATGAACAAGGTTTCATGTGAGTAGAGTTAGATTAGGGAGACCCAGAATCACAGCAGACTACAAATTTCTCATCACATGTTACACACAGGTTAGACGGAAATTCATACCGCGGCCTTCCTTACTTTATCTTATTTCGTAGAATGTCAAACTTTTTTGCCAATTTGGTCTAGCTTAGTCTATAGTCTTTAGCATTTTGGAACAGTTCTTTCTCGTAAAAGGTCGCAACAGTATTGATATATTTAGCTATTGACTTGTAAGTTATCCAAGCTCCATAAAGTTAATCCGAATAGACTGTTTTAATTATAGAAGCTTATTGGTATTGAATGCAACACAATGACATTCGTTAAAACTTTCCACTTATCCCAATTCCGCCCTTTATCAATATTTCTTAATGTCCTTAATACTTTAGCTTTTGCTTGCTGCTGCTACTGCAGCATTGCTTCTGGCCAACTTTGTAAGCCAACTTTGGCAGCACATCACGGCCAATGATTATAAAACTTTAAGACAATGCGTACGTGAGAAAGGCAAACAATGAATAGTTAGTTGGAGAAAGGAAAGTAATAGCAATAGCAAGAAGTCGAACTACCGTTACGTGCTACTGATATTATTTAGAGCATGACTGTTGCTTGCTTGCTCTTACATGCAACGGCTGCCCTTATGGATTTTATTCTTATCTAACATCGGTCTATTAAGGGGTCAGTTCTAACTTAGTGTCTTTTCATTATATTATTCGAGTCAAATTTTATATTATGATGTTGAGCTTTGAGGGCGGGAAATTATAGAGGTTTGCTGGCCCAGATTGATGCATAAACGACTAAGACATTTGCCCCAATTATATGCCCTAACGGCCAACGGTTCAAAATCTCTATCGCTCTACTGTAGAAATTTGAATAGAAATTCTCTATATATTTAAAAAAAAACAAGTCAACTTAAAAAAAAATATAATATGGGACTTGATTTGTTATGCCTAATAGACTTATCTGATTTGTCCAGTGGCTTCTTATTGACAAGAAACGGTTCAAGCTTTTTTATTCTTAAAGGTAGAGTAGCTCAAGTAGTTATATTTTTATTTATTCAATTATTATTTTCCATTTATTTACGAGCAACCCTTGACCTCTCTCTTATGCTATTTCACTACCACAAATCGCTAATAAAATATTTACACAATTCACTAGAAATTTTCTGAGAGCTCTGCCCATAACCTCAAAACTTCATTAGCTAAAAAGCACGCGCCAAATTAAAATGAAGCAGACAAAAAAAGAAAAAAACAAGACCAGACAATAAAAAAAAAAAAACATAGAGAAAAAAAAAAAGAGAAAGAAGAAAAACCGAAACTCTATGAATGTCATAAATTGCACGGCAGCAAAAATAAATGTAAAGTAAATGGCGCTAATTCAAAGTAGATTTATTTATTATGCCATATTTCTTGTTCTTCGAGTCGGCAGAGCGCCAAAAAATATGCTTTAAATTTTCACAGACTTCCAGACAAGCGTCTTCAAGTTGTGCAAGAAGCAGCATGAAAAAGAGAGAAATAAGCAGCAGCAACAGCAGCGTACAAACTGAAAACAAAACAGAAACAACGAAAAATAGAAATAAAAATAAAAGTAAAAAAAAGATTGAAAGCGAAACGCTTTCAAGCAGTGCACAAAAAACGGCAAACAAACAAATGTAAATATATGAAGCAAATTATGCAACAAAAACGAAGAACCAAGGCAGGCTTTTAGGCGTAACGCCCGAGGCTTTACAGTACAGGTCCTGCCAGAGGGTGTTTGTGCGTCTGTGTATGTACAGTAGTCGGTAAAAGTATTTTAACAAAACCGTGTGGGATGTTAGGTCACTTTTTTCAATGAACTGTGAGAAGTTATGTTTCGCACTCGACGCTTTATGTGAAGTAACTTATAAAAACACTTTTCATCCAGAAAAACATACTTTTAAGTTTTCTTTGAAAATTTTCGAAAATTATTTTTAGGATTTATTATTTTTACCATTTCAGTAATTTTTCTATATCTACTTGATTTTTTCTTTTTATAAATCTGCACATTTTATTAAACAATAATATCTTTGTTTGCTAATACCTAAAGAAGGCATCTTAATCAAATAATAAGTTATAGAAAAACAAAAGATAATTATAGACTAAAAAGGAAAATTAATACATATATGTACAACAAAAACTTTATATTTCAATACTCTGATAACTATAGATTTAACATAATTATTATTAAAGATTTTATGTACATTTACTTAAGTATTCTCTTCGGGAGATCCTGTGGGTGGCACCGTACGTCCCCTATTTTAGGCACCCTCAAATCTTTTTCTATATCCCTGCATGCACCAGGGAGCGCCGCACAAGTTTCTTAATATTTTGCTCTGGCCAACTCTTATTTTATTTAAGCTCGATTTCGCTGCAATTTCGTAAATTTGAAGCACGTACTTTCATATTGGGCTTAAAATGGATTTGTAAATCGAAACTTTTTTAAATAAGGAAGGCTTATTTCTGGAAGCGACCAACCAAGCCATTTTTCTAGCTTTGAATTGCACAGTTTTTTGCACCATTGTTATATACCTCCTGTCCAGAAAAAGGCCGAGATATTTCTGCGCAATTTCATTACGCAATGCAGAGCCGAGCATTGTTATACCTCGAGACGAAGTCCATTTGTTGGTAAAGTTGAGATTGGCGCACTTGCTGGTGCTGATGCCGATATTTCACGTTAGCGCCCACTTCTCGAAGCTGTCCATATATTCGTGCAAGGTTTCTGTGGCCACACCAAGACAGAAGC
The DNA here is from genome assembly GCA_018150985.1 of Chymomyza costata. Lineage (NCBI taxonomy): Eukaryota > Metazoa > Arthropoda > Insecta > Diptera > Drosophilidae > Chymomyza > Chymomyza costata. Next base: position 812,811 of record JAECWU010000257.1, read on the forward strand.
TTCTGGTCACCACAACTGCATCGTCAGCATAGGTTGAAACGAGGACATCGTCCTCCTGTTGCTGACTCTAATGTTGGGATATCGCCAGTGTAAATTGTGGTACACCAGCACTAATTCTTCTGTTGTTTGATTTTGCGCCGTCAACTGCTTCATAATGAAAACATCTATTACTTTAAAAGCTCTTACTATTTGAAACAGCTGTGTAGTAAGTAGACGTTTCAATTTATACAAAAGGCCACAATTCCACACTCGGTCAAAAGCCTGCTGTATATTTATGAAAACTGCGACAGCGAACTCCTTGTGGTCCATGGCCTCCACCCTTGGCGTGCCGTGACTTTTGCGAAAACCGAACTGCCATTTAGGTCACGCACTTCAATTGTAGAATTCTGTCAAGAACTTTTTCTAGTGATGGTAGCGGACTTATTGGACGATATGCATCCACATTTGTGGGCTGCTTTTCCGGTTTCGGCATCATAGTGATCAAAGCAGTTTTCCAAGCACGTAGGAAGTATCCCAGTCTTATAGTAATGTTAAAAAGTACTACTACGAATATCAGCGCCTTGGTAGGAAGTAGCTTAAGAGTTCGGTTAGTATTGGTTTCCTGATTTATAGCACCACTTCTCGTAATGTGACTACACTAGAAGGAAGAAACATTTGGAAAAGTTCTTGTAACGCTATACTGATCACTCCACGAGTTTCACGAGAATGAGTGGCTTAAATCTGTCTTCCAGAAATGGCACCAACCTCTTGGCGGATCTCGATTTGGGAATAACCTGCCTTTTGTATTTGCTTGTAAGCTTGCACAAAGAGAAATTCGTAGATTCATCAGGACTTACGTTGGCAAGAATATCGTCTATTGCAGCTTGCCTATGTTTACTGAGTAGCTTGTGTAGACGGTTGGCCAATTTTGTATGCATTGCATGCCGTCTTATACCCCCTTTTCTGGTGTAATCTTTTCTGACTCTCTTTTTGAGGCAAAGGAGAGCAAAAGCTGTAAGAGGTAACTGGACTGAGCGTTGTTCGTTGGGCCTTCGTTGAGTTTTGGGGGCAGCACGCATAGCTGCTTGTATAATATTTTGCATAAAAACTAAAATCGCAACGTCGACGTCTTCCACTTTAGTATCGCACAGACTTTATACCCTATAAGAATATAGCTCTTGAACAAAAATAAAGTATAAAAAGAGCCCGTTTTGTTAAATATTATCGTTGTGTGAGCCTTATCAGTATTCAAAGACTGCGAATTGGTCTATGATCCAAATTAATATTGTCTACCTATTATATGTGCACAAGTATAGTATCATCTTTTGTCATTTCTCATAGTTTTTGTAGGATAGCCAAAGGATTCTGTATATCATCAATGAACTGCAAACTTCGATAAATAAAGGACTCTTTTTGGCTTATAATTTTAGCTGTATATTAAGCCAATATGGCGCGTACACTTTCATTTTGAAATAAATACCATCTTTGCAACTTGTCCGAATTTATTAAAAATCCAATACCGGCCATATAGTAAAATTAATCGTTGCCAATATTGGAATTTGAATTAACATTATATGTTTTTAAATCATTCGAAAAATAAGCTTTTGAAAAAATTACTGTTTGGCCTTAAATCGGTTGAAAGAGTTTTTTGGCACACTACTCACAAATTGCATGTGAGAACATTTATATAACTAATATCTTAAATCAGGGAAATATTACGTTTATGTTCACATATATAGATAGACGAAGGAAATTGATTTAGACATGTGCTTCCGACTACTCTATATGAACACCTACATTTTGGAAGCTATAAGTGTAAGGATAACCACACTTAAGATTTAGATTTGTATTTACAGGCAGATTGATACCAATTTTTTTTTTTGTTTTATAAACAAAGGAGAAAATTGCAATATAATATTTTACGTGCTAGATTTCGAAATTTCTCAGTACAAACAGCATACATAAGGGCAGTTGAGTTGATAGAGTATTTAAAGTCGGCTAGAGTCCCAGTCGACACTAATTTTAAAAACTTTTTTTTGTTTCAAGTACTTTTTTCGTTTGCAATTCTGATATTAGTTGGTAGTTTCTTTCTAGTTTCTTCCGCTTATCCTTTTTTAAGGCCAATAATACAAGTTCCATTATATGTATATTTATTTATTAAAAATTATTAACATTTTATTAATTAGAAATTGTTTACAAAATGGTTAAGGATATGTTGTATAAAAAAATACTAAATAAAAAGATAATTCAAGATAAATTTATTAAAAATTAATTGCAACATATTTATTAAGGTTTGTTTGTCAAATAGTAAGTTATTTTGTTTTTAATTACATATAATACAGCAAGAAAATAAACTGCTGGAACAGTGTTTCCTAATCTTTTACAAATTTGTATTACATGTTACTTTACTTTCTCTCAATCTACTCTGATATATTTTATTATAATTAAATGTTGAACAAAAATAAATAAAACAAAAAATTGTATTAACCTTTAACATGAGAATATTGGATGGGTTCTTATTAGCATAAGCTTAAAATAAAATTATTATGAAATTTTGCAAACGTTTTTTGTTAAAAGAACGATGCACACAACAAAAATATACAATGTGTTTGTTATATTTGTTAAAATACTTTTAACGACCACTGTTAGTCTATATGTGTGAATGTTTATAGGTGTGTGGCATTGTGCGTCTTTCACACGAATTTTAATTTAAGCTTTTTGTGGCGCACTTTTAGGCGCGCTTTCATTTCGCTTTGAGAAGCAAAGCACCTGCTGCGAGACATCTCCGGCGCCCAACCTTGCCTTCCTCTTGTTGTCTGGCCTTTGCTTTTGATTTTAGCCGCTCTTCTCTCTCTCTCTCTATGCCTCTTTTACTCCACTGTCAACAGCTGCCGTAACACATTTAAGCCAATTTGCGTGTCAGACACTCGGCCGTGCGTCGCCGCCGGATTCGTAGATGGAGTCGAAGGTGCCGCAGTCCTCGTCGATGATTTATTAGGCCAATTGTGGACAGAGTCTGGGGCAGAGAGTGGGGGTTGAACACCAGCTTAGCCAGAACTGTTTTGTGGCACAGTTGTTGTCCTTAAATTTGTACAAATTTGTCTATGATTCTTAAGTGTTGGTTTTTGCCTAATGAGACCAATTAGCTGAGTTTGCTTAAACTGCCAGAAATTAGCGGCTCGGAACTTTAACTTTTCGTGTGGCAACTAATCGACTTCAAGTTGTCTAACTTAAAGGAAGCCAAAACGTCGTTTTGTCAGTTGACATAATCTGAAGACTGTTTAGAAAGCATTTGTGCATAAAGTTGGAAAAAGGACACTGAGGATTGTGTGGCGTACTTAGAACAAGCTACACAGCATAAGATCCCGATTTAATCTTTTGACATTTATGAAATTGGCAAATTTTTAATTATATGTATATGTATATGCACAACTAAGGCACAAAGGATTTCCGCTTGGGTTAAAAATCGTAGAAAATTATTGCAAAATAAAGTCAAACACAATTTTGCAAAAACATTATGTAAGGGCTTAGTCCTTTTGGATATAAGATTTGCTTTCGACTTCTGGAAAACTTATTTTAACGAACATCATCAAAGAACTCAAAACGAAAATAATTTCAAGTTTTTTTTCAGATAGGATGGATAAAATAGGGTTTGACCAGGAAAATATTGATTGCTGGAATTTCAATAATCTATTTTGAATTTCGAGAGCCGCCAGAGGGTAAATTTCTTAAATATGTTTTTTAGTTCTTTTTTCAAAAGAAAAAATTTCAAACAGTCCGAAACATTTCTAGGTTTACTTTATGTAGAAATCGCTTTTTCCGTTTTGATTTTCAACTTTATATGGAGTCCGAAACCACCGAAAATTTAAAAGATCTTTTATTTATGTTAAGCACTTACATATTTTGGTACACTAAGTCAATATGTAAGATTGTTGGAGGAGTTTAAATTTAAATATTATTTGCTTATTACTCCAGGAATTCCTTGCCGATATTTTAAATTCTTAGCCACCATTTGGAAAAATTCCGTCTGGACATTGCTTAATCAAATTGTTTAGTCGTCCTGATCTTTTGAATGTAAAGGTTGTTCTTTTCATCTAAAGTGTGCTGATTTTAACATTTATATAAACATAGTAAAAGGTGATTTTTAAGCAACTTTCTTTTTGGCAAGATTTTTTTGTCAGCTCAGCTGTTATTGTGTCTGTTACTGTCAAACATGTTGAGTTTGGTCTAAAATTTAACCATGAATCGACCTACAAACGATGAACGCTTGCAGATTATTGAATTTTATTATCAAAATTCATGCTCGGCTAAGAAAGTGCATCGTGCACTTCTTCCATTTTATGGTCAGTTTGGGCGACCTTCTGATGCGGCTATTCGGAATGTTGTGACTAAATTTCGAACAAAATTCACATTATTGGACATTAAACCACCAACACGCATACGTAGAGTGCGTACAGAGGAAAATATCGCAGCTGTATCCGCCAGTGTTGTGTGCAATTGGGCCTCTGTTAATCACTACGTGGAAAATTTTGCGGAAGGATTTGGGTGTAAAAACTTTTAAAATAAAGCTGGTGCAAGAATTGAAGCCACACGACCTACCATAACGGCTAACTTTTGGTGAATGGGCGCTGGCAAAGTTGTATAAAGATCCACTTTTTTATCGGAAAATTGTGTTCAGCGAGAAGCTCATTACTGGTTGAATAGATACGTGAACAAGCAAAATTGCCGTATTTGTTGTGAAGAAAAGCCAGAAGCATTGCAAGAACTGCCAATGTATCCCCAAAAAGTCACTGTTTGGTGTGGATTATGGGCCGTTGGCATCATTGGACCGTACCGAATGGCGAGCGCTACCGTGGGATGATTACAAACTTTTTTTTGCCAAAAATGGAAGAGCTGGACTTGCCTGATATGTGGTTTCAACAAGACGGAGCCACATGCCACACAGCACGCGAAACAATGGCCCAATTGAGTAGCGAGTTCGGTGAACACTTTATTTCACGTTTGGGGTCGGTCAATTGGCCGCCTAGATCGCGCGATTTAACGCCTTTAGACTATTTTATGTAAGGCTAAGTTAAGGCTCATGTCTATAGCAACAAGCCCACAACGGTTGAAGCACTGAAAGCCAATATTGAAGATACCAGCCGATATATGTGGGAACCGATAATGAGCATCGATAATGAGCGAGTAGTCTATCGAGAGTAGCCAACGATAAGCGAGTAAGCAAGTAAATGTCGCGTACACACAAAAACAGTCGTTGCCGGTATCTCCTCCTATACACACACATACGTAATAACGTCAGAGCAAAGTGCATACAAGTTTAAGCATCATTGTTAATATTTAAGTAATCAATTTAATCACAATAAACAACATATTAAACGTCGTCCCTGTTGGATTTATTTCACAACGGATTAACGGGGGCCACAATTTTGGTGGCTCGTCCGGGATAAAAAATTGATTACAAACTGCTAAACTGTGTATAAATTAACTGAACATTGAGTTACATGTGTTGTGCTGGAGTGGAGTGAATTGTTGCAGAAATCGCAAAGTTGCAGAAGGAAAATTAATAACTATTATTGCAACAACAATAAAGTTATAAGGCGAAAGCAGCTTAAAAAACAGCGTTGGCAGCTTGAGTGCGAAAGAGAAGGCAACAGAGCGTCACATTGAATTTGCTAGAATTGTGAAATTCAATTTGTGGAAGGGCAGCGACGGGCGGAGAGGACGCAACGAAAAACGGCGTTTGCAGTTTGCTGTTTGAGTGCGACAGAGAGAGCAGCAGAGCGTCTAGGATTGTGAAATTCGTTGGTGTTTGCTGCAAGGTCAGTTACATTACGGAGTGCGATCGCAGGTGTCCGGCGGCAGAAAGACAGAGACAACAGAAGCAGAGAGCAACGGCGTGTGGTGGCAACTGAGTTCGAGAGAGAGAGAGTTCGAATCAAGGCTAGCAGCTGTGGTGTGTTTCTGGTGGGTCAAGTGGTGGCATGACTTAACGCCAGAAGACTTAACGCCAGAAACGATATCTGGCCTTATGACCGTTTCTAACACGGACTTAAAGCCAGATATCGTTTCTGGCGTTAAGTCCGTTTACGAAACGGCCATAACGCCAGAACTTCAACAGGTCATATCGCCGTAAAATCTATAAAAAAAATAAAACATAGTAAGATGTAATATTATGCAATCCGTTTAATATTAAATAAATTATAAATTAAAAATCATACACATCTTGGAGGTCTGACCATATTTGCAAATTTAATTCTTTTATTGTTTAATCGTGTCGCTTATCGACACCAATATCGTAATAATAACTAATCAATGGAACATTAAAAAACTTATAATTTACCAAAGGCGAAAATTCAAACTAATGTTTAAGACACGTGCAAATTGTTTGCCGTTTTGTTAATTATTTATTTTATTATTGTTGCCTAGGGATTATGCAACGCAAAGATTTTATTTAATTATATTAATATCGATACATTCTCACGCGTACTTATCGATAAAAGAACTTCCTGTGTTAAGTAACTTATGTATTTATGTTGTGCAACGCAAGAAATCAGTCTCTGCGCCTATGCAGATGACTTCAATTTAATAATAAAAATTTCGAAGGAAAAATACTTAAATATAAATTTGGACCACGTATTTAACGAAATTGATCAGTGGTGCTCCTACTCAGGAGCAGTACTATCAATTGCAATTGTACCGTCTCTACAGGAACATTAAATATAAATGAAACAAAAATACTAAAAAAAATAGGAATTACCTTGAAACATAATTATAAATGGAATGAACACATTGACAACTAAATCTATCCCTCACTAAAACATTAAATATTATAAAATGTCTCTCCAGAACCAAATTTTCGTGTAGCACGCACACCTTAATTTCGGTAGTGAAGGCAATCCTAATTTCCAGCGGTGAGCACGAAAAATAACGGAAAGAGCCCTACAACAACATCAAGAAAAAAAGTCCAGTTACGGTCCCACAAGGGATCCTCGAGTAGGGCCATAAAACTCGCACACTGTGTATATTTTGTTTTTTTAAAACTGTCGGCTTTCTGCACGTGCGTCTGGCTGGCGCCACTTGCAAGACATAACGGAAAGAGCACTCGGAGCAAAAAGAGCCAAGGCGTGCCCACCACTGCTAATCTCCAAACTACTATTTGGTTTACCTTATATGGGTACCTTTAAAAAACTAAACACTTCTTTATACTCCGTTGTGAGATGTGCCCTCCAATTCACACAATTTTAAAAACACATAAATTCAAAAATAGTAAACAATCTGTGCACCCATCCGCAATAGAGCGTATTATAAATCTTAACCAAAACTTAAGCACCTTCATTACACCGCACAAAAGAACTTTAGTAAATAACTCCCCCCATGGGCATTTAACCAGTGCTTAATCAACACAGCACGAAGAATTCATGATAAGTCCAAAACTTCTCCACTAGTGTACCAAATCAAATCCAAATATAAATCCAGAAATCATCGCAATCTTTGAAGCCATAGAACCCCTTAAAACTCATCCCGGTAAATTTTTAATCTGCTCAGACTCACTTTTATCCTTAGATGCAATCAACAATACATCAGACAACATATCATACTACCCTTCCATTATTAGAAACCTACTTACAACATATTACACAAAATTTAAACTAGAGTGGCTTTTAGGTCATATAGGCATAACAGGTAATGAATTTGCTGATATGGCAGCAAACATGACAAAAAATTTCCCGCTCATTGTCTCAACCAATCTGAACCTATCCGATACTCGAAAATATACTAAAAATGTATATAACACCAAGAAAAACTGAAAACTTCTTCAAAAAATCAAACTGGTATAAAATCAATAATAAATCAAAAACGAATATTACACAAATTTTATCAGAATTCTCAAAAAAACTCTACTAAAACACTACTACTAAAACACTCTACACTCACTCAATCCCACTAGATGAAACCTAATTCGCCTCCTCCAACATGCCTTTCTGTAATTTAAACCCACTAAAATTAAAACATATATTAATCGATTGTCCAACTCACCAAAACTCCAACTCCAGTTATAATGTGTAATTGACTTAATTCTGCACAAAAAACAAACAACAACCTGTTTTTACTTGTGTTAATAAAATTTCATTATTTTAAATTTGGCGCTCATTTTTTTTTAGCGAGTGTATGTATGGTAGCTCGTTGCTCGTTGAAATGACATTTCGAGTCATTTATTTTAATGTTTAACTAGAACACTTTAAGCGGTCATAACGCCAGAATTTTTTTTCTGGCGTTACGTACCTTCAGCAAACGGACTTAACGCCAGAAACGATATCTGGCTTTAAGTCCGTGTAAGAAACGGTCATAAGGCCAGACATCGTTTCTGGCGTTAAGTCTTCTGGCGTTAAGTCATGCCACCGGTCAAGTTCGATGCTAAGACAGGCGAGAGTGACGAGAGAAGCTGACTGAGGTTGTATTGATATCCATGTGTTGGTGAGTGGCGGAAAAATTGCAGAACAAGCTGTTAGAATTTGAATTTTGTTGTTGATTAACATAGTGTTAAGTTTAACATTGATATTCGGTTTAAAAAGCTGTTAAATAACAGTGTGTTGGTAAAGTTTGAGAAGCGTTGACATTGAACGATTGTAATTTGCTGTGTTGGCAAAGTTTTAGAGTCTTGAATTTCATTTTGTATACTTTTGATAAATACCATTAAGTTATTATACAAAGTTGTAAAATGAATAGAGAGGAGATTTTGGCACTGTTAGTGGCAGGCTTGCGCGAAAAGTTAGGTGAGCTACAGTTAAGTACAAGTGGAAGAAAATTGGAACTTCAAAATAGGTTGCTCGCTCATTATTGTTTGTCGGCGGTTACAGGCAGTATTGAGGAAACGGATGTTGAGGAAGTGTCCTTCACTACGGTTAACGAAAGTCCATCGCGTTTGGGTGGTGATGCATGTTTAAGTGAGGTACGCCAGACTCCTCCAACAGAAACTCCTGGTGTAAATAGGTCTTGGTTTACATTGAAAGATGTAGAAGGGAGTGTTTCGCAATTCTCAGGTTCAGATTCCCCAGACATTAATCAGTGGATAGAGGAACTTGAAGAATGTGCAGTGACTGTAGAATGGAGTCAGTTACAAGTTTTTATTTATGCAAAACAGTTACTCTGTGGGGCAGCAAAGTTGTTTGTACGCAGCCAGCGTGATATTCGTAATTGGGATGCATTAAAGGCTGTATTGATCGATGAATTTGGTGTAAGAGTGTCTTCGGCTGAGATACATCGTAAACTTGGTAAGCGGCAGCAGAAAAAGAATGAAACTTTGCATGAGTATTTGTATTCCCTAATGGATATAGCTAAGCCGATTGATTTAGACGAAGAAAGTTTGATAGAATATTTTGTGAACGGAATTCCGGACAGCAGGACAAACAAAGCAATGCTCTATCAGGCTAGAAACATACGACAATTAAAGATGCAGATTGAGGCATATCAAAAGATGCGTGGCTCGTTTAAGCCGTTAAGCAAATATGACACGCAGTTGAGTAGGTTTGATAATGATACTGAAAAAGGATTGGAAAGGGTAAAAAAATGTTTCAAGTGTGGGGACGAATCACATTTGCGTAAAGATTGTCCTAAAAATGATTTTAAGTGTTTCCGATGCAATCAAACAGGGCATAAGGCGACCCAGTGTAAAGTTGCGGTGCAGGTAAAGGCAGAAAAGGTAGCGAATTTGGTAAGGGTTGACACAAAAGCAGATGCAACAGGCATGTTTATTGGTTCCGGGTTAGAAATGAAGCGCGTAGTGCACTCGAAAGGAAGTTTCCAAGGGCTTTTAGATTCTGGAGCGGAAGTATGTGTGATGCGTAAAAGCACTGTTATGAAGTTGGGTCTTGCAGATTTGGTGGGACCGGAGAGAAGTTTAAAGGGTTTTGGCGGTATTCAGGTATTAGCGTTTGGAAGTGTAACGATTCCTGTAAACATTGAGAATATTGACATGGATCTCGAATTTTTCGTCATAGCTGATGAGGATATGGAATTTGAAGCGATTTTAGGGAAAACGATTTCGAAAGCTGTTGATATGATGGTGACTGAACATGGAACGACGTTTATGCGCAAAGAGGACACGAATAATGAAAACAAAGGTCAGAATAACAGTGGACCTTGTTCTGAGCTGTTAAATGAGCTTAAATCCATTTGTACGTTGAGTTTGGAGAAGAATGAAATTGAAATAGCATTGTCAGATCTGTCTCAGAAGCAGGCTACCGAAGTTAAGTGTATGATAAATGAGTATAGACCAAAGAGAAACATAGATAGCCCTGTGAAGATGAAGATCGTGTTGACAGATGAGTTGCCGGTTTACCAGCATCCAAGGCGTCTAGCGGAGAGTGAACAAAAAATAGTAGATGAACAAGTTGAGGAGTGGCTAAAAGAAGAGATAGTAACAGAGAGTACTTCGGATTATGCTGCATCTGTGGTGCTGGCACCGAAGAAAAACGGAAAGCGGCTTTGCTGTGATTATCGAAAACTGAATGAGAAAATAGTGCGCGATAATTTTCCTATGGTTCAAATGGACACTGTTATAGATAAATTGCAGGGGGCAATGATTTTTACTACATTGGACTTGAAGAATGGCTATTTCCACGTACCAGTCGAAGAACAGTCCCGAAAGTACACATTGTTCGTAACGCAGAAGGGGCAGTATGAGTTTAGGTTTGTACAATTTGGTATATCTAATTCGCCCGCAGTTTTTACCAGATTTATTATGTCAGTCATGCGAGAGTTGATTCAAAATGGAGATGCAGTTGTGTATATGGATGATATTATCATCCCGAGTAAGGATGTTGAAAAGGGTTTGCAGAAATTGCAAAAGGTACTTGCCGTAGCAGCATTTAATGGGTTACAGATTAATTGGAGTAAATGCCAGATCTTGCAGAGAAAAGTAAATTTCTTGGGATATATTATTGAAAAGGGTACTATTCAACCGAGTGAGGAGAAAACTCAGGCTGTATCAAATTTTCCGATTCCTCGCGACAAAAAGGCTTTACAACGTTTTCTTGGTTTAACCTCGTATTTTAGAAAATTTGTAGAAGGATACGCAGTGATTGCTAAGCCATTGTCCGATATGCTTCGAAAAGATTCCAAGTTTGAGTTTAAGGAATTGCAGCAGGTGGCGTTTGAACAGTTGAAAGTGGCATTGACTAGTAATCCAGTTTTAAAGTTATATGATCCAAAATTGTCAACGGAAATACACACAGATGCGTGTAAGTTTGGTTTTGGGGCTGTGTTTCTGCAGAGGGACTCAGAGGATAGAATGTTACATCCAGTTATGTACATGAGCCGTAAGACAAAACCTTGCGAGGAGAAGTATCACTCATACGAACTTGAAGTGTTGGCGGTCATAGGGGCTTTGACAAAATGGCGCGTATATGTTCTGGGAACAAAGTTTAAGATCATAACGGATTGTAATGCATTTGCCATGACAATGAAGAAAAAAGAAATTCCGTTAAGAGTAGCACGTTGGGCAATGTTTTTGCAGGATTTTGACTATCAAATAGAGCATCGTTCGGGCACAAAGATGAGACATGTGGATGCGTTGAGTCGAGTTACTTGTTTTGTTTTGACAGACAGTGTTAAGCATCGATTAAAGGAAGCGCAGTTAGTAGACGATTGGACAAGAGTTGTGAGAAGTCTTGTTGAGAGCAAAGGGTACGAAGACTTTTATATTGCAAACGAAATATTGTTCAAAGATCCAGATCGAGAGTTGATTGTCGTTCCGTCTCAAATGGAAGTGGAAATAATACAGATTGCGCATAGGCAGGGTCATTTCTCGGCAAAGAAAACACAAGATTTAGTGGAAAAGACTTACTTTATCCCAAAGTTAAAGGAGAAGGTATCTCGAATCGTTGCAAATGGTGTTGAGTGCATTTTGGTAAATGCCAAAGTTGGCAAGCAGGAAGGATTTTTAAACACGATTGATAAGGGAGAAAAACCGTTAGTGACGTATCATATCGACCACGTTGGGCCGATGGAAACAACAAAGAAGCGTTATAATCATATATTAGTCATTGTGGATGGGTTCTCTAAGTATGTCTGGTTATATCCAACTCGTAGTACAGGGGCTGAGGAGGTCGTAGGTTGCTTGGAGAGACAGGCCATTAATTTTGGTAACCCGTACAGGATTGTGTCAGACAGGGGTGCGGCGTTTACGTCAAACTTGTTTAAAGAATATTGCGACAGGCATGGTATTCAGCATTTCTTAATCACTACAGGTGTTCCACGAGGCAACGGGCAAGTAGAGCGGATGCATAAGATCGTTGTGCCTATGTTGTCAAAATTGAGTTTGGAAAGTCCAGGTTTATGGTACAGGCATATAGGTAGAGTACAGCAAATAATAAATAATACTGAGCCGAGAAGTACTAGAAAAACACCGTTCAAAATCTTGACAGGCGTTGAAATGCGTTGCTCAGATATGTTAGATATAAGGGAGCTGGTACATCAGTCTCTCATGGACGAATTAGACGAAGAACGAGATAAAGTGCGTAGGGAAGCAAGGGATAACATCGAGAAGATACAACAGGAAAACAAACGGGTGTATGACTTGAGGAGAAAAGTGGACAAACAGTATAACATCAATGATTTGGTTGCAATTAAGCGCACTCAGTATGGAACAGGGCTGAAGTTAAAAGGTAAATATCTTGGTCCGTATAAGGTTGTGAAGATTCGAAAACACGGACGGTATGACGTAGAGAAAGTTGGGGATGGAGAAGGGCCTTGCAAAACATCTACTGTTGCTGAATTTATGAAGGAATTCGGGACGAATCCCATGTCAGGAGGGCCGAATGTGGGAACCGATAATGAGCATCGATAATGAGCGAGTAGTCTATCGAGAGTAGCCAACGATAAGCGAGTAAGCAAGTAAATGTCGCGTACACACAAAAACAGTCGTTGCCGGTATCTCCTCCTATACACACACATACGTAATAACGTCAGAGCAAAGTGCATACAAGTTTAAGCATCATTGTTAATATTTAAGTAATCAATTTAATCACAATAAACAACATATTAAACGTCGTCCCTGTTGGATTTATTTCACAACGGATTAACGGGGGCCACATATATTGGAGAGTGTATGCCAAAATTGGATCCATCGTATCAAACATTTGAGGCGCAGCCGTCGTCAACATTTACATGAAATCATCTTTAAACATTAAATTATATAGATCGTTCTATCGCTTTAAATAAAGATTTCATCAAATTTTCTGAATTTTATGAGTTTTTTTTTTTTAAATAAGATCCGAAAGCTCTTGAAATATCACCCTTTATGAATGCATACATTCATATAAGGTATCCGTATAAACAAAATCTCTCACTCCTATTATTCACAGAAAGAATTGATTTTCAGCCATATATATAATAACTTTGTTTTGTTTTTTGTTGGAGCTTAATATATGGCCCCTGATGACTACTATATAACAATATCATAAACTGACTGTAATATATAATATAATTTGATTTGGGCTATGAATCATTTAAACTCCTGCAAGAAAAATTGAACTGCTAAAAAAAACCCAAGCTCATGTGATTTTTATCGCGTTTAATTTATTTTCTAATATCTTTGCGGCATTTCGATTGTATTCCCTCTATACCTATATACTACTTTGTCCTCACGTATCATATACCTGCCATTTACCTTTTCCGTAACCAGGACATTTTATTGATTTCGACTTTCATGCGCAACCGCCAACTTGGCATATTTTGGGCTTTTGTTATTTTTATTTTTATTTTTTTGCGAATGTCACAAAAATAAAGCAATTCACGTGTCCTTGAGCCTGATGCGTGCAGACACTCCTATAACGCAAATTAAATAGAATTGATATCATTTAAAAATAACCAAAACGATTTGTTTAACAAAATAGGTAGCGTTATTGAAGTATAATATAAGGGCATAGGTTGAAGTTGTGTTTGATCGACTATAATATACTCGTTTCTTGGGGTTTTGTCTAAATACCGAATATCCTTTGAAATTCTTACCCAAAATATGTATAGATTTCGTGCATAAAATGAAATTTACATAATTTAATTTAGTTTAATTTTTGTTTTATTTAATTGATTGAGTTGTAGCTTAAAATTAGCATCAAAATAGCCTTTCGATTGCCCTTGTGCGAATGAGTAAGTTTTCTAATAAGCAATTCCCATGCTTTGGAAAGACTTGCTTTCCTTATTGTCTATATTCTGTATTTTTCGTTTGTTTATTAAATCTTGGTTACTTCTAAATTAGCTGGATCGAAATTGTAACTTCTTTTTCATTTAATTTTATTGATTCTTAATTTTCGTAAGCAATTAAAATAAAATGCATAAATGTAGAAAATTTTATATTTTTGGGTTTACTTGCACAAATTGTTTCATTCAGCCGTTCCCCGAAACACGAAAACGATCAGATTTTATTCGTTTTTGCGTGCTCCCAATTTCACATTTTTTCTTGTCGATATCTTTCCCTTACTCTTTGTTAGCATAGCTCTGAACCTTGTTTTTATTTCATATCGTTTAAATTTTCTTTTAAATAAGTTTACACAATAATATTAGCTTAACCGTATTAACTGAATTTAACTACGACTAAGCTATGTAATCTTATTACAAGGGACATTTTTTTTATGCAAGAAATGAACCATGTGTGAAAATGTGAACATATACAAAAAATTTGTTTTTAGTTATTCAAACGGTTGGGTTGAATCAGAACAAAATAATTAAAAATAACTATCAATAAATGTGTGTCTGTAACAGATACTTACCCCAGAAGTAACAATTTAAAATATATAAAAAATTTTGTGAAAAAAGAAACCTATTTAGTTATGCCATGCTACATTTGTTCGAGTAAAGATTGTCTATTCTTTTAACTAGTAATTCTCTTATATTGTTTTCACTTTAATAAACAGAAAGAAACATATGCTCACAATTTGTACTCACTCGCTCCCTCTCGACTCTCCAACTCATCATCCGACAAAGCAAACAAATTTTGTGGTTCCAAGAGCGCACAAAAGTATGCAATAAATACAATTTCTTGTATGAGCTGGAGAGAAGTAAAATCTAACATCAAATGCAGCTGAGAGAAAAGCTGCAGTGCTTGGTAAACAAGTTAAGTCCCTAGATAACCCCTCCACTACCATACCAGGCCGCACCAAAAGTCCTGACGTCAACTTTCAATATCAACAGCAACAACTTTTGCGCTCGAGTTGGCAGCACTGTCTGTGTAATATTTTTTGTGTTGCATACTTAGAAGCGCGACGACGCTGTCATATTGCATAACATAGCTTCTTTTTATATATTTTTTTTGTTATATCTACGGTATTGGATATTTTTGTTATCGTTGTGGCTGTTGTTGTTGTTGTTGTAGTTCATGTCGCATATAGAAAACGCATTCAAAAGGACATGGGATACAAATGTTGCTATGTTTAGAATTCAACGTGCAACAGACACTTGTCAGCACATAAAAAGAAAGAAATAGTGAGAGCTGTGAAAGTTTTTCTAAGGATTTTCATTTTATGTGACTTGACGTGATGTCATTTTGAGGGGCAGAATGAAAGCTTTAAATCAAACTAAAGCATGCAATCATTATAAGATATACCTTAGTTAAAGACAACTTGTAGAAAACGTAGAAAATTCAAAAGTTGACTTTTCCCCCATGTGACCTCTAATCAGCCCCTTAAAAACTTTGCCACTTGTAATTCTTTAAACAACTTGGTATTCCAAACACATACCTTTACAACCATTAAACCAAATGCATTTAGCTGCATTTAGTAAATATTTTACGATGCGTATGTGTTCCATAGTGCACCTTAAGGACTTTTTAGTAAGAAGGATAAAAACCAGCTCATTGATATTGCTCAACCGCTTGCATTAAGCTAAGTTTTCCATTTGAGAAACTTTATTTTGTGTGTTTTTTGCGGAAACTTACAAGCAGCTCGTAAAGAAGCTGTCAAAAAACAACCGCAAAATGTATTCAAGCAAGTACAAGCAAAGCTGTTGTAAACTTGACGACTTTTGGATGCTCTCTGAATAGAATATTTTTTCCAAAATCTATTTTTTTATTACAATACATTTTATAGCAATAGAACTTTGGTTGCTTTAGGAAAATATATTTTTTTATGTGCTAGAAAGGAAATTCTTATTTGCTGGCATAAATAACATTTTTTTTATTCAATTTATAGATACCCAACTTTTTATGCAAAGTTAGCAGCCTGACTTTACTTAAAACAAAATATTTGACTATGCTCCGGAAAACGAAAAACCCAAACGAGCATTTTTATTCGGATTCGTTTTTGCGTGCATCCAAATCCGAATTTTTGCTGTCGCCATCTACTCATATTTTTGTTACTCATTGTTTACACAGCTTTTCAAAAGGGAAATTATCCCTGCTATTCTTATTACAAGGGAAATTTTTTTATGCAAGACATGAATTATTAAAGCAATACACGAACATTTTTTTATGCAACACATAGATCATACAAAAATTCGATTTGAGTTGTGAGTACTATTTTTTGGGTTGATTTAGAAAAAAAATTAAAAATATTTGTCAATAACTATTAAACTTGAAACAGGCAGAAATAAAATCTGAAAATTTGAAAAAATTATTTAAGTTTAAAACGCGTACACTTTTAAACCTATTTTGCCAATTCGTTTTAATTCCTCTTACAACAAAACATTCGATTTCAAACCAAACGAATTTTGTTTTGGTGAAGTGGAAAGCACCAAACATGAAGCTTCAAAACAAATGCGAATAAAATGTTTGGATATAGTAGGGACTGATGTTAGGGACTGGACGGTCCTCTATAGGTTCGGTATTACAGTTTTCGTGTGGAAGATTCACGACATCTTATTGAATACTAAGGCAATAGCATTTCGATTTTCTGGCAAAAGTCTTAAGCCGTAATATGTTTCTATCATGTAAAATGTGGATGCTCTAATTATACAAATACAATTTTTTAAACGTGTTTTAAAAAGCACACAATGATCTATCATGATTTTATTAGAAAGCTATATTTGATGACTTAATGATTGATTGTGTTGTAAAGGTATTATTATAAAAGAAGTTACCAATTTCTTCCGGGTTGGTACTTTAAATAATATAAGTGCTCCGTTTTAACAATATTGCGATGCAGTTGGTTAATTTTTAATAATTTATTTTTATTTCAATTTTTATTTGTACTTTATTACAAATTTTCATATTACATTTATTTTTATTTAAAGTATAGTTAAAGTTTTCCCCATTTAATTTAGTCCCCGTTTCACTAATTATTATTGGGTGTACAACTTAGCTGCCGCTGTTTTTTCCCAATGTTTGAGGCCTAATTATAAAATTTTGGGAATATATAAGTTGTTGAGAATACTGCCTGTCGTTAGCGACTACGTTATTCCAGCTTTCTGGTAGTTATCAAATACCTGGTGCGGATACAGGCTTTGGTCTTAGGGGGGGTTCTTCACTTACAAGTGAATATATCAAAGCTCGCAAACGACAATCAACCCATTTTTCAAACTTTTTGTGGGGTCCGGAAACGAGAACCTACCATGGATCCGCCACTACCGGATACCACCTCGAAAGAACTGTGAATCTTTTAAGGCGATCCACGAATCGATCCATTTTTTGACTACTTCATAAGAGTAGAAATTCTGGTCATCTGGACTTTTTGACTTTCACCTGGTTTTAGTAGCACATACAACACCGAACTGGTCCTCCCACCAAACAATGAGCAAAACCTTAGCGCCGTGAATATTCGGTCGGTTCGGCGACGTGAAGTCATGCCATTTTTCGTCGCAGTTCACAATTCGATGTAAAAACCCATTCCGATTCTGTATTTGAAGGAATCGTTGAAACGCCTCTCAACATCTCTCCGCTTCATCTCGCACGGAACCCTATTTCCTTGATCATGAAACATTCCTATGGCTTTAAGGCGTTTCGATCGCTTATTGAGTCACTCCCAATAATATTTTCCTCAACGTGAAAATCACCAGCTTAAAGTCATCTAGCGCTTTGAAGATGATCACAGGAAATGGTTCTTAACTTCTGATAATAAATAGTGACTTTTTGCTTGTTTTAGGTAATTTCCGAAAAATTTTTGGTGATTTTTGATTTTTAAATAAAACTGAACTTGATGGACTTTGAAATTGCGGCGTAAATTTATACATATGTTTTGCTTGTAAGTAAGAAATGAATTAAGGAGTACCTAATTATAAGTCATGATCAAATGTTGTCCATTAAAGATTTTACTTCGGAATAGAAGGAAAATCAGCAAAAAATAGCTATAAATGTTCCTTTTTAACATTTTTCAAAATATTTTAAAAGTAACAATGGCCGCAACTTAGATCGCTCTACGACCAAGTTTTGATTTTAAAAAGGAAAAAATGTTCAAAGATGAATGGTAAAAAATATAATTTGAGCAGCGCTATCTAAGCTTGTAGCCAACTAAACATATACTGATTTTGTGTTTTCGGCAACACAGCACCAAAGCCACGGCATACTAATGCTGGAGCGCTTTAGTTTTGTGAGAGTAAAAAAGCAAGCACGCTCTCTAAGCAAGAGCCGAAGTTATGCACAAGCAACTTCGTGTCTATTGCTTTGCAACAAGAGCATGGCAACGCCAGAGAATTTTCTGAGAGTAGTTCAGTACAAAAGTCAAGCATACATGCGTTTAGTCTACAACACAGTACGTGGGAAACATAGGCCCATGGGAATGGGCCGTGTCGAACACTTATTTATAGCCATCAAGAATTTGAGCCAAAAAATTAGGTGGATAAAAATTGTCAAAGAGCTAAATGTTGGATTAGCGTTGAACCATTTCCGATTTTTTATTATTATTAATAATTAATTATTTTTTTTTGCAATTCGATGGCCTTGTTGCTCGCAATCAAACAGAAAGAAATTAAATTTTTTATTAGATACTCAGTCTAATGTAAATAAATAAATATATTTTTTTTTAATGTTGCTGCAGGAAACTAATATTTTATGCAAAAATAGTTTGGGTCCCTGAAATATGACACTATGGCATAAAAACATATGCTGAGAGAGTTGAAATCTCTTAATAAAAAATTTATTGAATCCTTTGGCCTTGACTATGTTCAAAAACTTTATTTATTTAGAAGATTAACTAAAAATTATAAGAAACCTCGGATCTATTTTTAATGTTCAAAGGGTTATTGTCCTTTTGAATAGGGTTTTTTTTTTCTCAATGCTAGAATAGAACATTCGATTACCTGTCGCTACGGTATGGCATGTTTGGGACTACGAATAAATTGCTCGCTCTTGTTTATTTACTTTCAAAATATTCTGATCATAACTTATGCTAAGAAACAAGCTTTTCAAGTCAATGTCACAAAAGAATTACAAAATCGTATATACGTCCTTTGAAATTTAATCAATTCAGGGTATAGAAATGCACCAAAAAATTGTTCTTTGCTTTCGGCGCGGAAAACTTTGCGGGGAGCAAAGTGGCGGTTTTTTGTGCGGTTGTTTTCTGGTTTTGGGGTTTTCCATGGATTGGGATTTCGCCCTGCATTGTTAAAACTCGCTGCGAAAGCGCTTGTTTTTTTATTTTATGGTTAGGTTTTCAAATAGTGTTGTTTATGAGCTGGGTTATTATGCACTTAACTTCTGTGACAGCTGCGGAGAAGAAAACGAAAACTTAAAGTGAAATCAACGAGTGTGTAAAAGTAATTACAAATGCTTTCTGGGCGTTCAAATACAAATTGAATTTACTTGCAACTCTAGTTAAGCAAATATTAGATGTTACTCTATATATTGCAAGTACTACATATATGTTTATTTATTTTTCTATTTACCATGTCTCTTGAAATGTGGGCGTTGACTTGGCGACAACTTGGCGAACTTTTCAAACGTAGCTGAAATGCATGGAAATCGCGAGGAACTTGAGGACATACGCGATGATACGGCCATCAACGCAATACCAGATAAAGGTAAGCTAACTAACATTTGGTGGAACTCCACTTTTCCAATAGCTACGATACCCCCCATCCCAATCTTCTACTAGAAACTCACCTCAAATTTCATATATGCAGCAAGTTGTTTATTTTGCTTGGTACCTCCCCAGAGTCACGTGCTCATTTCGCGACACTGTTGCCTATGCCAAGTCGCATGGACTAGGCGCCATTAAATTCTCTTCGACGCACAGTGGTAGAATTTGGCAAATTTTGTGGACGAAAATTAAAGTTTTTATTTAAATTAATTTAATTTTTTGTCTATCGATAACTTTTTTTGTATTCTTATCGTATTACTTATGTTCGCACAGCTGTGCGCTTTTAAATACGCTACTAATTAAATATATCCTTATTCTTGTCCTTCTTTAAAATGGTTTTATATATAACAGCCTTATGGAAGTTATATAATATAGCCCCGGTATCAAAAAATAAATAAATCGAACTTTGCATGACGCTAGGAAAAATTTACTTTTTTGACTTTTTACAAAAACTCTCATTATTTTCCATATTTCTTCTCTGATTTTCATAAGCACTCATTTTGTGCGTAATCGATCGAAATTTACGAGCCATGAATAAAACTGCATGAAATTTTTTTTTTAAATTTATGTTCAAAATAAAATTTTTCTCAAAAATTTGCTGAAAATTACGAAAAATTTCAAATGAATGCTTAAAAAGCTACAAAATCGTATACCTATTTGACAAAAATATATTTCAAATAAGTATAATCAATGGATAGCCCAATTACTACTGTGTCCAAAAAGTAAGGTACTTGAATTTAAACTGCACGCGCCAAAATTGGATTTGGAGCAATTTTTTTCATTGTGGTAAGACTGTTTTTGTCATCCATGCCAAATTACACGACAAAATATTAATTTATTAATTAGTGTGTTTGTTACGCTTCGTTTTTGTGAGCTGCTAAAAGTGAATTTTTCGATTTTCACAACAAAAACATTGAATTTTTTGGAAAAAAGGCGTCGTGTTGAAGTGTGTGAAACAATGCTTTCTGACTACATTGACAAGACGAAATGCATAATAACTGGAGATGAGACTTGGATCTGTGCTTACGACCCAAAAACAACCGATCAATCCAATGAATATCGTGCCAATGGTGAGCCAAGACCAAAAAAACCACGCCAAAGTCGATCAAAAATTTAAAGTCATATTGACTGTTTTCTTCGATTATCATGGTGTTGTGCGTTATGAGTTCCTTCCGCCAAGAGAGGCCGAAATTGTGGCGAGACAACTCATGGTTTTTGCACCATGACAATACAACGCCTCACACTGCGTTGATTCTTCGTGACCATTACGCCAGAAACTCAACCCATATCGTTCCACAACCACCGTATTCATATGATATGGCAACGTGTGACTTCTGGCTATTCAACAAACTCAAAAGACCTCCCCGCTCCGGTCTTTTTGGTCCGTTTTGAGTCGATGAAGGAGATTCAAGCCGCGTCGAAGAGAGATCCCTGAAATCGATTTTAACAACTGCTTCGAAGATTGGAAAATCCGTTGGCATAAGTGCATTGTATCAAGAAGGGAATTATTTTCAAGGCGATGAAATTGATTTGGACGAATAAATAGAGTTTTTTCAAAATAAATGCAATGTCACCTTATTTTTTGGTCCCATTAGTAGTTCGTAAAAGCTACGTGGATGTGCCTATCTTTTGCAACTTCTACACAAGACCTCTATGCCAAACAGTTTGAAAAGCCGACTGCACGTCTTAGGTAAACATACCAGCAGACGGTCAAAATTTTTTGAAACCCACACAAAAGGCTACTAGGATGACAGATTTCTGGATTCTCAATAGGCTTACCTGGCTTTGGAGTTGCCACAATTTTCTCCAGTTTCCATTTGCGTGGAAAGTAGCCAGCATTAACGCAATTATTCAAAATTAGGGCCCCACAAAAAGGCAACTTTTTGGAAGGTTTTTAAAAAAAATTTTTTTTTTTTTTTTAAAAAAAAAAGATAATTTTTTAAAAAAAAAAAAAACTTTTTTTATATTAAAAAAAAAAAAAAAAAAAAGAATTTAAAAAAATTAAAAATTTTTAAATTTAATTAATTTAAAAAAAAAAAAAAAAAAAAAAAAAAAAAAAAAAAAAAATAATAAAATAAAAAATTAAAAAAAAAAATTAATTAAAAAAAAAAAAAAAAAAAAAAAAAAAAAAAAAAAAAAAAAAAAAAAAAAAAAAATAATAAAAAAAAAAAAAAAAAAAAAAAAAAAAAAAAAAAAAAAAAAAAAAAAAAAAAAAAAAAAAAAAAAAAAAAAAAATAAAAAAATAAAAAAAAAAAAAAAAAAAAAAAAAAAAAAAAAAAAAAAAAAAAAAAAAAAAAAAAAAAAAAAAAAAAATTTTTTTTTTTAAAAAATTTTTTTATAAATTTTAAATTTAAAAAATAAAAAAAAAAAAAAAAAAAAAAAAAAAAAAATTAAAAAAAAAAAAAAAATTTAATAAAAAGAAAAAAATAAGGAAAAAAAAAAAAAAAAAAAAAAAAGAGGGGGGGTAGCATTGATAAAATTTGGATGTGGATTTGTTCATTAGAGGCATGAATCATTACCAAAATTGGTGATACTAGGTCATTTGTTACTATAATTACGTAGAGTCAAATATCGATGCAGTTTATGGGCAAGGGGAGGTGAAATTTGAACACTTTCGATTATAACTTTTGTTGTAATTGTCCCATTTTGTTTATTTTTGAAGCACAGATGCATGTTGAAGCCACAACGCATCGCTCTGTTAAGTTTTGAATTAAAATTTTAAACGGTGTCGCTAAAAACCGTGAAAATCTACTGCGGGGGAACGGGGAAAGACTTTGACATAATTCGACAAACTTCATCTTCTCAGGAAATATGCGCATCAGCTGGTAAAGTTTTGTATCTCTAGTTTTTATAGTCTCCGAGATCTAGGTGTTTATACAGACGGAGAGGCGGACGGACGGACGGACAGACGGACATGGCTCAATCGCTACCCCAGGTTATGATAAGCATTTTGGTATAAAGGACTTGGGGTCTGCCACGCCTCCTTCTGTCCGTTACATACATTGCACAAATCTAGTATTCCCTTTGTACCTATAATAGGTACAGGGTATAAAAATATTCTTTATGGTGATATGTTTATAGAAGATATGACCGAAACTATTTTCGGGCTATAATGCTACATACTACATATTTATACAGTGTTTTGTTAAAACTTGAGTCAAATCGTCTACCTAAAATATTACAAAAATTTTATGAAGATAGTTCTTATTTTAGAATATATTAATTATTTTCCGCTCAATAGGCCACACCGCCCACTGTGCATCAGTGAGTCATTCATTCATTCACCGACACTGAGTCAGTGAGTCATTCAGTCACTCAGGCACTCTCTCACTCATTCACTCAGTGAGTCGCTTAGCTCACTTTGCTTGTCGCAGCATTTTTTTTTTTACTCGCTTTTAAATTTTATTTATTGTAAATTGTATTTGAAACGTGCTGAGGTTCCTTTCTGCCACTTGCACGCCTTGAAGTCCTCTCAAAGGAGTCTCAGTTCCCATTGGAATCTTTGTGTGTGTGTGTGTATGAGCTGACATGTGTGCGTGTGTGTGTCGTGCAACTTAATAGAGTTGTTTAGCATTTAAATAGCGCCATTTTGCTGTTGCTGCCTCTTCAGCACTCGTTGTTGTTGTAGTTGTTGCCATCGTCCTTATTAAGCTGAAATTCCAAGCAAGTTGACTTAATAAAGTGAGCTTAAAGTTAAATTTAATAGCAGAATGCGCATATTTAGTGGCCTTGAAGCAATTTAAAGGCGCTATCAAGGGACCCATTGGTTAATTTTAAAAATTAACTTAAAAAATCGACAAAAAATATTTAAAGACAATATAGATGCAGATTTTATTGCCACTTATGGATCAAGACTTTCCAAAAATGGTTTGGTGGGCCAAGGGTATACTGGTTTTATATAATATAAGTAACAGGCAGATAGAAGCGTGGCGGCAGATAGGAAGCTTTTTATACCAAAAAGCTTATCATAACCTAGTCTACCGAGTGAGCCTTGTTCATCCATTTGAACAACTAGATTTCTGAGACCATGAAAGCTAGAGACCTGAAATGTTTACCAATAGATGCGTATAGTCCCCCAACAGCTCTCGTTTGCTTAATTATATCTTTATCTTGCCTCCTGCCCCCATAGGAGAATTTCGCGTGTCAAATGTTAACAAAATCTGATAATTGCAAATAAAGCTTAATTTAAACATTTACTAATTCTACCTTAGCCCAAAAACTGCATCAAAATTGCAAATATCCTCATGTGGCCCTAATCTACAAAACCAAATTGACATTCTATCGATACGAACATTCGGAATCCTTTTACTACGTTTTCTCTCACACTTCGTAACGTATGCTCCTAATTCTTAATCAAATTATTTATAACAGACTTTTTGACGTAATTGAGTAACATTTTCGGATACCATAGTCATAAACATCTTATAATACTTTCCGAAATAAAAATTAAATTATCCAAATTGAATTATCAATTGGCTTGCTTAAATTTTTTCGGGAAAAAGGGGTATCCCACTGACGGGGTCAACTGTATTCCATTTTTATATGGAGACTATCGATTCCAGAAAGACATTATTAGCAATAAATATCAAACCATTGTATTCTTATCGTTTTTTTAATATCTACTTAGGCGTAATTTAGGGATCAGAAAATGTCGCATTGCGAAACTTCGAATCGACTCTCTTTCTCTTTTATAAAGCTCGCAACTGTTAGATTTTCGAAATAAACCTAATTCTTTGTTAAGGTCATGTCCTTTATTTTGGACCCTCTTCAATTTCACAGAGCCTGCAGTTGTTGGAGTCAGTGTTGGTCAGCTGGCTTTTCAGTGAGCAATGCCAGCGAGTAATACGGTCAATAGCCTATTAGGAAGATATTTTGTTGAGCTAGTTAATTTTAAGGATGTGTGATATAGTTGAAGCCTGAGTGCATTGGTACAGTTTGGAATTCTCCTGGATCTATCAGCTTACCTTAGTTGTTTCATAACATTAGCCTGTCAATGCTAAAGATTACTTATGGTCCTGTAAGTTACTTCGCAGAGTCATCCTTCTTTAGCTAATTCGGTATTTTGTTTCTGGGGAAGTTTGTACTCTCAGATTTACTTTGTTTCTTCGATGGAGATGGTTTCAAATTATCTCCAACTTTCCAAACTAGTTCAGAGTTTATATTAATTGTTGGTATGTACTATGTTTTTCGCTGCTGGTTCTTTTGATAGTGCTGCTGTTTCCGTACTTCGTTTCTGAGCTTCGGCCTATTATATATTTGAGCCCGAAAGACACTAGTCGTATACCGAAGGTAAAAAAGAAACTATTTTGATGTTTACTTTGTCGGGCATAAATGCTAAAAACAACTGTTGAGTTTTCTAACCCACTAGAAGCACTAGGTAGGGTAAGAGCGGCAGCTGGCTTAAAAAGCCAGCATACTTAGGCCTTGACCGGCCCGTTGAGACACCGCGCGTATCACTATTTTCACCCTTCTCCTGAGGAAAACTAAAAGGATTCCCATCCTGTTGCTACAATGTAACTTGCGATCCTCCTCGGACATATAAACTCTCGCTCCGCTTGGTTATAAAGGAAGTAGTTTCCCAAGTACTTTTTCCTGCGTCTACTGAGAGCCTCACAGGAGCAGAAGAAGTGTTCTACTGACTCAATTTGTTCCTCATCCCTGAAGCTTCTGCAAAAATCACTGCTCGGAGCGTTCATTCTGGTCGCATGTGTTCCTACAAGCCAGTGTACGGTGATCGCTCTGACAACTGCCGAACAATGCGACCGGTTGAGTCCGCAGAGCCTCGCGGAACGTTTTGGGTCGATTTTTGGCCATATTTGGCGGCTGATTATACAGTGGGGTGTATTGTACCACAGCCCTTGTATATGAGATCTAAATTTCTCCCTTGTTTGTAGCTTAAAAGTGGTTATTGTCTTACGAATATCCCCTTTATCTAGCAAGAGGGTTCTGGTCGTGCCCTGTCCGGCCAATTCGTCTGCCTTGGCACCCAAATGAGGCTAATAACGAACTGCTGTGCCATCTCTTGAATAGATTTGCGGCAGTTTTTGACTGTCAACGAGTTTGAGGATATTGCTCGAAGTGACTTAATGGCAGCCTGGCTGTCCGAGTGTATATTTATGGCACCGGTTTCCAGGCCGGTATTACGCAAGCAGATTAAAGCCTCGTTAATGGCGAGGATCTCCGCTTGAAAAACGCTACAGTGATGTGGAAGTTGGAAAGACTGCCGACTGTTTAGTTCCTCAGAATAGACACCCCCCTCAACTTGGTTGTTGAGCTTGGAGCCATCTGTGAAGAAGTTAATACGGTCAACATGGCCTGGTCGACTTTCTAACCACGATTCCCTGGAGGGAATATTTATGGTGAATAATGTTGATGAATGCTCTAAGGGTGTGCAGTAATCTGTGATTTAGTTGTGTCTTCCTTTAGAAGACTGCCCAGCATTTAGCGTCTTTCAAGCGTCTCGCTGTTAAGGTGAAAAGTAGAAGCACTAAATAATACCAAAAAAATGTAAAAAAAAATATGGCAGCCCTTATAAATATTGGCGTTTCTTACAACACTATAATAAGCAAGAATGCCCAACTCATAGGAAATCAAAAGTCTAGCTTGGGCATATATGCCCATTTTTCTAGTGAATGTTGTTGTTGGATACCACCCTCTTACCATTATATACTTATGCCATATAAAGTCAGCTTCCCATATTTCTTACAGTTAGGAATTATTAAAATAGTTTAAAGACGAATTTATTCCAAAATGTAAGCGACCGTCCTAACTTCGAGATAAATAAAAATAATATGTTTTTGAAAAAAAAAGCATGGAAATAACGTTTGTTGCATTTTAAAGCTGTGTGATCATACACGTTAACAATAAAGATAAACACGACTCTTAATTCAATGAATTAAAATTAAATCATAACACGATTGATTTTGAAAAATTTTTATTATCAACCAATTAATTTTCTGATTGTTTTTATTGCCGCAAAAACTTG
This sequence comes from Chymomyza costata, assembly GCA_018150985.1. Lineage (NCBI taxonomy): Eukaryota > Metazoa > Arthropoda > Insecta > Diptera > Drosophilidae > Chymomyza > Chymomyza costata. The sequence goes on from JAECWU010000257.1 coordinate 839,778, forward strand.
CAGTCGAAAATTATAAATAAATCAATCAATTAATTATAATTAGTTTTTAAAAGTATTTTGTGTTTCATAAAATCCATTTGTTTTTTTAATCCGTTTTTATTTTCTTTTATTTAAAAGACCCAAAAAGTGATGAAAACCAATTTTGGCTTTAAGGCATAATATGAATTAAGGCCGCTTAAAGACCGGATCGGCAACAACGTAAAATTTAAGGATTCAAAAAATATATCTTCGTAGTTTCTTTGACCATTTCCAAGCTAGTGTTTTATTCAAAAAATTAAAGCTAAAGTGTCGCATAAATAAAAATATTAAATTAAAGGACTTAAACACTAAGGCAGGAACGAAAGCAGGAGGTTCCTGATTTTGGATGTTCAAAAAGATTTCGGCGGAAATAAGTAAAGCGGGACACTTTTTTCCTCGACCTAACTAACTTTTTTTGTTTTGTTTTTCGCATTGAATTTACAGGCATAAAATGGCATTAACCTTTTTTTTGAATTGGAAGATCACTTTTGAATTTTAAAATTGAAAAAATATTTAAAAAAAAAAACAAAATTTTAAATTCAATATTTAATCATTGAAATTTGCATCGATATTTTTATTCCTTTAATAAATATGGCTTGAAAAGTCTAAAAATTAAAAATCCATTTTAAGCTATTGATAAATCGGTAATAATCGATAATAATTGATACATTATTAAACATCGATAAATAATCGGAAAAGGTCAAGGAAAAAAGTGGCCCGCTTCACTTAGTTTCGCCGATTTGTTCTTAAAAGGCGAGCTTATGCCGTTCGCATAGAGTAGTTATAAAAATAGTCACTATATATAGCAAAAAATATATGCTTTTGAAATACTGCAGTTCAGATTAAGAGGACTAGAAGCAGACCATTCATTTTAAAGGCCATACTGAATATAACCCTTACCGCCATCTTTTGGTAAGCAAAAATGGCGTGCTACAGTATGTTTTATGAGTCGAATTTAAAATATTGATTTAAAAGCAGCGCTTTTATAGCCTCGAAACAAAGCGTGAAAACCAAATTAAAGTTAAAATTTTTATAAAACTGTCGTCAGACCTATATAAACTATTGTCCACCAATAATCCTTGTCAGTTAAAAGCAGAAGACGTAGACGAAGACTTATTTTTTTCGAAAAACAATATTAATAAGTGAATAGTATTATTTAAATAAAATTTAAGAACATGCCGACTGAAAGTATACCAGTTAATCGCTTTGCATTCAGCTGTTATCGAATGCATGTCTTAAGCAATAGTTAAGGCAAATTAAACTGCAGATTCTCATAATATTGCTAAAATCTTAAAATCTCTTAAAACATTTATAATATATTTACCTCGATTAAATTCATTATACTGCACTTTTCGCCAAGAACCAAATTTGTTTCTTTTCGTACTTAAATTCCCTTGGGACTCGATAAAGTATTCAAAATAATGCGCCAGCTTTATGCAGTAAATACAAATGTAAACACAGCCAGATCACAAATCTAACTAAGTCTACTCCAAAACAAAGCTGCCTGTCGCCAAGTTTAACCCAACTTAACACCCGGCTAAGTTACTTCAAGCCCAAAATTGTTCCTGTCAGGAGGGGACTACTACCAAGCAAAATATGTACTCAGCTACTCAGCTACAGTTAAACGTCGTTTTGCTTGAGACACAAACACATAGATACAAATATACATATATCATAAAAATTATGTTAAGTATATAGGCAGAAAGGGATATGAAAGGATATGCCATAAATCCACTCAAAGCAAAAACATATGCACATTAAATCCTAATTTCATGTGCCCATAAATCCACTAAACAATCACACCCACACACGGACACACACACATAAAAATACGCACGTATATACAAATATGGTGCGCCAGTGGAGTAGGTGGAAGGGGCTTAAGGGCATTAGTCTGCCCCTCCTTGAATGTGAAACGTTATGATGGAGGATGTACATATGTATATTTTTGAATTAATGCAATTTTCCACTGTCCATGTATGCGTTTTGGCAAGAAACTTTGCAAAAATATACAGTCAGCGCATAATTTATTCGTACACCTTGAATTTTAAAGTTGAATGCTGTTCAACTTAACACTGAAAAATAAAAGAATTTGAAAACTATTTAACAGTCTCAGGATATGTATCCCAATATATTTGTTAGAGTCGCAATACTCATTTCTAAAAACTTCCGGAAATTCCTTCCAAGCTTCCAACTGCTTTTTCAATGCTACTTGCTTATAAAAGAACAACGAAATAGAATAGTTACAGATACATCAAAGACTAAAAGTCAGCCTTTTCGCTAACAACAAAATAGATGCTGTAGGAATATATTTCGCTGTGATAGAAAGTACCTTCACAGCATAAATTATCTTCTCACACTTTTGGATATTCCTCCAGTGGAAAGATCATTTTTGAACCTGTAGCGATTAAAAACTTAACCTCGATGGCTAATGGGCCCGAAAGACTAAGTGTTGCGGATACAAGCACCAACTGAAATACATTGTAATTACGGAATAGATACGTTTTAATAAACCGCTTCCTATACTACTCACTTCACTTTAAAATTACTTAAACGTGTTTTAATTTAAAGTGTCCGTTGTATTTTTGTATCTTTTAACGCAGCTTCTAACCAACTCCCAAAAATTATTCCTGGCATACAAAAATATAATAAATTAGAACTTTAGTTCAATGAGATGTACATTCATTCATTTTTATTTTTGCACCACATTAAAAATAGTTTCTTGCATACTGCACCCCCTTCACAAAAAGCCCATCGACGCCCCTGAGTTGTGGCATTGTGGGGCACAAAAACTGTGTTACAAATTTTCACATATTTACACACGAACGCGCCAAAAAGTATGCCATAAAAACAAACGCACTTATACAGTGACAGACACACACATACACACTCAAGAGACACACACATACTTATCAATAAACAGAGCCGAATCAAATGAGTAGGCAAAGAGAGTAGACAAAAACAAAAACAACAACAGCAAATGAAGAGAGCGAGACAGTCAGCCAAGAATCATGAAAAGGTATGGGGGCTTTTGGAGACGTGGGAGCATGCTCCATAATAAGCGCATTTACCAAAATTTTTATTGACGCGTCGACGGCGACAAATAAGAACCGTTAGGCGTGCAGCCAGGGGTGGGAGCTGCCACTTGGCCAAAAAAAAGGGAGTTTGAGGCATGCGTAATCGAGCTTATTAGCAAACAAAACGCAGCAAACAAAGCGTTAAAAGATGCAAAGGGGGTTGAGTAGGTGGCTTAGAACACTGAGGCGGAGTGAAGTGCATGGGGGGAGTGCCTTAGAGCCGCTTAGTCGCTGTATGTCGTTATTATTATCTAGTGAAGCATACTTAAGGGCGTTGTGTAAGCGCTTCACTGAGCCCAAAACAAAATAAGCGCCCGACCAAAACGTGATGTTTAGCTCAGAGATTAGGCGACAATCAACATGACGACAGCAAACAACAACAAGCCAAACAAACACAGGAACACACAACGAAACAAATACTGAGACAAAAAATTTTGTATGTTGGGGTTGGATGTGAGCGACTGCGAAATACCCTTTAATTATTTTATAAGACACTTTCTTGGTGAATGTTTTTATGGTAAATATTTGTTAAATTACTCGAATACAGCTAAATTTTACATATATTTGATTTACAAAGGAAATAAAACTACTTCCCACATCTCATCTATATACTACGCTTGAAAAACTATAAAGAATGAAAACAAAGACAACATTTTTTACAAAAATTGATAGCTCAGCAGATAATACCAATTATAATTGGTAAAAACTCGCATGAGTAAAATGCAATCATTTTGAAATTTTATTTGCAATACAATTTAATATAAAAGTCTTGACAAACTGTCAAAAGTCCATATACTTGTATATATGTTATCAGCGTCATCTGAAAAAACCATATACCTATAACAATCATTTCTTCCAATCATTTCTTCTCCATAGGAAAACAAATATGCTGGTTAATGAAATAATTGTAGCACGTATAACTCTTGCAGCAAGTTTTTTACCGATTTGGCCATATCTACCTTTATCGTCTATACAAGGCTACATTACGTATACGTATTTTTATTTTAAAGACTCACAAATTTTTGATTGCACACTCAAATATTAAAACGAAAGTTGCTTTTATGTTCAAACAAATCTTAGTAGTTTGCCAAAAAATAATTTATTAATTATCTTCTAATTACAAATAATAAAAAAAGGGATTGGCTCGGAATCAGAAACTTTATTTATTTACCTCATTATTATTTCCAATTTCTATAAAAATGCGAAATAAAGTCTTTGAGCAGTATTAATTTTTTTGACTGAGCTGACCTTTTTTAACCCTCCGTTTGGCACATGGGTCCAGTCAGACCCTTTTCATTTTAAATTTTATTTTTAACACACTTCTAATTGAGCAATCATCTTGCAATTTTCTGACTTTTCCTAAAAAAGACTTAATGAATAAGACGAATACTATTGTCAATTCATCAAAATTATTAATTAATATACATAATCATCTTCATAATAAACCGTAAAATGCATAAAAAAACAAACAAAATTTACCTGTGTTTTAACCATTTTCTACCTGTGTTTTTTTTTTTTTTTTTACCTGTAGATCAAATTGAACATATGCGAAAGGCATTGAGTAAAAGAAGTAATGCAAAATTTATACCTGTGCGTGATATAAATGACCGTGAATGCACGTCCAAAATCAAAAATTCCCATACATTTGTATGGAAATATATAGGGGTCTGTCTGGACCCATGTGCCAAACCAAAGGTTATCGGAACATGTGCCAAACGGAGGGTTAAACAGAAACGCTTTAAAGAAGGATATTAAAAAAGACAACATAGCTGCTTAAAATATCCATCACATTGAGAATGATTTTTGTCAATATAGCAAGTAAAACTTTAGATAATTTTTATATATCTATGTGGGTTTTAATCACAATTTAATATTTATTTTGCGTTTATTATAAAATAAATCAAAGCATATTTTCAAATCAAATTTTTTAGTGCGGACTTCAATTGCACTTCACTTAAAACACGACTTCATTGTTCTGCTCTCTGCGATCGACTGACTTTTGCTCTCGTGTGTGTCAGCGATGCTTACTTACTTTGTTCTCATTTGTTCGCTCTCTGTGTCTCACTCTTGCTCTTAGTGTAACCCCGGTGGCCTCATTCCCCTTTCCACCTACATCCCATATATACGTTGTTCGATCGAGCTATTGTCGCAAGTTATTTCGTTTACAATCTATTCTAGGCCCTCAGAACTCCTTTTGCTGTTGAGGCACGAGGAGGGTATCGTAAATTTATTCAAACTTTCCCAAAATCAATAAACGTATGTAATAAAAAATGTATAGTATGGTCAAATTAGGGGGAACAAAGTTTTAATAACATGTTGCATTACGCACTTTCAAGAAGTTTTGACAATTACGGGCGAAAGTTGGTTTCTCTATTTCTTAGGACATCGCAAAATATGAACATATGAATCGAATTCCATATATTTTTCTTGCTTAATTTTTTGTGGTGAATGTAATCCCATATAATATTATTTAAATTGCATCATCTAATGCTTATAATTCAAAAATCGTTCTGTTGAACAAAGTAAATATTTTAACATTTACCTACAAAATAGATCAATTTTATTTTATAATAAAGGGTGTTTTTCTTTAGAGTTACACAAGCTTAAATCATAATAAAACAAAGAAATATATTTTTAATATCAATGAAACGGGCTTTATTGAATATAAAGTTTTATGACATTAATGTTTAAATATGATTACGGCCATGTGGCCGGCACGGCTGGCGCACAACAATCTGGAACACCAATTTTCACAAACTTTTCCCAGCACTTCCGGCCGTATTTCGCCAATAACTCTTTGAATGTTGATTTCCAGGTGTTCAATTGTCTCTAGTTTATCGATGTAAATAAAAGACAGTAATTTTCTGTGGATGTCATGGTGTTTCGACCCGTGTCTTATGCTTTAACTATAATAACTTTTACAACTTCCTCTCTTTCGAACGGTCTATTCAATCTATCACTCCTGCTATCTAAAGTCATCTTAACTTGCCACTCCGAGCATCCATGATGAGTCACCCACTTGGTCAACGGTGATCTATTTGCTCTTTTTGTGATATAATGTTTCCTTGTTTCATCTTTAATATTATAAATCCAAGTGTCTGGCCAGTTCTTGATGTGAGTTGGTGCATATCATTAAAAAGTTCACCCACCGGGCTAGAGACGCGGGTTAGTTTATATATATTCCCTCTATCTTCTTTTTAAAAAAAATTCTACTTTTTGTATAATATTAGGTCAACTGTATTTAGTTGTACTCCTCCAATAAATAAATTATCCTTACTCCAAATGCGACAATTCTGCTTATTTACGTACCCAGTAGGTTGGCCGCCGCTGGTATGGAGGATTTTTAAGCCGCCAATATCAATAACGCCACCCCCTGAAACATCTCACGATTTTACTAACGCCACCCCCTAAAAAGTTTCCTAATAAGTCAAAGGTCGTAACTTGTACTTTTTCCGTTTTTGACTGCATTGTTCTATATAAAATTTAAAATCTTATTTCCAATGAAACAAATGACGGTTCTAAAAGTTTCATATCAATTTAGACATAATTTAAAAATAGTATTGAGTCGGCCTGAATAAATTTGGAAAGCTCTAAAATTGATTAATTTGACTAATTTTGGTATTCTTAAAATGTTTTGGTCGTTTCTGTAGTAAAATGACATGCTAAAACCGAAAATGACGTCAAAAATTTTTTTTGAAATCTAGAGATGTTGCAAAAATGGCCATCCTTGTACCCAGTCAACAAAAAATGGGCTTCATCGGAGAACAAAATTTTGAATATGTTTGACGAACGGATCCATTATTTTGATAAAAAATTTGAACAATGTGCAAGCGTTGCTCTGGTGTAGTTATCTATAATGAAATGTCAAACCAAACTCAACAAAAAGCAACTATCAGCTGTCCAAGGGGTTATCAGATAAAGCAGTTTTGCCAACTCAAAGTTGTGAGCCTCTAAAAAAAACACGCTGTATAAACAAGAAGTCTGTGTTTTATTGAATATTTCAAATATGTACAATAATTTTCCATAGGTACTTAAAAAAAAAAATAAATAAATTTTTTGTTTTATGAAAATGTGTTTCTATTTTAGTCACAATTAAATAAAAACGAAAAACACGTTTTTTTTAAATTAAGTTGTAACGCGTTAAATTTAGAAACTGAAATTTTGCGAAACATTTCTGCAATCAGAAAAATTGACCAATAACACTTGAATACAGTTTAGCCAGCAGCTTTTAATTGGACAGTTTAATTTTGGTTTTTCCAAAAATTATATTTGCTTTTTCGAAAGATTACATCTTAATTCAATTCTATCCCTTTTTAAAACTCAATAGTAATGTTTTTGAAAAAAAAATTCTTACTAATTAGGCTGTAATGATTCTTAAAATGCTCAAATTATTTTCAAAGCACAGCAAATATGTGAGCTTGAATATATTTCGTTAATTTTAGTTATTGTTTCTTTCTCAACATCTCGCATAATGGCCAAAACTTCATGTTCTGTAGCTTAAGACTGACGATTGAAAATTTTTTGTTTTTACTTTTCAGGGCAATTTTACTCGCCTTTAATATGCCAATTTCTTTTTAATTTTAAGCCTTATAACGATAATAACATTTAAGATGCAACATTTTCAAACATTTTATATTCGACATTTGCGTTCTCACTAGTTCAGTTCAGTCAATTGTGTTTATATACAAAAAACAGACAGCGTAAAAAGAGCTTCATTGTCAAATAGTCATAATGTCAATACGTATTCATCACTGAGCTTTGATTTTAAATTTTTGAAACTGAATGACAGTGTTTATAAGTTTTTAAAAATATATATAAAAAAAACACCCTATACTTTATAAAGTTAGACGTACTTTCTGCTCTCTGTTACATACATAAGTACAAACTTGACATACCCTTTTACTCAATGAGTACGAGTCATCAAAAAGTTTTTTTCAATGGACAGTTGCCGTCTACTGCGTTCTTCGTCGTACTTTTGTGCGTGACACTTAAAATGTCGCGTCTAAGGCTGATTTCGGGTTACCCCTAACAAATGAGATTTATAACCACATCAATAAACATCAAAAAACATTTTGCCATATCTCTCTCACACTCTTTGGGGAACAAAGAACGCGCTCTGCTCTTGCTTATCATTTTGTTTACGCATTTTAAGTACAAGATTGTTATGTGTTGATTTGCTTTAACTGACGCGTGCCCCGCATATAAGAACTGCCGCCTCAACATTATATAATATTATTATATTATATATTTCGTTTACTTTTTTTTATTTTTTGTTATTGCCTGTCTGCGACCTACATGGCGTATGCGTAATGCAAACTTTGTTGAGGTCCTGCATGTCAGCGACATTGTGCGGCAAACAAACAAACACAAAGAGAAACCAATAAACATACAAATAAAGAGGCACAAATGTACAAAACAACAACAACAACAATATAAGAATACAGCAAATAGGCGACAAAAGTTTTAAAGCTCAAGGCCTAAGGACACACAAACAAATCTGTTGCATACTTCAGGGCGCTTTAAGTGAAATCAACATTTTGAACGCTTCGCTGAACTGCGAGGAAGCTTCATTTGATTGACTGGTAAAGATTTACAGATGCTTAACAGATTGTTGAGTGAAGTGATCCGAATATATGTAAATTGGCCGCATCTTTAAAGCATAGTACACTTCATTCAGGAGACAATTGGTGAAAGTTTAAAGTGGGAAAGTGCGACTAAAACTAGTGACGATTAGTTTTCATTTTCGAAGGAAAAGAGCGTATCACTGACTAAGTGGCGAATCTCGCTGCAGATCAAAATTTATATTAATCCCTTAGACTTTTGAGCAATTCTTTTACTCCTGATGCCGCAGTAGGCCAAATTATCTTAGAATTGAAGGTCTTAACTTTGTTAAATAAGACAAGTTAAGCTCTCCTATTCTAAGAAAAGACTGAGCCTTTTTTTATAATTATAATTTTTTCTTATTAATTCATATAACCGAATTTGAGTATAAGAGCTATAATACATGAATTTACGATTTTTAATTATTCAAAACTTTTCTTTTTTCACAGTACATTTTTTTTCTCAATACCGATAATTCGTCGGTGTATCGCTTAATAAATGCTAGGGGGCTCAGCCCCCTGCCTGCTTCGCTCGCGCAACCTTAAATTTGTACTGCACAAACGCTTAAAAAAACAATAGATAATTGCAATTCATCAGAAATTTCAAAATATTCTTGAAAACAACATTGTTGTTCAGGGTTTCAATTGTTGGCGTTGCTTTTCCCCACTTCATGATACATTTAAATGTTTCGTATAAGCTTTCACCTGAATGATTCCAACGTATCGAGGTGAAACTTACATTGTACACACCGTATGAGGTGTGGCTATCACATAGTGTAAGTTTTACCTCGATATGTTCACGCATAAGAACACAATCGGTACCACACGTACTTATATATAGATATCGGCAGAATTAATCATAGCTTAAAAGTTGGCTAGAAGCTCTATAGAATTTAAATTGCTTGGAAACCATTTAGATCTTAGAGTTGGCATGCTGCACTTTTTTTTAAATGTAAAAATATTCAAAAAATCGTTCATGAACATGGAATATGTCATTAATATGCGAATTTGGATTTTGGTCAAAGGAAACTAATTTTCTTTCCCACTTTGCTTAAAGGATTATGGATATTAATGAATTTTTTGTAATTTTTAATAGAGTTGTGCATAAGTCCAACTAAAAACAAGGAATATAGAGAGGTTTACAATAACAAATGCACAAACACCCTTATATACCTTGTTTTTCGTTAGACCTTGACCTTAAAATACCACAAACATTCACTTACTTTTAAGTATTCACAAATTATATATTTTATGTTTTTTTTTACTTGTTGCAGATCTGCCCAAATTTGGTGAATTATTGCAAAATGTTACCGTGCCCGTGGGTCGTGAGGCCGTGCTGCAATGTGTAGTCGATAATTTGCAGACATATAAGGTAAGCCGCATCATATCTCAATTATTATTGCGTGACGCCTATAAATAGGCAACAACAAACGCTGTTTTGTGGGTCCCCCCATTTCCCGTCAAAGGAACACCTGGGGCCAGATGTAGGTGGCGCTTTAATGGAAACTGTGCGTTGTCAGCCAAACAATTTACACTTCATCAAATAAATTATGGCATACTTTTAGGCGCCGCACATTGAAATTTGTATGCGTGAGTCTCGTAAAACCCATAATGCGTGCCAATTCTTTATTTGACCCTTCTGTTTGTAAAGTAAAAACTTCTACGAGCGAGTATACCCCGGCAGCCTCGTCACGTATCAAACCCCTTGGCACTACTTTGATTTCGTGACCCATAACAGAGAGTGTATAGAAGAAACAAATAAACAGAAAATATAGGGGAAAAAAACGGAATGAATAGCGAAAATACCGTAAGCCAAGCTAAAAGCCTTTAGAGCAGCAAATGGCAAGGCCGGGAAATTTTGATAGTCAGCATTCAGTCGACAAAAAGGTAGACACTAAAGTGAAAACGCACGCAATAAATTGATAATCTTTTGGTCAGGCTTTTTCCGTTGATGATATCGTTAGTCCGTTGCTTTCAGCTACTATTTTAGCATGTCCTTTTTGTTTCTCCTTTCTTTTTTTTGTTAGGTTATGTTGAGGTTAATTGTTGTTGGGTTTGGTTCTATAAATAATGTTATCACTGACGTTTGCATTTGGAGCGAGCAAATTAGAAAGCTGGAGAAAATGCTGTGCTGCTAACTGCGAACAGCACATTCTCTGGCTTGCTATTTGAGCGTTCCTTAACTTAGAATTCACAACTGGTTCACGGCCATATAACAAAATGCACTTGGTTGTAGCGGGCTTGCAGCTTGCTGAGAGCATTCCAGACTGTATAGTTTTTTTTATACAAACACAATCTATACAGTTTGAAATACTCAAAACAGTTTGCAAGAATTTTGTTGCACTTCAAAAAATATTTAAATATAGTGTATCACTGTAGCCGATTTAGACGATGTTTCATAATGCCCGCGATGACAAAGCACTTTTTAAACTGTCGTTATCAACTCGAGCATTATGAACATAGAACAAATCACAAAATGTTGTAGAAAAATTGCAGCACTGCCAACACCTTTAGAAGCGTCAGCTAATGACTTGACACATATTATATTTTGTACAAATGGTTCTTCACATTTTCCGAAAACTAGCCAATCTTGATGTTACCGTCACAGTTGCCATTACTTTTACTTAAATAGCGACATTTGTGTCTTCAGTTCGGGTTTATAAATGAGCACGAACCACGCCACTTGGGCATTAGCTACAGTCCAAAACACCGTGTCAGTAAAACCATTTTGCACAAAAAAAAAAAAAAATATTTATAAGAAAACAACAGCTACTTGGAAAGTGTATATAGTATTTAAGTATTTATGTTTTTGTTTCGGTTTTTTCTGTTGTTCTAGATTGCGTGGCTACGTGTCGATACACAAACTATATTAACGATACAAAATCACGTCATAACTAAAAATCATCGCATGAGCATAACTCACGCAGAGAAACGTGCTTGGATATTACGTATACGTGATGTTAAGGAATCGGACAAGGGCTGGTACATGTGTCAGATCAATACGGATCCAATGAAAAGTCAAGTTGGATACTTAGATGTTGTCGGTAAGTAGCAAGAATTACAGAGAGTTATATTTTTTAATTTTAAGCAATATAATAATCAGATGACGCACGCTTTGCCAAATTTTTAGCTACACATTTTTATAATTCTCAACTTATTTACCCCGAATATATTTAAAACAAAACAATCCATATATGTAGCTATATTAAGTTAGTTCTAAGCTGAAATATTTTTTAAGTCTTTTATCTTAAGTCGGTCCTGAACAAAGCTTTGGAAGATTTATGCAATGATACCAAAAATAATAAACCAATAAAAACTATATGATCTTCAAAATGTAATACTTTTGCAACACGTTTTTACAAGCTTAACAAAAGAAGAGTGTCATAACTCAAAAAACGCAGATTTATTCGGTATAAAAAACTGTACATTGTGTTTTTTTTTTTTATATTTATTAATGTATTGGCAATTAGCCTACTTAAAACTAAGGCAATAATCCAATAGGTAAATGAAGTGAATCGCTACTCTGGTCTAACAACAATAAGACAAAAATTATTTACATGTTTAAAATTGTTTGCTAAACTTTTCGGTGCTTCAGATCCGAGGGGTGTAGTCTTTTTAGTCTTCGCCTTGGCCTATGGCCCGCAAGAGCACAGGCCAACGAATTCGGATGTAAATTCCAATTTCTAACAAGCCATGGAGCATCTGCTATTTGGCGTAGAGCTTTATTTTGCAGTGTTTGAATCCTCTTCAGTTTTGATTTTGCTGCCGTTCCCAAAACTTGGATTCCATACGTCCATTGTGTAAAGATTTCATATTGATATCATACATACTTTCCGTGAGAGAAGAGAATATGTCCTTATTTCAACTATTTTGACCAACAAAACCGTCATATCTCAGTTGTGCCTTAGTTTTCGGCAAGTAAAAACATATTTTTAACATATTATAGAGAACTAATAAATTACGGAATAACTAGGAGTGTCTTTTTGTTTGAAATGGTGGAGTCGATTGAAAACTTTAAATGCATTTTCTGCAAAATGGCATTTTTTGAGTTATGAAGTTCTTCTTGTAAATGAGCGATATGCCATCAAAATCGGTTAAAAATTGTAGGAAGAATGTATTTTAGGCCGAGATATACGCGTTTTGGCTAGACATATTAGTTCCTGTCGACAGCCAGGCTGCTATCAAGGCTCCATCAACGCATATCATGGAAAGTGCGCTTATCCTTAAAACGACGGCAGCACTCAACCGTATCCTTTACTACTCAATACCCTTTACTGGGCGATGTGTGTTACGGTACCAATATAAAAAGATCCGTTCAAAATGTCATGTCTGAAATTAGAGAAATAGTCAGAACCAAAGCAGTAGGTACCTGCCTCCGGTTGTCATATCACCCGTGGACCGGGATGGTGGTAGGAGTTGTAACGTGGCAATGCACTAAATGGCTGAGAGGCTGCATGTTCCCCATCATGACTTCTGGCGCAACTGCGGAGACGAGGAGGAGACAGAAAGCATTCAACACCTGCTATGTGACTACCCGGCGCTTCTAAGATGACTAGTTTCTGGGTAAACCATGGAAGACCTGGGCAGTCAGGCAAATGTGCCTATAGCCTATGGTTCTGCAATAATAGAGACTTGGATGACTAGAAAGGCCCAATAGTTTTTGATCCTCCTCTCTACCCCTCCCACCTTCTCATATTCCTTTCCACCTTTTTCAAAATTAGGCAACACAATGGACCTCATGATCTCTGGGTGACCTCAGTAACTGACTGAGCAGTCTATTCAACCTAACCTAACATAAGCGACTGCTAAAGCCATCTATTAACAAACAGCGAGAACTCAGTTGAGCACCTAATAATAGACATTACATTGGACTACACGCCCTGGGGCCGCTGTTTTAGTAATAAGAGAATTATGGGAATTATAGTAGGAGCGTCCACCAGCTATTACAACCAACCCAATTCCCCTGCCTATCCCTTCACCACTCCGCTTATTTATTCCCATCTGCTAAATTAGGCATCACAATAGACAACAACGTCTCTGGGTGATCTTGGCTTATACCGAGCAGAATAACTAACTCAACCTTGAATGAGGTAGCATTTGTATAATCGCGAGTAGAAGAAGCGAGTAAAAGAAAAATTTAAAATTGCCCAAACAGATGAAAAATCAAAGTCTTTGAAGAGAGAGCTTAGTTGCTTGGAAAAAGATTTGGTTAAAGAGCAAGCGCAAGCTTATAAATTCTTTTTATTCGCAAGCTTCTCTTGCAAAAGCTCCGGAAGTAACGTATGCAGATCTCTAGATCAATGGTAGGTAGTCTCTCAATTTCCATAACACTCGTGGATAGGGCACAAAACTCGTCAGCAGCGCAGTCGGCATACGCAACAGTGTAAGCATGACAAATTTCTCTCTTGTTTTTGCTTGATTGTCGATCTTGCGCTCTTCTGCGCTCTTACAGGTAAAGGGTGTTTTTTTTTTTTTGATGGGATCCGGATATCCGAAAGGGACATATTTGAAACCAGTTGTCACTTTTGACAAATTTTAATGTCATTTTATTCAGTAAGGCCTAACAATTCATCAGGGAAAGATTTTTACCACAACAACGTCTTCAAATCTTCGTGATTTATAATCAAAATCAGTTTTCTGTTTTAAAAACTTATAGAGCTCTTCGTACAATTTATGTACCGAATAATCGTTCATCAGAGCGTGCTATTCGTTGTATTCTTGATCATGTTCGAACTTATTTAACATTCCACGATGTCCGACCACCAACCAGAATAAGAACAGCACGATCCGAAGAAAATGTCGCTATTGTAGAGGCTAGTGTTACAGGAAAATCCAAATTTATCGATCCGCCGCCGTGCACAAGAATTTGGCAACGTATTGAGCGATGATCAACTATCGAAGAGTTCTGGTTTCAATAGGATGGCGCAACGTGCCATACGGCGACCGCAACCATTGAGATACTGAAAACTGAATTCGGTGAGAAGGTTATTTCAAGAAATAGGCCGCCGCAGTCTATAATTTGACTTCTTTAGATTAATTTTTTTGGGGATACGTCAAGTCATTGGTTTATGCAGACACAACAGCAACAATTGATTACTTGGAAACCAACATTGAACGTGTTATTACTGAAGTATGGCCCCAAATGCTCAAAAGTGTGGTCAAAAATTGGACTGACAGGATGCGCTTCGTAACACGTAGTCGTGGTGGTAACATGACAGAGATTATTTTCAAATATGAATTAATAAGAAATTGTCTTTCTAATAAAACCATATTTGGGATCATTACATTACATTTTTCTGTGTTTTATTTAAGTTTCAAATCCGGACGCGCTTAAAAAAACACCCTTTATATACTTGTGTGCGCGGCAACAGATACGAGGCCGCAATGCCGTTGCTTGCGTCGACACGTCGTGACGTCACTCCGCCAAACGCAATCTAAATTTCTTGCCGACCACTCAATGAATGATGTTAATGTACACCTATACAATTTTTCTGATTTTTTACGCGTTGCTCCATAAAAAAGAAATTCCCGGACTCGAAAAATTTCTAAGGACCATTACAAAATGGTCTTGTTTTCTGAATTCAATGTTTGTGCTACAAGTTGTCAAGCAGCTTTAATGAATGCAAATGAATTTTAATTTATCTTAAGTGGTAAATGCATTTCCCATTCAACAGACACACAACTAGCAATTGGCCAGTCAATGAGTCGATCATACTCTTCCCCCTAACCCGAAACTGGAAAGCAGTCCGCGTCCAGGTGCAGTGCTGATACCTGTCTTGCACTGGATTGCATTTGTTGTATACCCGTTGAAAGTTTTTAAATTGCACTAATTGCTTGGGCAACTACTGATTGAAAGTGGGTTAGGCATTAGGTGAGGTTAGTCTGGCTGGTATAAAAGTTCTCAACAACTTGCAACTACTTTCGATTGCTGCTAATTGCAAAGCTTCCTTCCCTCCAACCCTCCAGCAACTATACACAGGTATACACGCGTGGGAGTGGGTTATATAAAGTTTACATGGTTGGATTGCTTGGTTGCTTTGGCTGCAGAATTGGGTATGGTACGGTTTGTTTGTTTGGGGGCGTATCTTTCGGCATTTTGTAAACATTCAGCTAATTAAGTTGATAGCTTTAAAATAAAAGTTTATGCAAGCTAGATAAAAAAAAAATACCAATTCAAACTGGCGCAGAGTTTTAATAAATCTCTACATTTGTTTTGGTCTAGGTCCAAGCCAAAAATCACAAGCTTAAGGCCACAAAAACAAAGCAAATACTAGGCAGGGGAGAGTCCAGTAAGCCGGACAGTCGGAAAGATGGAAATTAGAGCCACAAAGCAATGAAAGTGTAAAATGGAAAGCAGCGTGAAAATACCAACAAAATGAAAGGTAATGAAACAATTTACATGCTACGTGCTCAGCTTAGCTCGGCTCAGCTGCTACTCCGCCGGGTTGGTTACATGTCCCCATGTTAATTATTCAGTCAACGTACGTTGCAGAGCTCTGGAAGCGAACCCAAAAAAAAAAAAACAACACACACAAACCTCAGAGCAGATAAGGATAGTCCAGAACAGTGTGTAAACCAAACTGTGCCCAGACAGAAACCAGCACCGCAGATTTTAAATGAATATGCCGCTACGCTCCGACTCTCATGCGGTTCGTTGGTTGGCTTTTGGGTTTTCCTGAGGGGTTGAATGGGTGCAGACCCCAGCCAGGCGCAGTTTGCGACCGTCGTAAGTAACCACTTTGGTTGATTGTGTTTTCATTGATGTCGAAATTCATTACGGCGCGTCAGGACGCGCATATACACTGCGCGAAATTGTTGTTGCCGCTCAATTGATTGCCTGGCTTATTTGTTAGCGGCTTTTGTGGAAAGCATGCCGGGCATGCCTTTTACCAAAATGAACCCAGTCCCAACAACACCAACGAAAAAGGGCAAGGCAACCCTCCTAACCCCCCATTAACCATTGACAGAGTGCGCCATTTGTGGTGCATGCTTTTCCGTGTCACCAGCATTATTATCAGCTGCTTCATCAGCTACTAGTAGGCTATCTGTGTCGTCATCGCTTTCACTCTCGCCACACTTGACGATTCTCATCGTCTCGTCTCGTCTCATTGTCTCATCGTCGTCTTTATTGTAGAAGACTGTGCCGTCATTGTCCTTGGCTCACCGCAAAGTCAGCCATAGCAAAGAGTTTTTGTTGTTCTTGTAGCGTCTCTGAAAAATGTTTGAGGTTAGAGTTGATTTCAGGTTTGGCTTTTGCCATGTGTTGCAGGTGTGTGTGTGGCATAGCACATGTTGATTTTTTGGTCTACCAATATGGTTAAGAAAATATTGACTGTATGCATTAGAGGTAAATAGAATAAAATCGAAAGGCAAACAGTTTTATTTCAATGATGAAAAACAATTGAAACAATAATCCAACTAAATAAGAAATTTATTTTATAATAAGACAAACAAACAAAAATCCATTTTGTGACATCAAACTTATAAATTTTATTCTTCAAAAGTAAACTTTTCTTTTAGTGCCAGAATTAGAAACTTTATGAATAACTTTGTATACTTCAGAGCAGTGGCGGATCCATGGGGGTTTTGGGTCCGGATCTCCCCCCCAAAAGTTGGAAAATGGGTAAAAAGTCTTTTGTGATCTCTGATATATATACAGAACGAAGTGAAGAACCCCCCAAGACCAAATCCTAGATCCGCACCTGCTTCAGAGTGACAGATTTTTTTACCCTTTTCTTTGGGTCAAGTGTAGTTCTTAACTTGCATTTTTTTTTTTTTTTAATGGCGCCCATTCTTTCCAATGGAAGTATTCAACTTAATTAAAATTGTTAAATTCCATTTTCATTAAATGTACATCCGCACATTGGGACCACAGTGCCAGATTTTGGTCAAAATAATCTCACCTCAAAATATGTACAAAAAGACTGTAATTTATTATGCATCTAGTGGTTTTTTAATACTTATCAATCGTTGTTGACTTTTTGCATTTTTTTTTAAACGTCGTAACATTCTGCTTTTAGAAAATAAAATCTTGCACTTACCATGACACAGATGACGTTTTTATTTATAAACATTACTCTAAAGAAATTTTTTATTCCTTTTACTATCAATTATGTATTTATACTATTTTTTGCAGAAAATTTTGTTTTAGAAGTATCTCCGACTGATTCTCGATATTTCGTAGTAAAAGATTGCATAGTTTTCTTTTTATGCTGTACCATCCCCTGATTTGCGAAAACAAAATTTCATATCTAAAAGTAAATTTTTAAAAGGTGTTCTCGAGGAAAATTTAAAATTTTTTTAAAAACGCCTATACATTTCCTTTTCTTAAATTCGTGTAATGGAAAAATTTCATATTATACTTTCAATTTTATTACTAAAACAAAATTAAAAATTTTTCAAAAAATTTTCAAAAATGTTTTGCTTATAAATTGAGGATTTTTATACTTTTTCTTTAGAAATTAAAAAATCAGGAAAAAAATACTTTTTTATATGTATTGTTTTTTTTTCCTTTTGTATCTATATGTATTTATTCTATCTCTCTGCAGAAAATTTTGGCATCCTAAAAAAACTAAGTTAGTGACATAATTTTAGGCAAAATATGGCAATCTTGTTTTCAAGATATGTCTACAAAATTTTAAGCGAATGTGTAGAAAATTGCATCTTTAAAAAAAAATATATGGAAACGCTATTGGTTTGGTCAAAATATGATAATTTGAGCCCAATGTGCGTCGGTTCAATTTTTTTGAGCTTCCAGAGCTATATGCAAAAATCACAAAAGTTGCATCGATTTTAAAAGTCACCAGTCGATTGAAAAAAAAATTCTACAAAAAAAAAACAAAAAGGGCTAACATCTGGTATAGTTTTACCTGAATGAAAGTCGAAACATAATGAAATCAATCCGTTCTTATAAAACGCTCCAAAATTGGATACTGAATACACTAAAATTTTTATGATAAATCAACGTATTTAGGCTTAACATTTTCGTCTTCCAGTCTACTTTTTATAGCCGTATGGTGATTTTTAATACTTCAAAATGGCGGAGCTACAATGGTATACTTATATGTGCTATTCAGACATCTCTGTGGTAGCTGATTATAAGTACCTTATAGTTTTTCAAAATTACAAAATGGCGGCCATGGATGTGTATTTCATTGTTGAGCTTAAAGTTCGAGTTGGGTATGCAAATATTTTCGGAGTCGATAATCGCGAATCCGGGGTTAGAATTTCAAAATTACGAAATGGCGGACCTAAGATTTTATTTGCATTTTTATTTTCATTAATTCATGCGGGTCTAATAAACAAACTGAAGTGTAGACTTTCCATCCAAGAGCCATAACTAAACCAGTATTTTTATGACCTAAGTATTAGAAACATCGCTGGACAACCGGACTCGAAAAAAAGTTTCGAGGGGTTTTCGAGGTTAGAAAATAACCAAGACCCGCGAATTTGGATTCCGCGCGTAGAATATTTTTATTTTTGACTTTTAATAATATGAGTTCAATTTGGCTCAATTAACAATATTTTACAAAAAAAAGTTAATTTTCAAAACAATTTGAACAATTTTTCAAACATATAAGTTTCTTGAATTTTTGCTAGAAATGTTTTCAAGATATACTTGAGTTTTTTCTCATATTGACAACCAGCTGATATGTAGTAAATTGTAAATGATGAGCCCTTTTCAAAATTATGTCTTTTTTCGATTAAACTGCCTCATCCATATATATTAAACCGAAACTCTCGCTCTCTAATACTCTAAAAACTTAAACTTCTTTAAAACATGCTTAAGAGTCTTTTAGAAAACTCGACATAGTAAAGTAAAGAACCCATTTCAACATCATCCCATAAAAACTCATAACTAAAAAAAATTTCGGCAAATAAATTAAAAAGGAATATTGAAAAACCACAGAACTGGCTTAACCCCGAACATCTTCTGCCCGTTAAGCCATAAACAAAATGTCAATGTGTTTACCCATATTGTTTCAAATAAATTATTCATATATCTCCGCCAGACAAACAATCAACTTTTGTGCCACAATAAACCCAAAATTCACAAAAAAAAAGAAAACCACACTGCAACAAAAACCCTTCAAATACCAACTAAATTCGCGAAAAAAAGAAGCCAAAATAAAACAAGAAAGGAAGTTAAGCCCATTTCGGGCATCAAAAAATGTGTGCAACCTTTTTATGAGCGCTAACCGGTTTTCCGAGAGAAAAAAAAAAAAACATTTTCAGCCGCGTTGATGCATGTCGACGGCTCTGGAAAATGGCGTGTAAACACACAGCCTCACACACAGACAGCCAGGTGTGAATGTGTTCAAGCGTTGTGACGTAGAGTCAATCGGGGGTTTACCGACTGAATTGTTAGCGGTTGAGGGTCATACTCTATATATGCCAAGCTCCACCAATTTGATTATAAAATCGAATTTTGTGGGAGTTATGGGAGCAGCTGAGCAGCATATTGTGCAGGGAGATGGAAAAACAGAGCGTGCTGATATAATAACGAATATGCTGAACTCTTGTTTAACAAATTAAACACAAAAATTTGTGCTATGCTACCAGTTGAATTTGAAGCTTCATTCATGAAATGAATTT
Source organism: Chymomyza costata (assembly GCA_018150985.1). NCBI lineage: Eukaryota > Metazoa > Arthropoda > Insecta > Diptera > Drosophilidae > Chymomyza > Chymomyza costata. Next base: position 860,068 of record JAECWU010000257.1, read on the forward strand.
AATTAAGATATTGCTAAAATATTGGCAAAAAAAATGTACGAAGACTTAATAAATTTAATTAAATGGAGTGAGGAGAATATTTCAGAGAGCATAATTGCTCAAAAGTGAGCAAGAAAATAAGGAATTGAAATTTTTGCAGTATCCTTCTAACAATGATAATCTAAGAAGCTTATGTAATATATTTCATATCATAGGAGCACTATTCTTATATGTAAATGTTAAGCCTAGTTGCAGAAGCCTGGAAATGGCTTTAAAGAAAAATTGAAAATGAGAAAAGCTTCGAATTATTTGAAAATTTTTATGTGCGTGTCGTCAGCTAAATATGAAATATCTGAGTCAACATGCTTTTCTTGTTCTTTACTAAATATGTATTTTATCTTTTATCCTTATAAAATGCATTTTTTGTTTTATTTTTAAAAATAAAAAGATATGACAAATTTAAACAGCTTATTGTGCACAATTTTTAACAAAAGTTTTGTTCACTATGTTAAACCGGAACTTCTGAATTTCTGGACCAATACACCTTAAGTTTTTGAGTTGAGCGGTAAACCCAATTATCTCGTCCAAGATATATGTTTATAGTACAGTAAACGAAGATTTTCAGCAGGAAAAAAAATACTTAGTGGATGAATCTATTCAGGGATCGTTAGGAAACTTGTTCTTAGTCTAAAACGAAGTTTTCGTATTTGTAGGTAGAGGGGCGTGGCAAACTTTTCTTACTTGTACTTTTTACATACATTTTTTTTAATAGTTACTCTGTTTTAGGGGATGTGAACAAGTTCAACAAATCAAAATTTAATTTTTATGGTAATGTGGAAAATTTCGACTGGATGGCTTTTGTAGTCCAGTAAACGCTGCAAAGCTTTCCTACTCGGAAACGAGTAAGTACTAAGTTAAAGTTTGTTCATGCCAAAACGGCATGAATGGGTTAAGCCTAGCTCCGTGCTAAGCTTCGCTCCATGAGCGTAAGCTGCCTTCATCAGAAGAGCGTAAGCTGCGCTTATCAAAAGAGCGTAAGCTGCGCTCACTAAGCTGCACAAGAGATGATCCCGACCCCGCTCAGCTTATGCTGCGCTTTTGCTGTTCTAAGCTGAGCGCAATATAATTAGTTCCCTAATATCATTTAATGAAAGCACACCCGTGCACGCGCATTCCCCGACTTACCCATTCTTTACAACAATAAAGACATCCAACACTTTCAACTACAACAACTACTCAGTAGTAGTAGTACTTGCCCAGTGGCAAGGGTCACACAAAAGGCACTAGAAGACTACTACATACACCTAACCTCATCCAGCAATCCTCCCCACCTCAACAATGTGTCTTTAGCTTTTATGGCCTTCAAGATTTATTCATGGCAATTTCAAGTTAAATAGTTTATGATAGAGGGAAACTATCCACGACTATGCTATTCCTATTACAAGGGAATTTTTTTTAAGCTAGACATGGACCATATAAAAATTCGGTTTGAGTAGTGGATGCTATTTTTTGGGTTTGATTCAGAAAAAAAATTATTACTTTAAAAAAATTTTTTTTTAATTTTAAAATTCAAGAGAGATCTCCGAGTTTCTAAAAAAAATTATGCTGATGCCATTTTATGCACAAAACAAACCCAAAAAAAAAGTTGTAACTTCTATGATTGGGAAGTTATGCTTATTTTAGGGATGGCACCTCGCATGGTCGCCATTGTAAGCAGTACCTCAAATAATGACAAATAAGCATAATTTCTCGGAGTGAAAATACAATAACTTCAAATTGAACTGACTGTTTGATTTGACATATTATGACAGATTTTAAAAGCAGCATAAAATATCATTACCGCTTCTCAATATATTCAATGTAAAAGGTCACAAAAATCAGTTTTATGCAAATAAAGTCTTACCTATTCTTTGCAGTTTTTGAGTATGTTTCAAAAAGTTGTAGGGCTTAAAATTCAGATAGATTATATTAAATTTTTCAAAAATAAACACAATTAAACTTTTGATTTTTTATTTTTTTGTCATATGTTATTTACATCTGTCTTCAGACAATAAATAAATTAACTAAATAATAATTAATAAAATAAAAGTATAACAGCAAGTTTTAACTGAAACCTACTTTTGTATTTATTTATTAAATGACAACGTAACTTTTTATTACTATACATTCACAACATTTTTACACTTGAACATATTTTCAACAAAAATATTTCAATCAAAATTCCAAAAATTTTTGCTAAGTTAATAAAAAATATCATAAAGCGTAAAATAAAACCAGGCAATTTAAAAAAAAATCTAAAGACTCTTACTACAGCACACAAAATAAAAGCCAATATTATGCAAAAAAGTCTTTGACAACTAATACCTGACATTCGCTTGTTTTTTTGTTATTAACATTTTCCGGCTAGGCTTTTAAAAAATCACAAAATATTACATTAAAATCTACGCATAAATAAAATGCAAAAAAATACCACAAACATTTATAAAGGGATACAATTTTTCCAACGAACAGTTTCAACAATTAAAGCACCACAAAAGCTGCCACTTTTTTGTACAATTTTCATATGAAATTCACTTAGGATCCCAACACACACAGAGTTGGAGCAAAATTGAGCAAATAGGCGGCCGGCAGGTCAACCAACAAACAAATTTCCTTTCCAAGGACATGCCAGTTGTTTAATTTTTGATAGAGCCACACAATGTGCAGCCCGACTCTATAATCAACATTTTGGGTGCTTTTGGTCTAGTAAGCCAGCAGGACTAAAGGACAGACATTTGATGTGTTTGAGTGTGCGTTACTTTGTAATTAATTATAATTTTACGCTTGACAATTTTTCACTTGCCAAAGAGACCGAAAAGCAACTAAATAAATGAGCGTCCTGTTGCCGCGTCTGACTCTGACCCAGCTCCCTGGTACCTCATTGTACTGACCAAAAATGCAAAAAAAAAAAAAAAAGAAAATGTACATTTTACAAGCGCCTGCCATTTGTTTTGACAGCCAACAAGCCTTATATATACCCATATATATGTCTATGTTTGCTTTATATTTGAACACTTCAATTTTGAAAAGATTTTTCATTCCCAAGCTGTTGTTGTTTTTGTTATTGTAAGCCTATTTCGGTTCGTTTATTGTGCTTTCTTGGGTGCGAACCAAATCGTAGCGCAATTATAAGTTCATATTTCAATAGGCCCCCCCTAAACGTCTCGATAGACGAAGCAACCTTATTTCATGCCAATTATCGATTACTTTACGATATGAGCTACTTGCCAACTCTCCTACTATTTATCACTTGCACCGAATCATTCCTGGCACCTCCTTTAAACGCCTTGTGGCTGTTTACTGGCCAACGCCAACATATTTTATGGCGTACGCTTTAGAAAGCCAAAAGCAAACACATCCAAAGTTATGATGAAAACACACACACACACACACACACAGATACTCACAGAGAGTTGCAAATACACGCGCACGCACACGCATACATGCAAACAATGTAACTTCAAAGTCTTCATGTCAACAATGATGTGCATGTTGTACAAAATTTTACTTTTACTTTTTTCGAGAAAAGAAAGAAAATAAAATGGAAGACAGAGAGAGAGAGAGAGAAGCAGGAGTTGAGGCAGGACAAAAGCGTGCGTCAAAAATATGTTGATTAGGCGAACTTTCGAAGTTTGAATACACTTATAGCTTCTCTTCTTAAATAAAACATGGATGCAAAAGTGTAATCCACTAAAGATACGCCTTTTGTAGAAAACTCTCCTCTAGGCTTGCAAGTGAAAAGTCCCAAAGCTCTCAGCGCTAGGGATGGGCGATAGTATATCGATATATCGGAATATCGATATTCTTTCTTTGGCAGTAGACTATTTCGTTTCAATATCCATGTTAGACGATATATCCGATATCGATATTTTCCTCCGATACTAACGATATTTACAAATTCGGCACCAAAACTAAACGCAATACAAGTGGGAATGGCCACTTTGGGCACTTGTATGTGCATGTAATAGAAAAAGATTTTACTGCATCGAGGAAAAAATTGGATACGTCGGGAAACAACATTCTGGCTGAGTCGTTGCACACTACCATTTCAGTAAAATCATTTTGGAGAAAGCACATTGATGCCGTGAGCAATCCTGTATTGCATTTAGATACGGAAGATCCAAAAAGTATTGCGAGAACTGAGATGAAAACTTTTTATCCCGCCAACAGTCTCCGCTGGACTCCAATCCACTTGCCATATGGAAGTCCCTGTCGACACAATTCCCGAATCTTTGCAAACTAGCAAGGATATTTGTTCCGGCTGTTGCGACGTCTGTTCCCTCAGAGCGACTTTTTTCCCTTGCTGGGAGAATAATGGCCGACGAACGGAATCGGCTTTCGCTAGAACATTTAGCGCAATGAATATTTTTTGCAAGAGTCAACGATTCTTTGTGGCCTTTCTTCATAGTTTAAACTAAAAACATAATTGTAGGAAATCCAATTAAACGGATTATTTGTATGTGTCTGAATTTATTTATGACTTATTATTTCAAAATTGATATTACTCATACTATATCGAGGTGTCGGTATAGTTTGGCCGATATATCGATATTCCACATCGGTTTCATCCGATACACATCGATACAAAACATCGATATTCGAGTACGCGATACACATTTCTACTCAGAGCCCGTTCTCAAATTTATTAAGTTTATTTTTTAACGAATTCATGCAGGATACGGATGTTGATGGAGCAAAACCGATGTAAAATAATTAAATACGTTTTTATCAGTCAATTGATTTTATTATTTTTTATAAACAAATAGTATTTAATTAATATATTTAAGCTATAAAATGTTTGTATTATTACTTAGTTATTTAATTTTTATAAATTTATAGTGGTTCTTATAGGCCATGCTTCGATAAGCCACTCCGTATCTTTTATTCTGATTCATGTTTGGTGCTGCCAACTTCACCAAAACGAATAAAAATATTTTGTTGGCAGAGAAGTCAATTAAAATTGTCAAAATGGGTTCATAAGTCACTTAATTGGTCTGAAATAATTTTTTTAATGTATACTTTGATATTCTTAGATTCTATTCATGCCAATCTCAAGTTAGATAATTATTGATAATTATTTTTAACCATATATTTTCCAAATTAACCACAAAATAGCATGAACCCAAAACGAAATTTTGATATACATTCACATACACAATCATGGTGTTATTACTAATTAATTCGCGCAAAAATATAACATCAAAAGAATACAAAAAAAAACCTTTCCAACACCAAGTCAACAGAAAAAAGAATTACAGCAGAATTCTATTTCTCCGTCCGTTTCTCGAAGATCAAAAAAATATTGTCACCATTTACTGGAGGCACATCTTTGTTTTTTGTATTTTAATTAAAAATAATTAAAAATTGAAAAAAAAAAAAACATTTGTAACTTCTTTTTGTATAGAAGCTACAGTCGTTAAAAATTGGCATGAAGGCTGACTTAAATTTAAAAATTAAAGTCTATTTATTGTAAAATAAAATTGTTGCCTCTAACTTGGCGTAGTTAATACAATTCTAGAGTATTTGCACAAATTCGAATCGAAGTCGAATAAAAGATTTAAAGAATTTTAAGATTTAATGATAAAACTTTGTATCATGGCCTTATAAAGGGTCATCAATCTTGATGTTGTTTTTTATTAAAGTGCAAAAAAACACGAAAATTTCAAATGAATCGGAAAATCTTTATTATTAACAGAAAGAACCATTCTTGCCAGTCACTTTTTAAAGATATATATTTCCTGACTGATCAATTTTATGTCATTGGCCTCTATTAATAACTGTTCATAGAGAACACGTTATCTTGGTGGCCAATCACCGGTCTGGAGCGTGAAATTAATTGTTCACCGATTTGGTTCCATAAAACATTCTTTACAATTTCGAATTTTCGTAATATAATTGTACGATTTGTAAACGTTGTTCGTGTGTAAGTCCAAGATGAAATGGTAATTTTCCAATTGGTTCCATAAATCTTCTTCTTTTTAAGAGCGCAAATTTTCGTGATATAATAAGACGAAAATGCTGAATAAAAACTTGCAGTACTCATGTGATTTATAAAAAAAAAACCCTATTCGAAAAATAACCTCAAGATTGATGACCCTTTACATCATGTTTATCTTTAAACACTCAAAACATAATTCTGCTAAGGCGAAGCTGACCTTAATTTGATGCCTAATTTAGGTTCAACAAAGACACATAAATGTGTGCACAAGGTACACATCACCCAAGATGATAAAATTTCCGTCGTCCCCTCGTCCTCTGTCCTGCATATCAAACTCCATACTTTCAACGGCAGTATGAGAACAAGAATAAGCAGCAAACATTTTTTCACAAACGACTCCAACAAAAACTTCATACCAAAACAATATACAATATATTATGTCGTTTAAACATTTATTTCTTTCTTGTCATCTTACGAAAATTCTTAACAAAGGAGCAAACTCTCTTGCAAGAGTATAAATTAAGCAAAACAAGACGAGCATTTATGACGTATACGTCATGTTATACAACTTCTTGGGTTTTTCATGCGGTGGCTTGTTGACTTGCTTGCAAAGGCTCAGACGTCATGTTTCAATCACAAAAGGCAATAAGGTTAGCATAGGGCGGGTATGTGAGTATGAGTAAGAGTCTCTTATAGAAAATGAGCGATTTATATGGAAAAGACTGTAATGTAAACGCAATTCAGACATCTTAAGCTCATGTACTTGCCCATGACTGGCATATTATGGTTGTAGCCAATTTAAAAATTAATTACTACAAAGCTTAATAAATTTTAAACGGCTTACTAATGTTTAATTATTTGTTGTGCTATAAATTAAATTTAAATAAATCAAATTCATATAAATTTAACAATTTAAACAAAAAAATATCAAAAGTTACTTGCATGCTTTGTGTATTAATTTTTTATTTACCCTAGATATGCTTTATGATAAAATACCACAAATCATTGAAAAATTAAGAATTTAACAAAAACGGAAGGACAATAAGAAGATATTCTTTATTAAATTAAGGAATAATGTATATATACAATAATTAAAGGGAATAAAGCACTAAGTATAAGCGTACATCTTTTACAACTGAATAAATTAATAGGATGATCTTTTTAGGCCGCGCGTATACAGAGCGCTGATATGCGCTTACATGACATGAAATTATCGGCGCAAAAAATCAAACATAAGTGCATAAGCTGATGCTAAAATTAGCATACAAAAAAATCATGCGGCTGACCGCGCTGATAAGTTCTTGTCATGTCAGCGCTCTGTGTACGCGCGGCCTTAGTGCTTACTTTTTAAATGTACTTATTTAATAACTCACGCGTGATTCGTGACATGTACGCTTATTAAATTTAATTACGCTAAGCTTATATTCACAAAAACAACGAGCCTTACTTCCATAAAGCTGGCGAATTTGAATTTATTTTTGGTTTCATATTTACAAGTTCAATGTGTTCGCCATGGGGCTGGTTTCATGCCAGGGCAGCAAGTGAAAAAAAAGATTTCATATCACTTTAAATCATGCCATCTACCAATTTTACGTTTTTTCTTTGGGAACAGCTTTGCGGATACGCCAGCAATAGTTCCAGTCAGGAAAAAAAGAGGTCTCAGACGCAAGGCTGAGCTAGCTAGTACTCTTTAAACTAGCATTACGTTTAGTATTTAAAAAAAAATGTATTTCCCTAAAATTAAAAAAGAAAAAATTTACTTTCAAACGGCAAATGACCTTGATTCAACATATAAATTAAATAATACGATAACTCTCTATAAATTAAAAACCATATGCTCAAAATATGACACTATACGCCGGTGAGGTAAGGAAACGGAATTTTTTCCAATTAAATATTCTTGACTAAAATATAGACAATATGGGATTGCCGATTCCAAAATTTTTCATCTGTAGCATGGTCTCCGGAGTAGGGTGTTACAAAAAATTGTTGTTTTCATTATTAGCGGGATTGTCAAACCGCATATAACTTATTAAATATAATCGATCTAAATTTTAGCTTAAACTTAAGGTAACCGAATTCGAATAGTTTCTTTTGACTCTGGTCAATGGTAAGCGAAAACATTTTGATAATTTTTGGAAATTTAAAAATCACTAGTTCAAAGTGTTCGCCATGGCGCTTTGGTAATCATGATCTCAGGGCAGCAACGTTACAAGCCTAAAAACATTCCAAATGGTCGAAATAAGTGTTGCAGAACCTTAATAGGTTCAGAAATCTACTTTGAAATCGTTAGCCACTACCAACATTAACGTTTTTACTAAAAATTGGAGAGACCTTTCAGGATACGCACAGCATATGTTTCCGGATGCCTAGGAAGAAAAAAGTGGTCTAAAAGTGCAATGGTATTGCTGATCTTAAAGTACTCTTATAAGTCTACCAGTTACGTGAACATCTTTAAAAAACGATATAAAGTTGACGACTGAGAAAAATTTACTTTCAATTCTCACTTAGCAGCAGCTGGCTGCGTTCGGCTCTTTTGCTCGTGAGTGATCACCTATTGTGTTCGGCCCTTCGGGGAAAACGATGACAATCCTTGAAGTAATCAAGCCTTTCTTTAGTGTCTAAAAATTTGATTTTTTTTCCTATATTTTTGCAACATTTAAAAAAAAAATTTAAATCTGATTCAAGCAAATCTTAAATTTTGTAAATTGCTCATTTTTTTTTTTTAAAGATCAGATTCAAGAAAATCTTCGATTATAAAAACTCACTACTTAACTTACGTCATTATGTAGACAGATGAAGATACCTTAGTTAGCTGTACATTAGTGCTGGAAGTAACATCGATGTTATATCGATGCATCGATGTTTTTTATTTTTTCCCGATCATCGATATATTTATTTCGATTATCGACCAAATCCCATTACGGACAAAATATGGGCAATCAACGGCATCCACGTCGCAGACACTTTTCGCTTTTTTAGAAAAAACAACAAATCTCAAAAGATCCGAAATAGTAGGGTAGACTCAATTTTGGAACTTTGACAATATTTTAATGTCAAAAACTTAGATTCAAGCATGTGCCCGTGAATTACTGGAAGGTAATTCTTTTTAAAGTTTAGCAGGGCTGGCAATCTAGTGAGCGACAAGCGGAGTACGCTTAAATCAAAAAAACGTTGACATGATTTTATTTAATAACCATAATGAATGCATCTCGAATTAGTTAAAAGATTATGAGACTGCAATTCTGGGTGGAACAGAACAGTTATTTTGTTATAGCTTGCAGGCACACAAAAAAGAGTGGAGTAAACTTTACATGTGAAATTAGGCACCCCTTATGGACTTTGGGCAGCTGAATCCGAAGTCCAAAAAACGTCGATCCAAGATAATATCAAAATTATCTCGTTTTATGGGATTTTTTGTTGGTTATCCATAGCCCATGGGTGAAGGAGTTTTTTGGACTTCGGAATCTGTCACCTGTTAAGTTTACACCACTTTGTTTTGTGGCCTGTATTATCTTTTGCTTTCGTTGTATAACCTTTTGGATTGTTATTTATTATTTCTTTGCTTATTGTATTTATGTATCTAAGTTAAAAATATCGAAAACATCGATGTTGGCCAAGATTACATGCCATGTTTCTCCAGCACTACTGTACATCAGAGGCTTAAATACAGATTGTACAGTCTGGGAATTTGAAGCTGAATCCTAGCAAGACATACTTAATGTTTGTGTTGGCCTAGCTAGATGAAGGATAGGTACTAGTGCATACCTCTTTGTTTTTTTAATGATCAACGTTAGATGGCGAAAACCAACTCAAATAAGATTGGTTTAAAGCAGTGGTCGGCACAGCCCTATTTTGCTTGTATAGGGATAAGAGGCGGCAGCGACGTCGACACACATACAGGTCACGTATACGGAGCGTGCATTTGTGTGCGCAGCAGCAGACACGAGGCAGCAATGCCGATGCTTGTTTTGACGCGTCGCTGCGCACTCATACTAACGTAATTTGAAATGTGAATGTATTTTTTGCCGACCACTGGTTTAAAGTAAAAATATTCAGAGAATTTTTTATTAATTTCAATTGAAGCAGGTATGCATGGATACATGCATAGATACACTCCGCATCAGTTGAATATTGCAATTGAATTTTTTCCGCTAACAAATGTTTTGAGGTAAACGCTGTCGTTGGGTACAAGGACATATTAAGTTTGTGCAAGTTGTTTCTTTGGACAGAACCTTCGACCTTTTAAATTATGTTTATTCATGCAGTCAAAACCATTTTTTGCGAAATATGTTTTAAAATATTACAATATTTTGAATTTCGAAAAAAAAATTGCATTGCAAATATCTCCGGTCATGCCAATAAACTCAATTTAAAATGCAACCAAATGAAGAAGTTTTTACCAACATCCACTCAACAAAACTTTTTTGCTATTGTTCCTTCAACTCTACATTTTTAAATATTTTCTTCTCGTATTTAAATTGGGAAATCTAACTCCTTACTTCAAAATACACTATAGATTTTAATTCGAAAATTCAACAATTCGAAATCGCTTAAGGACTATACAATAGGAAATATTTGCGCTGAAGTTTTTTTAAAATTTAAAAAATGTATTTCTCGTTATATTTCCAAATTTTTGACTCCATTTACGGTTTTAATAACTATGGAAATACATTGAGGATACCAACTATTTTCCAATTTATAGCTGGAACTTTTTTTGATTATAAGGCTGCTTTGAAAGCTTTAGTTCTAGGAATTGGGCAGCTTAAACCCTAAGTGCCGCTTGGCAATATAGAGTACCTCGCTCATTAAACAATTATAATAATAAATACTGTAATTTTTAGTTTTTATGCATGCCAAAATATCTGTCTGTTATTTTGAAGTTATAATTAATTTCAAAATTAATTACACTAAATGTCGCGTAAATTTTAAATGACTTAATAAAATGTAATTATTTATAATTCATATAAATTTTACAAAATACAACACATAGGATAAGTGTAAAAATTGCAATGAAAATTTGCCACAATATTTAAAAAGTTTCTTTTCTTTTTATTACTTTATCTCGATTGCATGACATGCCGACAACATCAACTAACAACTGCGCAAACAATTGCCGTCTGCTGTCATACAACATACAACCTACAACATGCTATGTACCACCCGCATGGCCCACGTGACGTATGATTAATATGCTCGTGTAACTGGCGCTTGTATGGATTGTGCATCTACAGTGCCACCCGATATACTCGACTATCCTACCAGCACCGATATGGTCATACGTGAGGGTTCAAATGTTACCTTAAAATGTGCGGCAATCGGTTCACCAACGCCGACGATAACCTGGCGACGCGAAGGTGGCGAATTGATACCAATTCCAAATGGTGCAGAGGGTGAAGAGGGTAAGTGCTACCAGCTATCATATATACCTACTATATATATTTTTGCAAGTGTTTGTATACCTATAGTATGCTCTGGTGTTTGTATTCTCGCGTTGTATGTGCATGACAAATGACTCGGGCTGGGTCTGGCACCGTGGTACAATGTAAATTATTTGGCACAATGTTTGCACTGCCTTCCGTCGCCGCAACCTTCTATCCGATGCAACCTTCCTACTCTCTCTCTCTCTCCCTGCTGCTTCGTGTTTGAACAGCATTAAATTTCATTACAAAATTTTTTAAAGTAACTGTTTTGAGTGCATGTAATTAACTGTACTTGTAGCTGTTGTGTACTCACTCACACTCAAGCACTTTGCTGGCATATTGGTGTTGAAAAAGGGCCGCAACAGCTGCTCCAATAATAATCAGCTTTACGTACCTATATAATTTAGTCTCTATATACAATATATTGTACATATATTAAAGCATGCTTTCGTGGTGTGCCAGATTTGATTGTGCTTGCAGTACTTGGCAATTGGGTTAATGCTTGAATGGATGGATGAATGAGTGACTGAATGAATGGATGTTTGGTTGTTTGGATGTTTCGATATTTTGGAATGGTTGTGGCAATAGATGGATGACTTGTGTGTTTTGGGCTTTGAGGTTTTTGCAGTTGGGCTGCTTAGCTGCCGTAAGTCTTGTCAAAAGAGCAGTTTCTACCTTAAAGTAAATAGATTGATCACTTTGCTAGAGCTCTACTTGAATGCATTCAAAACGACTTGTACATAGCGAATCACTTAGAAAGGCTTTTGACATTTAACTTGGAAATTTGGCAAAAGTGACTAAATTGGCTAGAAAGTAAAAAAAAAAATGAATTTAAGGCACTTACTTTAAACTTACTTATTATTATTAGAGATAGAGAAGTTTACAAAACTAAACAAACTTAGGTGGTATAGCACTGGCTTCGGGGTCTTGGCTATTAAACTTACTTTATACAATAGGAACCCTTATATAAATCTATACTTTCTGCCGCAGATTTTGAGTCCGGTAGCCTATTTATTATTCCAAGCATTATTTTTGGTTTGAAGTTATTTCTACGCGATTTTCGTAACATACACCTGCACAAAGTGCGAACCGATATTGAGATGAACTACACATAAGCGAAAGATTTATGATGCTCAAGCTCCTTTTCTACTACTCGACATATTTTCTTTATGATGCCGAATAACTAATTTATCTATATAAGATAAGATAATTGTATTCCATGTAATTGAACAGAACATCTCCCAAAACTCACGACAGTCAGTGATTTTGACGCTATCCCAAAACTTTTAAGCAGAAAAAAAAAATTTTAATTTTCCGCTACAAGTTTTTTAGATTGCATTGAAAAAAAATAAATTAACGCCAAGAGGGATTTTTTAATTATTGAGAACTTAGACGGATTTCAAGAACGTTTCTCTATACACCAAATTTTTCATTTGTGAATGATAATAGGCTTTTCGAAGAATTTCTCTTAAAAAGCAAGCATAGTAAAAATATTTAATATTTATATTAGATTAAGCGAATTTTATTAATAGTTTTAGAAAAATGGAAAACACAAATTTCTATAAAATTATTAAGTGAAAAAATCCTCGTTTGCATAAATTATGACCCGAAAAAACTTATATCCGATAGGTTTTCCCAATTCTCCGCAACATAATAACATTTCTGTAGTTTTTAACTCTTTATAAAATTAATTTTAAAGTCTAATCATACAGCAGAAAAGCTAGAATGAAAGCTTAACTCTCTCTCATTGTAAGTTGTAGAATACCAAAAAAAAACCGTCAAGGAAAAGTAAATTGCTTAGATTTTATAAATTTTCAAATTTTTGAACAAAAAGATAGTTGAAAATTTCAAGTTTTGAATGTGTTACTCTGCCTAACCTAAAAAAAAATCTGAAATTCAAAAAAGATTAAAAAATTTAATAACAAATTGGCATGTTCGAATAAATTATTCTTTCTAAAACGTTTTAGTGAGTGATAAGATAAACTCAATTAAATTTCCATCCAGCAGACTGTTTAAGATCAACCTTGATTCGATTTTCTCAATTGTGATCTGCAATGTCAAAAAATATTTGAGTTAATGCAGAAAGTCGAAAATAACTTTTCTTATGTAATCCGAATTCAACAAATACAGAAATCAGTCAAGGACAGTGGTGGATCCATGGGGTGGTTTTCTGGTCCGGACCCCCCCCCCCCAAGTTGGAAAAATGGGTTGAAACTCTTTTGCGAGCTCTGATATATATACACCTCAAAGTGAAGAATCCCCCCCAAGATCAAATCCTAGATCCGCACTTGGTCAAGGAGATACCCGACTGTGTCATCTGTCCTGCACCTATTGAAAATAATGTTCTACGTCATTAAAACGCGCAGTCATTCAAAAGCGCAGTATTTCAAAATTATCCATCGGAAACTTTCCGTATCTTTTCTTTTTCATAATTCGTGAGTATCCAAGGAGGTGCAAAAAAAAAAAAAAAAACAATGTTTTGTCCGCTCAGTTGAAGCAAACAAAATTGATGAATAGGCATCATCTTTTAGAGAGCTTTTTATTTGACTTGTCAGCAGACGTCACCTCTGTCAAATAGGATCGACAGACTTAGTTGATGGTTCCTGCAAAGTCAGTACACTGCTTGGTTTTTGTCAAGCAGTTCAATAGCTAGGTAGTTGTTGCAGTGATCGTATATAAGATTATACTACCGGGAAAAAATCGTGGCACCTCTTTCGATACCTCAAAGGGGATCATATTATAAGGATTCATGGATTATAATCGATGCAAAATTTATGGAATATTTTTGGCTTAACTGCAAGCTACTTTTGACTTTGCCACGAACGAACGAGTGTCTCCAAATCTTTTTATTCAAAGGGCCGTAGATTAACGGATCAATTATTATCGTATTTCTTTACATGCATTAGAATTTCGGGCAGTCAGTTTGACGTAGACGAAAAAGAACGTAGTGGAAGGCCGAGAGTGTGCTAAGACACTTGATTGGAAATGTTAAACGTGTGAAAAATTTACTCGAATCGTGGGTAGTCTCATAAGATGAAGAGTTCTTCCGAATTGGTATCTGAATGCTTCCAGGTAAAACAACAAATTTTCAGGTGGAGCACAGTGGAGCCGCCCTACATTGAAATAAAGTTTCGAAAAGTACCCAATTTAGTTTATAGGCATACATACAAGTTTTGAATTTGTGAAAGAATTAATTCATTATATAAAATTAATAGTTTGTTGCTATCAATACCTTTTCGGATAAGGTAGAAGCTATTGAAGTCCTTTTAAGAACCGATTATTCAATTCGTTAAACAAAAATTAATTCAACATTTAAGTAGAGCTCTTTTTTTCGTCACTTGTTGCGTTGAATGTGCCTCAAGACGCTTCCGAGCAAAACGGTTGTTATATAAGTACTATTTACTTTACTTTGACAATAAAACAAGAACTTTGCTGGTAATGTCAAGAGTTCATATGGGTAATGCATATATTATTAGTACATAAGTACATATGTACTTTCAAAACTAGCAAGAGATACCACTTACAATGACAAATCAATAGTAACTTTAGCTTGTCAGCTATGAAACTTTCATTAAAAATCGATAAACAAAATTGAAGTGTCAAAACAGCAAAAAAAAAAGGATATATGAAAAGCACTAAATTTCGACAAGAGGTGAAAAATAGAGATAAAGCTGAAAGGAATCAAACCTGCAACTGCTAGAAATGCATCCTCAAGGTACGAGAGACATGTAGATAGTACATATGTGGCATAGAATGTTGCACATGCAAATATTGTGTGAAATTTGCAATTGGAATTGAAAGTCATTTGATGTCTGATGCATGACGAGAAAGTTGAGCATTGCCAAGAGATTTGACTGAGTATTGTATAAATGATGAGCTGAATATTGAATGAGTTTCCCAGATGATTAGCTACAGGCATGACTGTATAAATATTGTATATGTGTGCACTGAGTGAAATAAAGATGAAATTGTGTGGACTGATAAGAAATATCATTGCGTAAAGGATGATGCAGGATTTACTTTTGTGTAAGTACATTTTGTAACACTGCGATGCAGAAAAAGAAATGAACTGTTTTTCACTATTTAGGTGAAATATTATTTTTTATATGTTAAAAAAAAAAAAAACGTCAAAAATACTTCTAAATGACAATTGATAATGCAAATTACAGCCAGCTCTTTGTTTATCGTCGCAGAGACGTATAGTTATCTTTTTTGTGTGCAAGTTATAGAATTGTTAGGAATAAATATCGTAGTGCACCAATAACAATGCATTTTCCAATTGGAAATTTCTTAGGAGTCCAAAACGAACTACGTAAAAGCCATCAACTGTGAATTCGTTTAAAAATTTTATTTCACGAAAAGGAAAACGGATACGGCCTTACAGCGAAATGCAGTGTCTTGTTTGTTTCACTCAAAACGTATGTTAACTACAATTTTTAAACAAAATAAAAAGAATTATAAATTATTTTATTAATGCTAATAAAATTGATTAAAGTAAAAAGTTACATCTTATCTTAATACATTCACTACTTAAATGAGTTGTGAATTGTAAGCGCAAATAAGTTAAATTTACACATTATGCATATATATAATAAATGATGATCATTTCATATACTCGTGCTTCAGCTACTACTACTAGCTATATATTTTTCTTATGCCCCTTACCCTTAAAGACATCTGGCTTAGACTTGAAAGAGTTACACACACTGTTAGATTGCGGATGAAGGGTAAAAAAAGGAAATTACCCGTTAAATTCACACTCTCTGGGCATGAAAATTCGGAAAAATGCGAATTATACATTTAAAAAAAATCAGCAAAATTTTTAGTAAGGGCTGTCATTCGCTTTAGGAAAAGTCGTCCCAAAGCCGATGATGGTCCATCCATTCAGAAAATTTTTCGGGTTCCACGCACAGCTGGAGTTCGAAAAGATTTGTTACTGTTGTATAGCGCATATTTTGCACTTAAAAAAAGCGCTCGACTGGATAGATGGTTGAAGATCACGTTTGAAAAATTCAGCCGAGGTATAACAACGTAACAACTAACGATTTATTGGTATCCAGAACAAATAAAGGGTAGGCCATCTGTTGGTTTGGTTGTAATTTGCATTTTATTTGTATATTTTCCAACGAAATTGGACAAATATATATACCAAAGTTTAATAATAAGGACGAAAACTCATCTGTCTGTTCTCCCATCCATTGAACGAATAAGCGACACTGATAATAGTCTGTGTTTTTACGAAGAGCAACAACCAAACCAACATATGGACCACCCTATACTAAAAAACAATGCAAGAAGCCCGCTTAAGAAAACAGCCAAAACTTGGCTTTACGATGGGTATCTTTCCGTGACCTGTCAAATACATTTCCAGCTACTCAGGCTAGATTGGAGAGAAAAATGCCATTTATAAAAAAAATATTTCTTCTCATTTTCACAATTAAACAAAAAAAAAAATCTTAAAAATTTAGACTATCGAGTATTTTTATTACTAAAATTAAAAAATTACAAATTTTTCAAAACATTCTGCGAGGAACCTAATTTAACACAAGCAATTTTTGAGAATTATATTCCATACCGTTTTGAATGCGATTTTTTTTTCAGTGTATCTACAGTCTATTCGCATGCAGTTTCCAGTTAATGTGTTAAATATGTTTTGATGTATTAACTTTAGTATTGTATTGCTTTTTATTTTGGAACACTCTTGAAGCCATCTAGGCCACAAATAACTAATGCTTCATTAAATTGTTTCTAAAATTCTACATTTTATATTTTTCTTTTCACAATTGCAGTTGTTGCCTATAATGGCTCCTATCTGACCATAGCCAAAGTGAATCGTTTAAATATGGGCGCCTATCTCTGCATTGCCTCGAATGGCATACCGCCAACAGTTAGCAAACGCGTCATGCTCATTGTGCATTGTAAGTATTTGCAAGGGTGATGATGATGATGGTGGGGATGTGAAGCTACGTTTGGAGGGAATGATATGCATCAATTTTTGCATATTTAAATATTTATAGTTTTACGCTAGAGCACCGCATGGCGTCTGGGTCTGGGTCTGGGTCTATGTCTGTCGAGGCGTATGAGCAATGTGCTACAGCGTAGAATAAAACCAAACCAGACCAGACATTGCCTCCTTCTACACTCGCACACACACACACACGCACACGTTTTCCAACACTGACATAACGAATCACAAAGCGACACTTCAAAATCTAGCCATAGAAAATATGCTCTGCATTTAAATTTTTGCTCCAAGTGTAGAAGAGCGCAAAAAGAGAAGAGCACAAAAAAATTTGAGAACAACAGCAGATCCCCTCTGCCATAGAGTAGACCATCCTGTGTTTTGCATGATGCTGCTGCATATACATACTTTTGAATGCTGTGCATAAAGTAAATAATTAAGTGTGCAGCAGCTAGTTAGCATTTTTTAGCTCACACAGATACACGAACTCACAGATACGCGAACACACTGGCTCACACACACACACACACGCATACGTTTACCGTTTTAATGCTTTGGTATTTTACTTTGGTGCTAATTAAATAAAAATTTAAGTTGTTCAACTATTTCTATTGTGAGTTTACTGTACAACAGTGGTGTAGTCGGAAAGGAGTTTAGGGTATCAAAGCACCCCTGATAGAATTAGAATGGCATTAAAAAAGGAGACTGTTTTAAAACTGTTGTTAAACATTTTCTGTATAACACCTTTAAGGAAATGAAGGAAGGTTAAGGAAGCTTAAGGTAGTTTAAGGCGGCAGCTGTGACGTATCTATCGTCCCAACTCACTTAGGCCAAGACTAGGCCCGTTGTGATACCGATAATGGGAGTAAATGATATGGCTATAGAATAGACAGGAAAAATTAGGGGAATAGGAAAAGTGAAAAGTGCAGGACCATGCTTTATGTGGGATTCGAACCCACATCCTCAGGGATGATAGTCTAGTGCACTGCCGGTAGGCTAACGAGGCCACTTACGCCACCGCTTTTAGGAAATGAATAGGACCCGGTAAACACAATGATCAGAGCGATAAAACATATAGATTAAGCAAAGATTTTCTTTTTTCGATATATTTTCGAATACTCGAAATAATTTTTTAGTGAAAACCTTTTTACAATTGTCTTTATATTTCACAATTATTAAGCAATAGCTTTTCGGTTGATTAAACAATATTAAATATTAATTAAAAAGAACCCCTCTCTGTAGAAACCCAGAAAGAGCTACGAGCATCCATACTTGTCAGAATGTTTGGGTCTCATGCTCCGATTCTTCACGAGCTTTCCTTTTATTTTGTGTTGAGCCACATAGCTTACCAACTTAAAGATTTTTCCAGTTTCTGCTTAAATTTTTAATCTAAGGCTCTCTACATTTTTTTTACAACACATTAAAAAATTATATAATATTTCCTATGGACTTAAATCTAGTTAGTTAAAGTTAAAAAATTTATTTTTATTATTAACTCAACTTGCTGTATGTAATTCTGAGTGCTCTTATAATAAACAATTACATATCATAAAAATTTAATTTGAGCCATTTTATTGACACAAAAAAAAACTTTTTTTTCTAATCCCATTTTTTTGTAAAAATAGGACTTAAAAAACTTTTAAATTTCTCAATTAGTAAAAACTGTATTGATATGTATTTTATAGGTAATAAATAAGTAAGCAATTGTGATCATATTATAATATATTAACACCATTAGCAACAATTCATAGAGCCCCCTCTCACAAAAAACTAACTACGTCACTGCAGTCAGTTATGCCATAAGGTATGCAAATTATTTTTGCCATGCGGGTTGTTCGCCAATTAAGTAACAGCTCAAAGAATGAGACAAAAAAAGATAAATAATATAAAAGGACTTTCTAATGATTTTTTATGCAACAAAAACAAAATTCTTTTTTGCTGGTTTCAAATATATAAAATTAAAAAGCAATTAGGCGCAAAATGTTTGCTACATAGAAACCACAGCAATTTGCAGACAAACTCACAATATTATTTTAATTTCATTTTTTACACGTATCCTGGGGCACAGTTAAATAATCGATTTCCTTTTATAATATATATTTTATTACTTTTATAGTTCCCCCAATGATTTGGATACAAAATCAATTAGTTGGCGCTGCATTGGCACAGAACATAACTTTGGAATGCCAGTCGGAGGCGTTTCCCAAATCAATTAACTATTGGATGAAGAATGATACGATTATAGTACCCGGTAAGTAAAGTAAATTATAAGACAAACAGAATTTCAAAGTGGAACTTGTCGACTCAATAATCTACTTGTTTTGTTTTTTAAATGTTGGTAGAAACAAAAAATTGAATTTTTTAGAGAAAGAAAAAAAAATTGCGAATATAAACCCGAAAAACATAGCTCTAGACAACGAAAAAGCCTTATTGAATTCCCCTCATCGAATTTTGGTGAGACAAATATTAACATCTAGGCATATATTAATATATTAAGGAATTACCGATATATTGCCAAAGGATAATGCGACAACTTTCTTAACTCAAAAGAAAACCAAAAAAATATAGTTAATTGACTTTTTAATATTTTTAAATAAATACTGTTCATTCGCAGCTCGGTCATAGTTCCATATCTTTTCTATACCTTTAAACATTGAGAAAACAAATCGAGAATTTAACGCTCAAAAACTAGCATTGAGATAAAAGAGCGCCAAAAGCGAATTTTTAATTCCTGAGATTTTTTCAAGATTGATTTTATGTAGACAGAAATTTTAAAATGTTTAAAATCATTTAAAGAAGAATTACTCTCAAATGGCATTTCGTACTCATTGTTAGAATGTTTAGTATTAATGCCGAGATTATTGAGAGGACAGAGTTCTGAGAAAATTTTAGTTAAAATTAAGATTGACTTTTTTTTCTGAGTGCGCGGCCTCCATTAAAGATATCTTTATATTTTATACGAACATTTTAATTCGATTTGTTTTAAAACCACATTTTTGGTGCTTCCAATTTCACCAAAACGACTACATGTGAATCCATATCAAATTTTTCGCATATGTTCACATGGTTCATATCATATAAATGTCTTAATGTGTTGATAAAAAAAATGCCCCTTATAATAAGAATATCGAAAGAAGAATCAAATGTGTAGGTATAGTACAAGCACACAAATATAAGATATCGACAAAAAACAAAGTGGAATTGGGAGCACGCAAAACCGAAAACGTTTCCGTTTTCCAGAGTATGGCCCAATATTATCATTTTTGTAGAAGAATTTAAAATTTACAGGGTGGCTGATGAAAGCCACTACCAAAAAAAAAAATTGAATTGCTTTTTTTCTATTTATCTAATCTGTTTCATGTTTTAGTATTTTAAAGATTGATTCTTAAATTTAATGGAAATGGATAATTGGGATACTGAGACAATAATTTGGATTGTCCGGCGTTATCACGCACTAGAGTCCGTAAAATTGGTACAAAGAGAACATAGGCGCACGTTTGGCGGCACTCCTCCGACGAGGTGGCCCATTTCGATCTAAACGGCAATGTTAATAAACAAAATTGTCGAATATGGAGTGATTCTAACCCACAGATACTCCATGAGACGGGATTGCATCTACTTCGCGTCACAGTGTCCGGCCTTACTTTTTCGAAGAGAACGGTGTTACTGTAGACCGATACTTAAATATGTTGAAAGAGTTTTTTTATCCAGAACTACGCCGAAAGAGAATCGCTTTCAAATCTGTGTTGTTTTAACAAGATAGTGCAACTCCTCACACAGCCAGGCCTGTTATGACAGAATTGCATCGAAAATTCCACAATAAGTTGATTTCAACAAACTCCATTTCCGTTGGTCCCCCAGGTCTCCAGACCTTACTGCGCCTGGT
Source organism: Chymomyza costata (assembly GCA_018150985.1). Taxonomy (NCBI): domain Eukaryota; kingdom Metazoa; phylum Arthropoda; class Insecta; order Diptera; family Drosophilidae; genus Chymomyza; species Chymomyza costata. The sequence continues at coordinate 881,295 of JAECWU010000257.1, forward strand.
TTTTTCACCTTGGGAATATTGAAAAAAGGAAATTTACAAAGTAAACCCAATAAATTTGAATGACAAAGCAAGCCCTTCGAACGACAATTGAGGAAAATCCCGCTGCAACCCTTAAGGCAGTCATGAGTAACATTATGCTAAAATAATGCACATGCGTCACTGAGCGTGAAGGCCATTTAAGTTCCATTATTTATAAGCCACATTCAAAAAAACTTAAGAAAATCTAGTTATCTTTCAAATTAAACAAAAAAAAAAAAAAAATTATGTGAATTAAACAAAAAGTTATTCGAGTTTTTTAATGTAGCAATATTCATCAGCCACCCTGTAGCTTAATAGTACCGTAAAAATTGACCAAAAAGGACCATCTTAAAAGTCTTATTAGCAACAGCGCCCGCTACCGCCGAAAATATGATCTCGAATTTAAATTTTGAAAATTTTGAGCCATGGAAGTTTTTGTGTACGACTTATAGAGTTCGAGATAAATGGGCTGAAACATATGTCAAAATAAAGTTAAATACTACGGAAAAAGGAGGTCACCATTTTGGTTTTAGACTTTTGGGATGGTCCTTAAAACATTAAGCAAAAAAAATTCCATTGTCTAGTTTTTTCCAGGTCAAAATCTATTTTTACTTTACTATATGAGTTATTTTTATTTTTTTATTTGTTCTTTATTCCCTTTAAATAAAGATCGTGGCAGATAGTTACAATTTTACATAGTTTAGCAGATACTTTCAACTATATATAATAAATTAACATCACACTTTATGCGGTTGTTAGGTTTATTATCCAAACCAGCGTGTTCCAATGAAGCTTTATCAGAAAATATGCGTAGTCAGGATTAATCAATCCTGCGATTAAGCCGTATTCTTTTGAAGTCCGCGAGAGTCAAAAACGATTTTTTAAGCTCTTAAACGCACGTCGATGTTGTCCATTAAAATTGTTCTTTAAACGGTTATCTTAATATTTAATATTTTTGTTGAGTTGAAAGGGGCTGAACGAGATTTCTGGCACACTAATGCCTAAAACCACCAAAGACCCGATATAAATTGCAAATGTATGGTATAGTTCTCAATTGTATTTAAATTAAAGGGCTCGAAAAATTTCGACTTATTTTGGTCACTAAAGGAACAGTGTGTCTTTAGTAACAAAATGTCAATTTATCAAAATTATTATCCATAATCAGCTGCTTTTTGTTTACAAATAGCTAATTTTTAAAAGCACGAAATAAAACAAAAAAAACATATTTTATGTAAACAATACTATAATAAAGACATGCATTGCAATTAAAATTTTGGATCAAGAGAAAAGCGATGAGAGGAGGCAAAACCCAGCAAAAAAGCGGAGTGTTTGGGTTAAACCATACTATTTAATGCGCAGAGCTGAGTGTGAACGATTTTGGGGAGACGTTTTTCAAAGCACATTTATGTTACAATTAAATTATTTTATTATTATAGCTACTTTCCATCCCTTCTTAACGATCCGCAACGATTTTGTCGACCAGCCATAATTTATCGCGTCCAAAATAACTAGCTGTACATAAGTTTTGTTTACGGCGCCAAAACCGAATCGCTATTTTTGCTGATTGCGCTATCTATGGTTTACTACTGGCATCAATAAACAAAAGAACAAACAACCTGCAAGAAAATTTCGTGACCAAACGTTTGGCAGCGTTTTTTTATATGAAGTTTTGTTTATTTTACGTGTCTGCGTCTAGTTCTTCCCGATATTTATCCCTCATAGTCATCGTTTTTGTCGGAAACTTTTGAAAATTAAAGTGATTTTTATTTTTTCTCCTGCTGACAATTAGGGAATAGATACCTAAAAACAATAGAAAAAAACCTTAAAAACATTATATATAAAGTACCGCCATTTGATATGGAAAAACATAGAATATCGAAAAGAATCGAAAGTTTAGCCTCCGAATAAATTAAAAAGTAGGAAAATGCAAGCAGAAGTATTAAACTACAACGAAAAACAAAGAACAAAAACTGCTGTTAGATTTGTATACATAAAACAAATTATTTCGAAGCAGGGATATAAATAAATAAAGCGCAGTAAGGATCGGCGAGCAAGTTTAGTAGTAGCGTAGCCCTTTAGTGCATAATGGAAGTGAAACAAAATAAAGAGGGAACATTTCATCATCACTCAAACTATTTTCAAAATAATGTTTTTTTGCATTTAAAAACCCTTATCTACATTATTCTCATACCATTTCATTGAAAAACACTGTTTAATTGCTCTTAAAAAACCCTCCACAGAAAGTGAACCCCTTGCCTTTTTAGTCCATTGCAACTATCAATAGTTTGAAAATATTTCAAGTATTTCAAGCTTTTATAAAACTATGCACTCTTCCATTTTCCCAATTCTAAACTTTTCTAATAATATCCACTTGATACAAAGTAATTACATTTCATTTAAGATATTTTTGATTGCACTCAAAGTATCTTCTTCATCACATGGCATAACTTGAAATATGCAACTTCATTTGCCTAGCCCTGGACACAGTTGATGTTGTCTGCCAGGACCACTATAGCGTTCTGGTCAAAACTCATTCAACTAAGCATTTACTCGGTCATCCACTCAGCTTCAAGAGTACGTGCAGTTGTTCCATGTCCAACGAGGCTGCTCCTCAAAACCGCAACGCTGCCGCATGCACTTTGAGTGCAACCCTGTGCCAGGCAGGCACAGCAAGGGATGCAAGAAGAGCCAAGAACTAAAATGGTTGGAGTACGCAGATAACTTGGTGAAAAAGTCACAGAACTGTCATGTCATGCCAGCTTTTATGTTTTTCTTCTTTTTTTTTCCTTTTTTCTTTGATAGTTATTTTCAAGTTTCTTTTTTGCTCGTTGTTTTTTTTAGTAGACCGTGACAGAAAATGGAAAAACTGATTGAAAATGACCTCAAGTCAAAAGCAGTTGCTGCTGAGTTCTCTCTCTACGGCTGCTGTTAGTTAGGAGTTAGGAATTGTTTGTTTTTTTCTATGCGATCCCGACAGAGTGCGTAATGTTTCGCAAAGTCTTAAGGAGCCTGCAGCTAATGGCCCTGGGCTTTGGCTGTCTGCAGCTGGCTAGTCTTTTACTCCACACACATGCTAATTGAATAGTTCCAGGACGTAGAAAACAATGCACTAGTCCAGCATAACCCTCAGCCATGCTCCCTAATGCACTTTCCAAACTCATTTTCCTAAACTAATCAGACAATCTAGCAGCTGCTTTAGAATGCATCACAATTGCCAGTGTGACCCGATGCCAGACCAAATGAAATGCCACTTTTAGTGCAAACTACTAAATCTAACCGACATCAAACGTAAATCAAAAGCAGTTAAGGGCAGGAGGGAGCACTTTATAGAACTCGGTTCTTGTTTTTGTGTAAATTAAAATGAACCAGTTGACATGGCATACCGACCTAAGCCACTAAATCAAGCCTGGCCAAGATGACAACAACAAGTCCAGACAAATGTTAAAGTTATTATGCCTTTGTGGGGTATACCATTTGAATCTGCTTAAAGAGTTGGCAATACACTAACCTTATGGAGAGTATGTCTGTAGATGCCAATATAATGTTTACGTTGTATAAGCTTTTTGAGTACAAGATGAAGAGGTTGTCTGACAGTATATTCCAATTTTTAGAAGAAGTGAGAAGAGTTATCGGCTAGTTGACAGGGGTACAAAATGAGATAATAGAAAGAAAAGGGGAAAGCGGGACTTAAGCACAGTCTACCAGCATCTAGTTAAAAATCGGAAGGCGCTTATAAAAGAATATCTTTAGTTCACATTGCTGCCCAATATGTTTTTTTTTGGGTATTATTAAAAATCAAAACCATTTTTTCCTACTGGTCTTACAATTTTCCCTAATCGAAAGCTTATTTGTCGGTGTAGATAATAAAGAAAGGACACAGAAAGTATTCCATTGAATTGTCCTTTTCTGATAATTGGCAAAGGTTTTTAAGGAAACTCATATCTAACAAATATAGGCCAAAAGTACTTTTACTTTGCGAGCTGAGTCATTCCCCTTCTGACAATGAAGCCATTTGGGAATTATTAAATACTTCATTTTAGGCAAAGTGTGAAATTTAAAGGGATGTATAGGTATTGGCCATAACTCAAAAATTAAAATGCCATACAAATGAACCTGCTCCATATTTTGCTTAAATTGGGTTGCCTCACAGTTTTCATTCTCATGGACTGTTTTCCTAGACAGCAGATACCATTTCCGTTTTGGCGTGACGTTACTTTTGTACGACAAAATATGACAAAAAATAATGCAAAAGGCAAACCAGTTTTTTTTTATACTTTTATTCCAATTAAGTAGCACTATATGCAGTAAAAAAATTACAAAAGTCGGTCGGTTAAAAGATATTACCACCAATATGTATGGCGTTACGTTACAAAGAATAAAAGTTTGTTTTGTTTTCGATTGAAAAATCACAAATTTCTGCAACTTTTAGTAAGATTTAAAATAATGTTAATTAATTTGCAAGTTATTGAATCAAAAGCACTTTTATTTTTTTTAGTAGCCTTAGCATTAGGCGTTACATTCGATGGCTTGACGTTAATCAAGTTTTCATTAAAACTTTTAAAGTCAAACAAAATATCAAGTTTTGCTTCAATATTAATAACTTGAATAAATAATAAATTTCACTTTTTGAACAAATAGTAATAATATAATGCTAAAAAATATAAAAAGATGGTAGGTGCTCGTAAAAAGCAATTCTGAACAAAAAATATAGCTTTATAACTAGATTTCTCGACATTTTGCAACAATAATCAAATAAATAGAAGGTTACGCTGTGCGCAGGTCCAATATTTGTGTCACTCTAAAAAAGAGGGCGCAGGTTGAATTTTTTTATGGTAGCTAAATGAAATATTTGACCAACTTTGGTAAAGCTGCACACAAATGTGTAGACTAAAATGAAACATATAAAAACACCTAAATGCAAGTTACAAAATTTTTATTACTTAATATTTCGAAGTTTGATCAAAATTTCTCCACCATTTCGTATAGCTACCATACAAAAATTGAACCAGTAGTTTTCTACGCAGCCACACTGACGCCCTTATTTGCGACACCTTTTAAAATTCATTGCATCATGTCTTACAACCTTTTTTGTGAAAATAACTTTAAGCTCTTTAATTTAATAATTTTTGTGGATTTTTATTGAAAATAGAATATGGTTTTATTTAACTTTAACATATCCTATTTCGGCACATAGTATATATTCTAATAAATTGAGAATCGGGAATTGGATTGTCTAACCTGCTCTTGGGTTAGTAGAGAGCCCAATAGACACTAAGCATTGCAGTGCAACTTTCCACTGACAATATAGTCATCTATTTCCTTAATTGAGACACGCCAATAAGGATGAGCGTCTGATGTCATATTCACCGGGAAACTATGGATATGTAGGATAATTTGAAAAAACTTAGCATAGCCTGACTGACACTATATATTTTATAGGATAACACAGCTGTACTTCGCAATGACGAACTCTTTTGCAATTTACTTTTCCCTATTATTTCCATTATTCTATTATATATTATTATTTTTTTTAAATAGCTGCATTTTTGGTCTTCTTATAATCCATTTTGTATATAACAAACAAACATTCTTTCCCGTGTGAACTCATTTTAAGGAAGTTCGACTCTTTATATAAAATTAAATATTGTAAAATATATTTTCGGATTTCCGTTTGAAAATAATTGATTGAAAAGGAAATCAAGCGAAACGTTGCGACCTGTCAGCGCAAGAAGAAAATTTATTGAATGCGAATTAAAAATTATTAATAAATTTCGTTAATACGTTTCCAAATTTTTCCGGTGCCAAAAATAATGTTTAAATAAAAGCCATGATTTCATAATAAAAGATTTTTTAAAAATCAAACAATTTATGAGTACGAAATGCAATAAGGCTTTAGTGACCTTGTTCGCATAAAAAATAATTTTATACTGTATTTAATAATGTCATTAAAGTTAACAGCTTTATTGTTTTGACGTTTGCGAATTATAAGCACGAACTTTTAAGCCAAGTCAACCCCAGTCACCACAACTTGCTGAAATCACATATTAAGACACGCGATGGATATTCGCTGTATTTGCAACGTTTAAGTGTTCCCCATTACTACAAAATAAAATTTTTTTTTTAATTTTTTAGCACTGGAACAGTAAGACTTACGAAGGCATAAAGATTTCATGGTATTGACAAAAGAACGGCAGCCTAAATGCTCTTATTATAATAATTATTATGTGTATATTATATTATGCTATGAATAGGAGCGATACGTTGTCTCCAATGTGTCAAGGAATAAATATCTTCTTCTAATTCTTTCTTAGCATAACAGTCCTGGGTTGACCAGTGCTTCCTAAACCAATTATTGCCATCTGATTCTATCCGATGCCAAGTTTTTCCAAGCTCTCACGCGCAGCCTTCTTAAGTCTTCTTCAATGTCATCTAGCCACCTCTTTCTGGGTCTACCTCTTCTTCGAGATCCCATTAGGTTTCTTGCAAGCGCTTGTTTTTCTGATCGTTCCTGAGTCAAACGTTGAACGTGTCCTAACCATCTTAGTCGTTGTGAGTTTATGTATCGTATTACGATATGTGCCGTCATCTAAACGTATTGGACCAAAAATCTTTCTCAGCACTTTCCGTTCGTGGGATAGTAGTTGGCATGTTTCGTTTGCTTTGAGTGTCCAAACCTCGCAGCCGTACGTCAGAACCGGTCTAATTAGGCATTTATACATACGGAGCTTTTGTTGTCTCGATAAGATTTTAGATTTAAAAAATTTTATATGTATATAGTACGTCTTATTTGCTGCCTGAATTCTATTTTGTATCGCAGCTGATATGTCTTCTTTTGAACTCGGTCACCGCTTCAAAGCTAGTACTGTCTATATTGCACTGAATTCTACAGACTTTGGATTTTGATTGTATATTATATTTCCCATCCAATAAAATCACGGATGGAAATTCTTTGTTTTCTGTGCTAACACGATCTATCGATTACTGTTTAAAAATCTACAAGTTACGTTATACAAATATTTCATTCTTCGTAGATTTGCAGATGCAGAGTTCGTAGTTTCGAACATAGTCGATTCTTCACTCAGATTTTGAAATATTGACTTAAATATGTTGATAAAAAAAAAAGGAATTTACATAAGAAAGATGTTCTCAGGGCGCGACGATTTTCTGCATTTCTTATGAATTTGTATACATATTTGATATATCACTCTGCAATAAAAAATTTTAATACCTATCAGGGAGCGGAATGTTTCTAATACTGATTTACTCTGCTAGATGGGTACAGTAAAACCCTAGAATAAATAAGTTTCTTAATAAAACATGTTTTTTTTAGTAATTTTATAGCTAATAAAAAAAAAGAAGTTTTTTGATTTGATAATTTTCAAAATGAATTTTCAAATCATTCAAAAAGGTTTTATTCCAAAGGACTTGGCTGATTCGCATAGGTTTCAGATTTGTAATACAAGTCAAAACAAGTGTAACGTAACGCCATGCCTAGTTTTGTTTGTATCTTTCAATCGATAAGACCGATTGCTGTTATTCTTTGCTACATGAGTTTGAAAGGTAATTTTTTTTTTTTTGTCACATTTAGCCAAACAAAAGTAACGTAACGCCAAAATGGAAAAGCATATACAAAGATTTAATTGAATATTTAAACCAAGAGCAGAAATAGATTTTTAATTGGGAATATTTCCTTTAAATTTTTCCAAAAAATATATACATTTTTTTTACAAATTATACAATTTTTCATTGATCCATATGAAGAGCATAGCATTTTTTTTTTCGAGCTATCCAAAACCGTTAAAAGTAATTTTTCTATCCCCAAAAGATCACATTGGCCAAATTGTATATTAAATTGAAATAACCAAAATGGTATTATAATACTCAAAATTTTAGGTTATTGTTTTTTAAACCATGCATGCCATGAAGAAAAATAGACAGGAAATATCAAAATGGTTCTATCTAATAATAGCCCGCTCAAACAAAAATTTTGAACTACAGTGCTACGGTGCTACGGATATCTCAGAACTATCGCATACAAGCAGCTTTGAACGCATTGAAACGAAGAACCCCGCTTATATACTTGCTAAACCTTGCTTTACGAAACATGATCCCCAAAAGGGTATACAAAGTTTTCGTCCTTTTGTGCTGCTCTCGTTTTGTAGCTTAATTAGTTTGACCAAGCAGACAAAATGCTCATAAATGTGTGTGTGTGTGTGTTGGGGGAAAGGAGTTGACTTTATACATTTGACCGGGTTAAAGTTCAGGTTGCTTAGTTACTTGATAGACGCATCTGTAAGATACATTTTAGCAACTTGACATAAACGCACTTTGTGTCAATGTTGGCTAACATTCAGCTGCTTATTGTCCTTCTCAAACATGTACACAGGACAATTACGAAACGTTTTATGTCTATATGCCTTGCAGGTGAACGTTTTGTGCCCGAAACATTCGAGAACGGGTATAAAATAACAATGCGTCTGACCATCTATGACGTTGATATACAGGACTTTGGAGCCTATCGTTGTGTGGCCAAAAACTCGCTGGGCGACACAGATGGTGCGATCAAATTGTATCGTAAGTATTGGCGTAAGTAATAGCAACAACAACAACAACTATTACCATAGCAATAACCGTAAGTAAAACAATGTCTATAAGTCAGCGGTTAAGGGGTTGGATGGAAGGCAGGTACGGTAAGCCGGGTCTGGCAACTGCCAAAGGCAATTACGGTCCAACTATTTGCCTAACTGTCGCATTTAATTAATTTAAGTCAATGGCTGTACATAAGTAGAAGGCAACAATGTGCATAATAAATATGCGCACCTCCTCGCACTCTCTGTCTGTCACTCTCTTACTCACTCTTTCACTGACCTGTTTCCGTTCGTAGGGTCCGCATAGTTCAAAGTTCCATAGTTAAATTCACACTGTACGGGTTCAAACTGTCAGTGATTGATTTATGTTGAGCTCCTTAAACACCCCAAGCTACATATAAGAACTATGGAATACTTGGACAGGGTGAAGAGTTTCAAACTGTGTTGCTCTGTTAAATTATTAAGTGCGAATTTTGATACGTTTGCAAAAACATGCAAAAGGCTTTTCTTTGAATTAAGTAGCGAGGAAACAGGACCAAATAAATACAACATACATATGTAAATAGGGTACCAGTACACAGGGGTCAAAATATAAGAAGCGCAACATATCCAAAATCGGAAACTTCGATTTTGATACAAAGTGTTTTTTTTTTCCGAAATTTTAATCATTTACGGGATTTTTCAAAATGAAAATTTAATGCGACTTTTTTGTTAGAGAAATTCCAAAAAATATTTTCAGTATCTACTGAGGAGAACTTTTTTCTTGAAAATAGAACCTCCAAATTTCTTTTATTTATTATTTTATAGCTACCATATAAAAATTTTATACGTTAATAACTAGCTAAAATATAATATACCTAATAATATTATATAAAAAATGTATACTGTGGTTAACAAAAAAAGAATTGATTTGATGATTTTTCTTATACAAACGTATAATAAAAAATTTTAAATATTTTCTTTTAAGATAGGGATATCCATACAGATCCGAGTACCAAAAAAATCAGTAACACTAAAGAGTTCTAAGATAGCCTCAAAAACCCCTTGAAACAAGGTGTTTTGAAGGTTATCTCAGAAACCTAACGTGCTGGGGTTTCTTTGATTTTCGGATTCGGATTCAGCGACTCCCAAAGAAGTGCCATCACTAAAATAAGCATAATTTCTACAATTTTAATTTTTTTTGTTGTGAATTTAGACGCGTAAAATGATATCACAATTTTAAAATTAAAAACTAAAAATTATAAAAACTTAAAAAACAAAGATCGTAAAAATAAAAAAAAAATTTTTTTTTTTTATATTTAATATTTTATCTATCATGGAAAAAAAAAATCAATTTTAATAACGGGTGCGCCATTTCTTATGTCGGTATTGTAACATTGAATAACTTAAACATTTGACAACCGACTGACTTGATTTCATATGTTTTGGAAACGTCAATTCAGTAGAATTTTAACCATGTATCGCTTCATACCAAAAGAACGGGCCGAAGTAGTTACTTTGTACATTGAAAACAGTCGTTTAGTTGGGTTTACTTAACGTGCATATCGTCGAAAATATCATGGCAAACAGACACCGTCTGACAAATCTCTGTTGGCGTTTATAAGCAAAATTGCCGCATTTGGGGAACGCAGAATCCACACGAGGTCCTTGAAATGCCATAACATGACCCAAAAGTTACAGCTTGGGCCGGCGTTTGCGCCAAAACCATCATTGGGCCTTATTTTTTCAAAGAGAACCAACAAACGGTCGATGGAAACCGATATCGGTGGATGTTGGCTCACTAGGTCTGCCGACAAATGCGCGAAAAAGGTCACAAAGATTACTGGTTTCAACAAGATGGTGCGACATGCCACACTGCGAAGCCAACAATCCAGTTTCTGCAACGATAATTGCCTAAATGTCTGATTTTAAAAAGAGTCGACATTGAATGTCCAATCAGATCCTCAGATTTGACCCCTCCGGACTTCTTTTTGTGAGGTTATTTGAAAAGCAAAGTGTACGCCAGCAAGCCGCAGACCATTGAAGAGCTTAAGGAAAACATTCGTGCCGAAATCATCGCTATACCACCCGAGATGCTCGAAAAGGTAATGGAAAACGCAGCAAAAGGGCATATTTTGCTGCGGCCAATAGAGGCTGCCACTTGATTGATGTTGCGTTCAAAAACTAGTCCAAATAAATTGCAAAGGACCAGATTAAATGAAAATACCTCATATACAGAAATCTGTTGTTTTTTTTTGAAGTTATTCAATGTTTACATGCCGACATAAGAAATGGCGCACCCTGTATTTTTATTTGTTTAGAATATATGGCTTTTCAAAGAATAGTCTAAAAATGAAAAACCCAATTTTCAGTTATCGATAACTCGATAAATAATCGGAATTTTGCAATAATTTGAAGTGGTTACTATTGGCTAGTAGCTCTACCAAATATGTAAAAATCATCAAAATCTGAGAAGGTCGGGGGAAAAGTTGTCAGCTTCACTTATTTTCGCCGATATTTTTGTTGTCGCTGAATCCGATTCCGGTGTCTAAAAATCCCTAACACATTAGGGTTCTGACATAACCTGAAAAACAAAGTATTTCATGTCATTTCGTGTTTTCACTTTTTACTTATAACGACTGAATATTTTTTAGAACAAAATTTATTTTATCTAGGTCGTCAATAGGGCTGTTTAAAAAAAATTTTTTTTTTTTATAAACAAAATTTAACAGTAAAGATACAATTAACCGATGTTTTTTGCTACAATTAAAAAAAGCTAACATAAAATAATTTTTTTTAAAGAGACCCTATAGTAAAAAATTGGTACAATAACATTCAGTAGTTAAGTCAGAATAAAATAAAATGGGAATGGAACGTTTTTTAACTTTAACTTTTTTCGGCTTCAATGCCTTGAGGCACTTTTTCATATTTTGTCACCTGACAGGCAAACGAATGTTTCTACTTCAATTTTAAAGCCATTTTTAAATTTAGGAGCCAAAAAGTACATGCAAAAAGAATTATTCGACCATTGTTATACAAGTATTTTTAGAAGAGGCATTAGAGGGTTGACAATAATAAATTTAGGTTTTCTTACCGTCTGCTTATGTATATCATTAATAACAACTAAGACAATAAAAAACAAAAAAATTTAGAAAAAATATGATTTTACGAAAAAGAATTCGTTTACTGAATATGAATGAAGATTCTATCCAAATTTTATATTTAGCGATTACACAATAAAAACTCAAAGTCCAAAAAAAAAACACAACACCTAAAAAAAATGTAATTTTAAAGGAGACCCGCTTTGCATATTTGTACCCATGTACATGTACATCGTAGGATCACAGTAGTTAAATACCTCACGGCAAAAGACTTTGATTGAATTATTAAATGCTATTGTTGCTGTTTATTAAATTAGCTTTGAAGGACCATATTCTTTTAAAAGCTTTAATGCAGAATAAAAGGTTAAAGTTTGAATAAACGGATAGACGAGCACTTGACGTTTATTTTAAAGAAGATACAATAAAAAATTATAAAATAATTTACTTTAAGAGACTTAAGGACTTAATTTCCACTAAGTTTTAGTTTGTCCGAAATTAAAGAGAATAGTTTGCTTGGTAGGCGAAGGACGTGCTTCGGTAGTATGAACCACGGAGGGAGCACTACACTTACTTTTGGTATCATATAGATGATCCCACAAATGATCCCCAGAACTCCGACCATGTGAGTTGACTGGACGACCCATATGCAAATAACATTACATTTATTTCCGTGTTAAGGCCAATACGCACTATTTGGGATTTTTTTTAATGAAAGATTTTTGTCATTCCGACAAAAGGCCTTAAAGGCCCATAGGAAATTTTTGCATGCTGCGTACAAGCCTTAAGAAAGAAGAAGTCATTAGTGTATTGTTTTTATATTGGCGGTATGACGTAAATAATTTTTCGTGTTTGGAAACCCTTACTTAAAAATCTTAGTACTAAGGATTTTTTTTCTAAATATATACGATATAAGTACTCGAAAGTAATTATGGTCAAAAAATGTGGAACTGGCAGAGACAGTGGAATTATCTTCATGTATTTTTGGCCACAGATCAGTCCTGGAAGCGCTATCTTCATGCCAAACGCCAAACTTGTGTAAAAAAAAAACTTGGGGCATTCCGCCCCCTGCGTGCTTCGACCACCAGCCACCGTAAGGGTTTTATATTAATTTCGGTACATCCCAAGCAATTTCCTTAAATTTTTGAGAATTAGAGAATGCTACAATCGTGCCTGCCCGATATTAAGATAACCAGTACCAGCGATGTTCACACAGTTTTTAAAGCATCTTCTTGGTAAAATTTAAGCTCCATAGTTCTTATACTCTCTAAGATCGTTTTTTTCATATTGGCAGATGGACAGAGAAGCATGGCTTTATAGATTCAGCTTTTTCTGGTGATCAAGAATATATGTATATACCTTATGGGATCTGCCACGCCTTCTTTTGCTATTTTCACGAACTTATGTTTCTACCTATTGTTCTAATAAATCAACTAATATAGCTAATAGCTAATAAAAAATGCGACTCAACTATATTTTATGAAGTTAAAGCAACGTCAAATTGTTTTGTGGCATTTTTGCAGAAGGTTTTTTTTACTGCCAATCGTTTTAATTTTACATTAATTTTAATGCTTAGTTAAACAAATTACTTTATTATATCAATTACCACGATAAAGGTAACACAAAACTTTACTTGCCAAATGTGAGTCGCTGATGGGGAAAATAAGGAGAGCAGGTTCATAAACCAAGTCTATATAGGTTCTACACTATAAACTTTAATAGCTTAGCCTGTAAACTCTTTATAAGCATAATTAAATAAATTAAAATATGTACATACTTTAGTACTTCTAAAAAAGAAGAACCAAAAGCGTGAGCCAAATATTAAATTAAAAAAACTAGGAAACATTTTTAAATGTTTTCCCTAATCACATAACACAAATCATGACCTATTATCCATAAATAATAAAATAATTTAAAATTTCTTGAAACAAATTCTTGTTGATTCGGCTTATTCTTCGCATATTAATATCTTACTCTTCTCCCTGCAGATATACCACAAACCACAACAATAACAACAATGGCGCCCACAGTATCTCTCAATACCGTGCCGGTGGTTCTAGTCAAGTACAACAAAGGTAGGGCAACCTGTAGTATATTTTTTTATATAATTTGTAACTTTCTTACTTATATTTTTTTCTATTCCCCTTATAGAGCAACGCTATAGCAGTAATAACAATCAAAATACCAACAATAATAACAGTCCTTATAACTACAACAACAACAACAACAACAATGGAAACAACAACCAGAATTACAACAAAAACAATCAACGCACCAAAACCAAGTCAATTGAACAGGCATCATCCAATCTCAACAATGTTTATATGGGTGCAACATCGAGTCTATGGAATTCACAAGATCATCTTGTATCGTCTACGTCACATGGCAGAGATCGACAGCAACATCAGTTGCATCTGGGTTAGTACAATAGCTAAAACATGCTAAGTGTTTATTTGAATCTATATATATGTAAGAGATTGAATCGCAGCCGTAAAAAGCAAAGTCGGAACAAAATTTAAAAGTGTGGGATGGGTGGGTTTCCCATGGGTTCCTCCACAAACGTCAAGGGCGAGAGGAAAAAGGACTTTAAAATGAGCGGGTTAAGCTTCAAAGAAGCGACTAGAGATTGGTAAAAACAATGGGTTTCTAAGTGTGTAAGTACTTAAAAGAGGATTAAGTTTATTCTGTCCGTCAACAAGCTCTTGGTCACCTTTTTTTGGAATGCAAACGGTGTCATCCACATTGATTTCCTTGAAAAGCATAAAACGAACAGTGGCGATTATTATTCGAAGCTTTTTGATATATTCAAAATTAATTTAAAAGGATCGCACATGGTAAAGAAACAAGTTCAGTTTCGTTATGGTAATGGATTCATAGTAGAAATGAAAAAATTGCATGAGTTAGGCTACGAATTGCATTCCCATCCACCATACTTATCAGATCTGGTACCTGGCGACTATTTTCTGTGTCCAAACCTGTGAAAAACTAGGGAAAGGATCTTGAATCGCATTAGGATAACATTACGGACACAAATGCCTATTTTGTGAGCTTCCAGAACAGACTTTATTTGGAGGAATCAAAAAATTGAACAACGTTTGGAAGAAATATTAAAGCGAAAAGGAGAATATAAGATAGCATTTTTATTTTTAAAAATATACCTTCCCAGAAAAAAGTCACGGGCTTATGAAACAATCCACGTTCTTTCTATAGGTACTATGTGCGTTTGTTAAAATTAAAACATTTTAGGGGAGTTAAATCTAGATAACTAGCTTTACTATGATTTTACTGTTATTTTTTGTATAGAAAAATCTTTTCAAAAACATTTAATAAATGACTGCTCTACAATCACAAGAAATCATCTGCAGCACTTATAAGAAGAACAATAAATCGATTAACATAAAAAGGAAATAGACTTAACTTACTATACATACTATATGGCGGAAAGTAACACCTTTTTAATGTAACCAAACGTACTTGAACTAGACCAATTAATCTATAGTGGTGTTTCACTGTTTATTTTCCGATTTTCAGTGGAAATCAATTCTTTTTCCATTAGTTAGCTAATGTCTGTAGCGTTCTATTGATATTTTATATGTCTGCAAAATATTAACTTGGTCAAAAGTTATGGTTGAAATAGCTAACTGTGCCCACAACCGGACAACTTCCCTGGCTAACTGGAATAAGGAAATTTTTCGAGTTTCTAAAGAAGTGACTAAATAGATATACACCTTAAGTGAAACATCCAAAGTTAAGTAAAGAAAATGAATTGATCGGATCTCAAAAGAACGATTGCAAGAATGGCGTCCTCAGTCTCAGACCACCATTTATAAGACAGGAAAAAAGTGAGAAAAACTGAACTAGAAATCAACCATTCCAAATCGTAAAGTATGGTGCTAGATCAGTTTTTTGCTAAGATCATGATTTTGATTTTTGTCCCGTGACATTATAAGTGATCTAATCTGAAAGTTTGGTTGCTCTAGCTCTTACCATCTCTGAGATCTAGGTATATGCGTCCTTACCACATTTTAGGAAACTTTGGGGGATCAATGAGAACTCCTTCGCTACGTTATATAAACTTTGCGCTTGCACAAGCTTGCGAAACCCATTGTACCTTCAGAAACATGGACTATTCTCGTTTTTTGTCCGCTGAACGCACGTTTTTAAGAATTTTTGCGAAGATGACGCGAAATTCAACAAATTCCTCATTTCTGTTGAGCGACAATTTTTAACTTCATTTGCGATCAATTAAACTTCTCTGCGGCTTTGGATATGTAAACATTTGCCCCTAAGATAAAAAGAGAAAGCGAATTCTTTAATAACTATTTGGGTTCATACTAGTGCTGGAGAAACATCTCTTTGGCCAACATCGATATATAGATATTTTAAACTTCGATATATCGATGTTTTCTCCAGCACTAGTTCATACCCCAAAAGCTTATTTGTTTTAAAGTGCAATCTGGAGTTTCCAAGTCGGTCATTATTTAGCATGCGCCCTGTTTACTTTGCTAGGCGGAACTTTCGACAATAATTGGTTGGACTGTTACCTGCCTTGAATTCTTGCGAATCAATTATATTTTGTTGGTTTTGACTTATTGGACTGTCAACTGCTGCATCTCTTACTGACTTCAGAAACAATACCTTTACAAACTGCATCTCGGACTGATTTCAAGAACACTAAAAACATATTTTGTTCTGAAGTCCTAAGCTTAAGCTTGTCCTCCAAAATTTAAGCCAAAATTTGTAAGCTTAATATTTTCAACCCTTGAAAAAGTACGAAAGATTGTCAACTGCTTAGAACGTTTGATGACACAGCACAGACTATAAATATTTGGCCATTTATTTTATGTTTATGACAAATCATAACGGCTTTAGCTGGCTTACCAAAGGGATTGGCTTCTGGCTCCTGGTCGATGGACGATGTCGTCGACACTTGTAAGACGCTTTGGTAACCCTCCACCCGCCACCACTCATAGCAATGGAAAAATATTTTGCCAAAGCATATGTCAGTATGTGTGCCAATAAAAATACGACTTGGTAGCATGCAACTGTGCCTCAAGGACCTTCGGTCTAAAGAGGGCGGCTGACTGCAGCGCTTTTCCAAAGTGTCTCGTGTAATATGCTGCTAATGTGCTACATCATAAAGCACAATCATAATAAATAATGAAAATAAAAAAAAAACAAAGGGTGTCTGGACAGCTTTTTGCTAGCTTTAACGCAAAACCGGTGGAAACTATGGAAAACTTAAAGCGTGACGAAAACTTAAACTAAATCTAAAGATGTAGCAGAGATTTTTATAATTTCAACAGAGACTGCCAATGTGAATGGCAATCAGTAAACATAAAATTTTACTTCGTACTCCCACTCCCACACACACACACACACACACACACACTTTCAATCGATGACAATATCCGGCCAAAATAACTACAACAACAAGGACAACTCGTAAAAGTTTACAAGCGTTTTGGTGTAGTGGAAAATTTTTTGCATATACATAACTAAAATAAAATGCACTCGACAGACAAACCAGAATGACAATTTTGGAAGAAACAGCAGTAGTAGAAAGCAGTGCAAGCAGGAAGAAGCAGAAGTACAAGCAGTAAAAGGCGGCGACAAAATCAAATCGAACAAATTGAATATGAATAGAGCCGGTTTTCGGGCGGGGGTCTAAGGGGTACGCGCGAATCCACAGCAGATACGCAGAAAAGCATGCTATAAAAATGGCAGACAAATTGCAGAGCAGCATTCAAGGCGGCACAAACATTAAAGCAACTCCCTCGCTGCAGGGTGGCAACACTGGCTCCATAACAATTTTTGGCAAACGACAGCAAAAATGTTACGCGTTGTCCTTGTCGCGGCTTGGTCGCCTACATGACAAGGTTGTGGGCCAACTGGGTGGCGTGGCCTAGGGGGTGCTTACTCTTATGCAGTCTTCTGGGGGGCGTCAACTTTCAAGCATTGCTTCCATGCAACATCGTAAGCATTGCGTTTACACTAAGATTTATTACCTGCTAGATGTTGCACATATCGCTCCGGGGGTGGCATTTATCGCGGCCGAGTTTTGCATATGTTGCGGTTATAAAACACTACGCTGCCAGCGGGCTTGTGCGGGGACACTTTAAATTGTGGCAAAAAGTGAATAGAGTTGTCATGGCCAAATGAGCAAAAAAGTTTTGCAACTCATTTGGACAAACTGGAAGTGCAACACATACACTCGTACATATGTAGAAAGTGCAGTAAATTTGCTAACGACAAGGTTAAACACAGCTCCTACTCCTCCTTCTTCCCCCCCACGGAAAACGCATATTTTATGCGCTGTCAGCGCTTAAATTTACAGTTATTGAAAAGTGGTGTGTATGCCAGAAAATGGACTACATTTAATAAATATTTGTATACCCTGTAAGCGTGGGGAGAAGAGTATATTAGATGAATGCAATATATGTTAAAGGCGGAATAAGGCGTATGCTATAATGATTATTGTCAACTTAGTACCGATTGCGCTATGTCCGTCTAGCCGTATATCCGTATAAATGCCAACATTTCTAATTCTATCGTGGTATGTCGACGGTTCCTTTCGTCCACCCGTCTATATATACGCCTACATCTTATAGGTCATAGAGCTTAAGACCCTAAAATTTACCAAAGCATGAGGTTAATCATACCAAAATTATGAGCAACGCTTCATGTATCAATTGAGATATATTCGTCAATCTATGGGATCGCATATATATCCGAGCTTATATCTTATACTATCTCACTGTGGACTCTGATTTACCTGCGGACTCTGGCATACCTAATAGCAAGGTGGTAACTACGGCT
Source organism: Chymomyza costata (assembly GCA_018150985.1). Taxonomy (NCBI): domain Eukaryota; kingdom Metazoa; phylum Arthropoda; class Insecta; order Diptera; family Drosophilidae; genus Chymomyza; species Chymomyza costata. Next base: position 899,797 of record JAECWU010000257.1, read on the forward strand.
CTTGCAGTTACGGATTAAAAAAGATTTTTTCAAGATGTCATATTAAAACCAGAACCAAGGCCGAACAACAATGGGACACCGCGTTTGTCAAACTTCCAAGCACTATGGCCAATGTGCAGTACAAAGTGAACTGATAGGAGCTGTAACAGGACTCTGGACCCTGAAGCATAATGACCGAAGGAATGTACGTTCTTCTTAATACTTCTCTCGTAGAGCATCCAGCTTGAACTATGTGACTGCCCTGTGCTTGTAAGAAAACGTACCCAGTATCTGGAACACTGTCTTTGAAGACCTTGGTTGTTTAACAAATCGGTGCATATTAGACCTGGATCATTTTATCGAATCCTAAATAGGGTGAAGCAAGAAATGCAATTGAGCTGTCCAAGATAGCGCCGCGCCCACTAGCTCAACCCAACTTCATCAGGCTGCCCCACCCATTGCCACCATGCTTTTTACCTCCTTTCACGGTTTTCGTGTGATCTCCTAGGCAGCCTAATATAACCTCATAATACAATAATAGGTGCACAATGCCATAAGAACACCGTTGACAAGATGGTTGCATATTATTGTATAGCATCTACTCATATATCGGATTTATTTATTGATACTTAAAGAAGAAAATAAGGATCCCTTAAAAAAATATCCCTTGTAGAAGTCACAGGTCGTCTAAATTCAAAAAAATTATTGTAGTGAGAACTAAAGATCGATAAAGGACTATGGAAAATAAGATATACGTAGTTGTAAAGTTAAAGTGCGGAAGTTGCGAGTTACTCAGAAAGGCACTTAAGTACTTAAGTAAGATAAAGAAGCTCCGAAAAGTCAAAAACTCAAAGTCCGACGGTCCGAAGGCCAATTTTATAGGCGAACTCTATCACAATTAAACAGAAGTCGTATATTTGTATCCCAATTTCCGCCACTTGGTGCCAAAAGAAGAAACAGCTCTTGTCCAGACTCAATTTTGTGCTGATATACACTGAATCTTTCCTTTATTTTCATTACTGCGAATTAGCCAAAGACTAGAATCCGTAAAAAAAGTTGTATCATCTCCTTCTTTATACAGCATATAAGAGCTAGGGTCTCCAAATTTGGAGAGAGGTCATGATTAGGCGCATAATCCATAGGTTTCGTTTCGGGGGTTATAAAAAATCTCAGCAGTTTCACAACTTAGTCAGGTTTGTTAGTATAAGTTAAGTAGGTGCTCAGTGGTGATCAACGACGTTCTCCAAGGAAGACCTAAAAAATCTAAAACGTGCTGTACAAGCACGCGTTTGAAGTAAAACTGTTTCTCCTCCCCCGTGCCTTCTTCTACACCGTTCTCGTTCCTTTACGACTTCCATCCTCCCCCACGCCTTCTCCTTTACTGTTCTCGTTCTTTTCTAACACAAGTCGAAAGTCAAAATTCCGCCTAAAAAGTTTTTACTTCAAGCATTTAATTCAAAAATTAGTGTAGCATAATTTTAGTTACTTCTCTTAGTTTTATAGCAAACAGTTTTTTGTCGGATCAAAAAACTAACAAAATCTCAAAGTTACTCCCTTCAAAAGTCACAATTCTGCCTAAAAAGTTTTATTTCAATAAACAAACATATATTTACTTATTTTTTTAACAATCCCTATAATCCGTATAACTGTATTGGTCGAGCACCCCCTCAACATGTAACAGACAAAAACTATTTTTTTAGGTATACGGGTGCAGTGTATTTCAATGCCGGATATCGCAACGACTGATCCAAATTTTTTAATGTCGAGTCCGTGACGCGCTTGAAATATTAAAAGCAAAGAGATTGAAACTATCAAACCAATATTTACATATGGTATAGTAAAAATATTTTTTGCAGTTTTTAATATATATTTTGGTTTGTTTGATAAAGTTTATATGTGCTTGCATTTTCAACCGAAGCATTGAACCGTAAACGGAACCTACACGTGACCCGACTTAACCAATTTTGAGCCGGTGACGGTAAATGTAATAAATTTATTTTATTCTAGCAAAACCGATTAACTTTAACAGGGCAGCTCATTGGGTTACGGTGGTATCCGACAGGCGAGCCCTTCTCCTAAATTTAGATATGCAGTTGTTTCATATATTTTTTAAGTGCCATTTAGCACATACTATTTTTTAATGCCGTACTTGCTGCAGTACTTATTTGTGACCAACACTTCCTGACGGCATCTGCTTCTGTTCAGGCCGCTTCCTAATGCGGCCAAAGCTACTTTTTAGCTCTTCTTGGAGCGGGTAACACTCCAGCCCCTGTTAGCATACAATAGCACAATTGTGTTAGCTTTCTTCGAATTTTGAGTTGGCAACTTAAAAAAAATGTCCAGCAGTCATTATGCCAGCACTGCCAACAGTTATGTTACTTCATGTAAAGTTTTGGTTTACTTTTGAGAATCTTGGCCTAGGTACGACAGGAGATATTTATTGCCCTTTCGATCTTGAGCAACTGAAAGCCAAGCCTTTGAAGGATCATTCACTTTTGGTACAAACTATATTGTCATGCCGAGTTAAAACTATAACCATCTAGAAGATTCTTCCTTACCAGGGAAACCACCATGGCAGTAGCAGATAGCAAGTTGACAGCACAAGGAGGCCACTGACCGCTAGTTGTGAATTACTTAGAATTGTGACGACCTGCGAGTCGGCTTGGTATGATGAAGGAACATAAGAAATTATAGCAGTATATTATAATAAACTTAAATTCCTCGAAATAATTTTCCCCTTCCACGTAGAAAGTTGATACTTGAGTTGGAAAACTCTATCGACTAGGACTAGTTAGGGACTACAGGGTATTTTGTAGTCTGAATGTTTCTTCCTAATCCGTCCCGCTTGTTCAAGCAGTTGTTCTCAAAACATTGCCATAAAAAGACACATATGAAGCGTGAAAATAAAAACATATTACTCATCGAAAACCTCTTAACGAGTATGCTTTATTTACATGTGCTTTTAAATAGTAACTACAGAGTTAAAACCATGTATGGAATGATGTGGGACAGGGGATTGGACTTAAGTTGAGCAATTGATTGCACGCTTATGGCAAAAAGCAACCCAAACAGTTTCTCTTTTAATGCAATAATATCAACAAGGACTGTAACTTTTGAAAGAACATTTAAGCTGTCATTTAAATGCTGCAATCAACCACAAAAAACGGCAATGGCAATGGCGTAGGACTACGGACCAAGGACCAACCACGACCAGTACGTTTTAATTTTTAATTTTCCCAGCCATATACAGAAGCTACAAACGGCGAATGGGCAACAACAATATGACACAAATTACAAGGAAATGCAATAAGAGTGCAGTGCATTGCCTGAAGGAACTCATGCTGGGAGAAAGGATGCACGCCTGCCCACATATGGAATGAGATGAGTTGGGGGACTGGAATGAAGTGCTTTCAGTGCTTCGAAACCGAATGCGACTATGATTACTTTCATTCAACAACCCGCCATAATTTGCTTATAATTTGTGCAAGCTGCTGCTGCTATAGAGACAATGGGTAGGGGTGCTGGTGAGGCGAGTTCAATGGCGAAATGTTGCAAAGTGAAAAATGATAAAGTAAATGAAATGCAACGGCGAAAACTTTTGTGGGTAAGAGACAAATGAATAAAGACAAGGGGACAGACAGACAGACAGAGAGAACGAAAATCGCGTGTTGCAGTTGGCTTTTTATAGTTTTAAGCCGCAAATTGTGCTACAGTTGCAGGCAATAAATGGCTGCAGGAGGAGATTATGGAGACGGCGGGGTACGTGGTGTTGCCACAAGGCGTTAAATGCATTGCAGTAAAATAAACATAAAGCATACGCCGTGTGTTACCCAAGTGGCGCATTGGTCTCAAGTGCTGCCAAGCTGCAGGCAGAGCAGGGTTGTAAAGTGAGGGCAACGTCGTAAGAACGATGTATGAACATATATATGTGCAACAGGCGCACAGTGGGCCGCATGCAATTTAGATTCATGGCTGGTATTGAAAATTCAGGCATGATTTCATGACCAGTTCAGGGCTGAACCGAACTTTAGGGTATCTTTATTTGTTTAGGAGATGGCCGGTGTATTAAAAATTTAAAAAATTTTCTGGAGACAATGTCGAAAACCTAAATGATAGCTCCAAACGAACCAAGGATTCGAGTTCAACGAACCTGCAACTAAAAAGGCGAATGATGTATTCTAAAGAAATTACGGATTTTAGCCAGCCCGATTTACAAAAAAAATATTTACGGGAGGGTCACAATCGGCTATGAGAAATATTACGAAGGAGGGGTATTCTTATTCCAGCTAAGGCTAGGGCACTCTAGGTCAATATGGCTTCTCTTTAATTGCACAGAGCTGAACTTACTCAGGTGTCTCTCCACACTGCAATATCCTCTAAGTAAACTAGTCGGCATACTTTAGGAGTTCCATGATCTCCATTGGGATTTGCTGTGGAGCTACAAAAAGTTCTGGGAACTGCTCAGCCACTTAACGTAGTTATTCACTCTGCCATTCGACAATCTAACAATGACGCAGAAGAGTTCTGGCTTTATTTGAAGCTTCCAGTCTCTAATAATACAAATTTTCATCATGATCACTTATAATTTAGTGATCTATTGATCATGAGTTATAAGCCGCCAGCTACTCGTGGAATTGTATCTGCCGTGAATCCCGTAATAGAGTTCCTACAAGAGGATGGTCGAGGCCATATGCTCCACTGGGAGTCGAGCGTGACAGAAGAAGAAGAAGAAGAATTTAGTGCGCATATTGACTTTATGGCCACTGGCACGTAAAGTGAAAATTTTGTCCGACATAGTTTATAGACATTTTTTGTTTCTAAAAAACTAAACACAGCTTTTATAAACCAAAAATTGCAATATGATCCATTTTTTGAATCTTAAACTACACAATAAACACTGACGAGATTAAAATGCCTCAAAAGCAATTTCTAGTATTTGTGCCAAAGTTTCAGATGGCTAAACTGATTTACCATACCAATTTTCGACAGTTGCCTAATATTGATCAATAGATCAAAAAAATTTGAACATCCTGAACCGTCATTCCCAATATTACGATTCCCATGGGCGGTCGTTGAGACGCACTATGAATTGTTTGAACTTTTTCGGGTTCTTGGTTATAATTAAGTTAAAATTAGTTTATTTAATTTGAGCTGAAACAAATTTTAGTCTCAAAGGAATTGCCAATGAAACGATTTTGATTTGAAATTCCGGGTGTATAGCGCTCACATAGAGAAAAACTGAATCGAACTGAGCCTAAACATATATAAATAAGCCTGTGCCGGATTTCGATTTCACTTGGTAGAAATGACTAAATGAACCATATTGTCAAGACAGCCAATTATAATCCAAATCAGGAGATGCTTGATTATCAGTAAAACATCAAAAACCCAAACAGGGATTTGATTTTTCAGTGTAAGGTTTTTCATCATGCATAGGTTCAGGACAGTTCAGTTCAGTTTCGCTCCCTCTGTACGCAGGTCTACATTGTAGGTCTAAAACTGAAAACAAGACAGTTAACATGTTATTGTACAAGAAGGTATGGTGAAAAATATGATAAGGGTATATTATGTTTTAATAAAAAATATTATATCAATACTTTTTTAAGACAAGTATCTGGGTAAGGTGGAAGTGCAGATTTTGTATGTGTAAGCTTTTATCGGTCCCTCCTTCAATTATGCATTTTTGCCTATCTGTCTTTCTACCCGACAAAGTAAACGGCTTTACTGTGTTTTGATTCTTTTTTAATTTCAAATATAGTTTCAGTGAAATAAATAAGTTTAAATTATAACTATTTTGATAAATACATTGGTAATGAGGATTTCTTTGATTTAAGAATTCACCACTCCTTTTAAGGCTTTTAAGATTCTGAAGTGTTATAGAATTAAATTCTAACGAAAAAGACTAAGGAAAATCGCTGCATTATATTAAACATTTAAAAGTCTATTTAGTCATCTTGGTCGAAACTTAAAATCAACCAATACTTATATATATTTAAATATATACATATCAATATGCATAAAAATTTATAACTATGCATAGAAGTTTAAACTTCAGCTTTAAGCAATAACTTAGAGCTTCCGTTTCGAAAAAATAAAAATGACAAATTATTTTTACAAAAGAATTTCCAATTCGAGCCACTGTCAATGGCAACGATTGAAGTATTAGACACTTGAAATGCATTCAAAGAACTGCAACAAAGGAATCAGTTGACACATCAAGCTCAAAGTGAAGCTAATGGATCCAGTCAACGAGTTCAAGTGAATGTGATGTCCATATACATTTATCCATTAGCCCACACTCAACTTAATCGTACCCCGGGGTCAAACAATATATAAAATTATGCAGAAATTACTTAAAGTTTAGTTCCAAGTAGTTGCCAGCCTATAAAAAAGAGCTCTAAGCTAAAGCGTTCTTCTCTTTTTTTTTTCCTATACGGTTAAAACGCTTTAAAAACACCGCTGGGACTCACACCAGGACCAAACACACTTGTAAAGAAACACACACGCATAAACACACACTCAAACGTCAATAAAAATCAACCAGCCTGGCTGGGATATACTCACATCCTGAGCACAGAGGACACACACACACACTCTAACCCCATAAAGCGCTGGTATAAACACGCAGTCCGGGACCAGACCCCTTTTGGCAAAATATGAGGGATGAGTAGCGGGTATGGGTAGGAGTATGGGTATGGGTACGGGCACGGGTACGGCAATACGGCATTACGGCAAGATGTATGTAACAGACCGTAGGATGTGTTATCGTTCACACATGGAAATGTTTGCAGACGCCAGCAAAACAACCAAACGGCAAAAGGAAACAAGGACGCAATGACGCAAGGGACGGAACGCAAAGGAAAAGATGAGCAGAAAAAGCTGCTTATAGAAGACTAAGAAAAAAAGAAGTAAAATAAAAGCCAAAAGACATGCTACAAATAAATTTCAACCCGGTGCAAAGCAATTTGCGCATTTCCGTTATAAAAATAAAAGGGTTTCTCGTTAAAAACAAAACGAACTCTCTTTGGCATAGTCCAAAAACAAGAAGAAGAAGGAGAAGCAAATAGTAGTACGGTATAAAGGATAGACCAAAAACGATATTTTACAGTTATGACAAAGTTTTTTCTTTTCAATGCACTGAAGTTTGATGTGGACCATTAAGTGGGTGAGTTCTCCAATAAAATAAAAAGAGCAAGGAGATACAGCGGATGGACATTGATGGGTTGGAGATACATAGCAACCATATAAATGGTCGATGGAACACAAATTTTTGATACTTCTTTTTCAATTCAAAGTGATTTAAATTTTGAACACATTAAAGCTATTACTTTCAAATATGCCAATTTCGAGAAAATAATTTTACTCAGTGTATTTTTTTAATTGAGCAGGATTCGCAATATTTTATTATTCTGAAAGATGTCGGTAGGTTTCTGAATTCTACTTATTCTGAGAGCTTTGCAGAAGGTCAACTTAATTTTAGTGAGTTGGCTATCTACACATACAAATGCGCGATATATTGTAAGGATAAAACAAAAATGCATGGCACATCATCACTTTTTTGCTTGAACGGTCCTAGTTATTAGATGGAAGGCGAAATACTGCAACTATCGACTGCTTACAATCCCTCAAACACAGCCTAATTTATAATACTCTTTGAGTCGAGGCGGTGGTCGACTGTAATTCCCTGTTTTTCTTGAAAACAATTTTATTTCCTCATAGTCCTTCAAAAAACTTTCCAATTGCCTTCTTTTTTTTTTTTGGAGCAAAACGATATAATTTTCGTAAATTTTTACCGATTTTGATAAAAATCGAAAGTTACGTCAAAGCTCCAATGCTAAGTGTATGAGATAAGTTTTAAGTTGATGTGTTGAGAAGTTTGGGAAAAAACACAATAAATCGATTGTGGTGGGCGGGGGGTCGCGTCGATAAAATTTGGATGTCAGTTTTTTTCCTTAGGACCACAATTGGTGATTCTAAGTAATTTTTTCCCGTAATCACGCATAGTCGAAGATTCACGGGCAAATGGGAGAGTGTGAAATTAGTACACTTTGGACATTTGTTGTATTTGTCTGATTTTGTTAATTTTTGACATATGCGAGTAATTACGACGCATCGCTCTGTAAAGTTTCAGATCTAAATATTAATATTATTATTATACAGACGGTTCAAAAACAAAGCACACAACAGCTTTCAGCGTCGTTTCGGAGAAAAATCAAATCATTAAGTCAGTTATAACTCCACACTACGCATCAATTTTTATGGCGGAAGCGGAAGCTATACTAAGTGCCGTAAAGTTTGCTGCAAAAACTACAAGACATAAACACGTAATATGCACTGACTCACTCTCAACGCTAAAAGCTGTACAAAATATAAACCATAATGAACCCACCATCAATCAAATAAGATATATAATCTCTTCCCAACACATGAAATCAGGCTTTTGTGGACACCTGGACACATGGGTATCTCCGGAAACGAGCTAGCGGATAAAGCAGCAAAAGCAGCGACACTCGCCCCTCTAATACTATACAACTCCATAACCAAAAAAGATGTAAACAGGCTCGTAAACTCAGAATACACTCGTGCGCTTGAAGAACATTGGCTAGGATACACCCACTACTACAAACTCATAAACCCAACTAGAAAAGCTCTCAGGATCAGTCACAACAAACAGGAGACATGCAATACAATACACAAGATTCCGACTAGGAACAAATGAACACATCTTCAATAAAACCGGGCCACCTAGCTGTCCTTTATGCAATCTACCCAACCTTACAATAGAACATTTAACCCAAAACTGCCAAAACATCCAAACTATCTGTAACTCCTTCAACATTCCGCCCTTAAATATACTTCTTACAGACGCTTCCCAAAAAAACATAAGCCACTTTATAGATCTAATATCTAAAGTAAATTTTATCAATCAAATCTAAAAAATAAATTATATATATATATATGTATATATTATATAACTTAATCTATGTGATACAAAAAAGAACATATGTGACTTAATTTTATATACCACCCAGCCTGAAGGCCTATGTTGCTCTGGCTTTAAAACTACTTTTTGTTCCCTAGAAATAATTCTAAGTTACACTATTTAAATAAATAAATAAAAATTAAACGGCTTAGCTAAAAACCTGTACCCCCACAGTAACAGCGGAAGATATTAGCATAATTCAACAAACTTCTTCTTCTGAGGAAATATGCGGACCAGCTGGTGAGGTTTCTCGCTTTTTTTTTTAAATGAAGGTCTTCATACAGACGGACAGATGGACGAACGGACGGATAGATGGACATGGCTCAATCGCAACCCGAAGTTATGATAAGCATTTTGGGGTCAGCCACGCCTCCTTCTTGCCATTACATACATTGCACAAATCTAGTATAGCCTTTGTACCTATAGGTACAGGGTGGCACTATGACATATAAGGTGCCTGGGGACCTTGTAAAGGGTGTTTTTTTTAACAACGTCCGGATTTCCGATAGGGATATCTCTGACCACAGTTGTTACTTTTGACAAATTTAAATTTCATTTTATTCAGTAAGAAATAACAACTCATTACGGTAAGATTTACACCACAACAACGTCTTCAAGTCTTCGAGATATACAATCAAAATCAGTGTTCTGTTGTAAAAACTTATAGAGCTCTTCGTACAATTTATGGACCGAATAATCGTCCATAAGAACGTGCAAGTTCGTCGTGTTTTTGATGCCAGTGTGAAAACCAACTCATGTGACATTCCACGATGTCATGGCCAGCCAATCAATGATATGAGAAACGTGCATAGGAGGTTCTGTTTCAAGAAAATATCGCTGTTGTAGACCGGCCATGTATGTAAGAGGAAATTCCAAATTTATCAATTCGCAACTTGTTACCGTCAATAGTTGATCGATACAGAGCGATGATCAATGAATATATGTTTCCAAATTTACGTGACATCAGATGTCGAATGATTGATTATTAATAAAACCATATTGGGGTCATTATATTAATTTTTTTTTTTTTTTTTGGTTTCAACAGGTTGGCGCTTAAACACTTGTGCCATACATGGCGAGCAAAACCATCTGATTTCATTGAAAACTTCAATTCTTGGTACAAGAAAGTCATCAGGCCTGTTCAAGAAATCGACTTTTTGAAGTATAACCAGCATTCAAACAATGTGTTCTAGATTTTGACTGAGTTCGAATACGGCCTGATAATGCTTTGAAAAGTGTGGTCTATAATTGGACTTACAGGATGCCCCAAGTTTTCGAATAACTAACTAAACTTATTTGGCTTTTTGGTGGTCAAGAGATTTTTTCATTTTTACAATTTATTTTATATCAAATTATAATCAATAAAATTATCTATCTAATAAAACACATAACTTTTGGGTTTGTTTTGTCAATCCAGTACACCTTAATTTCATTCTACTCGTTCTATTTAAGTTTGAATTTCCATAGACTTTTTGACTATAATGAAAATTAACCTTGTTTCGTTCAAGTGAGCACATCTAAATTTTCTTAAAGCATTAAAAAATAATTCAAAATGAATTTTAGTGGCATTAATGCGTTTATTTAAGTAAACAAAGCAAAATACTTTTCATTTCGACAGCTGCGAGCCAAACTTTTCAAAACGAGTCGACTCTTGTCGGAATCGAAATCTAGAACACCTTTCATTTCGATTCCGACAGATTTTGTCGGAATCGAAATCTAGAACATGCCTGCTAATTGCCAAGAAAGTCTGCCACCAATTAAACTAATAGTTGTATCTCAAGTTTTACACGTTTCGATTCCCCTACAATTTTATTTCGATTTCAATCACATTTACTGCACCACACACCAACCTTATAGTCAGTCCCAAGTCCGAGGCATTTTACAAACTAGCAACCACATAGGACAACTACAAAACAACCCAACTAATAGTTCCCTCTACTGCCCCTAACTGGTAAACAGACCGAGACTGAAGGAAAACACCAGATACAAAAAAAAAAAAAAAAAAAACACCAAATATTGCCAATGGCAACATTTGTAACTGCAGCGAGCAAACAAATGTCCAATGGAACAGATTGCCAGGCAAACAAACAAGTAAAACAAGAACATCAAAAAAAAAAATAAAATAAAAAATACCAAAAACATAGAGTAGATCCGAAAAAATACACAAAAAAAAGGAAATACCAACTGCACGTTAAATTGATGGGAAAACAATGCAGGACGCCTCTTGGCGTTACGACGTAAAGGGTTTAACGCACTTAAGCAATAAAAATCGAAACAATTTTCGACACGGCCAAGTGAAATTGAAACAAAATGGCAATGAACAGCCAAAGGCTGGAAAGGATGGAGTTGGCCAAAGGGATCCCAAAAGATACTTTCGATTTTGCCAAATGGAAAATTGTATAAGTGACAAAGTTATAAATAAGTGGAGCAGTTGGTATAAAGCAAATGAAAAGTTTTGCCTTTTTTTAAAACGTTACACTTGGGGGGAAAGTGTATATTAAGTTCATAAAGACGTATGTAACAGAGGGCGTTGCCAAGCTTTCAAAATAGTATACACCAAATTAATGAGCATGAATAGTCAATTAAGATATGTAGGTCTAGATCCAATCCCGAGGACCTTAACAGATAGCAACATCAAATTTGACCAGAAAGTGTCGATATAGAAGGTAAAGTTTTTTTTTAAAGTATTTTTCAATGTATTCAGACATATTTATATGAAGGTCAGTCTGTATAAATAAGTTGATTTCGTAAACAATAGTTGGTCTGAGCGTTGATATAAGAGTAAGGAATATCAAACTTTGCAAATGGCTTACAAAGCAGGTGCAGTTTGATTTTGATTACTATGTACAATCCCTAAAAGCAGTTTGGAATTTTTTTAAAAGTAAAGGGTCATCAATCTTGAGGTTTCTTTTTTTAAATGTGAAAAAACACAAAAATTTCAAATGAATCGGAAAATCTTTATTATCAATAGAAAGAATCATTCTTGCCATTCACTTTTTAAAGATAATCCCTTTCAAATGTTGGCCGCAACTGCGCCGTAGCTCGTCCATGAGAAGGTTCTAATTTTTGTGATGACGCATTCGATTATAATCGGATAACACGGGTAATGTTGGCCTCTAATGCTTTAATCGTAGCTGGCTCATCCACAAACACTTTAGACTTCACGTTGCCCCAAAGTCGAACGGTGTGATATCACACGATCTTGGTGGCCAATTCACCGGTCCGGAGCGTGAAATTAATTGTTCACCAAATTGGTTCCATAAAATGGCCAAATCGCGCGAAAAATATTCTTTACAGAACGCGAATTTTCGTAATATAATGGTAAGATTTGTAAACGTTGTTCGGGTGTAAGTCTTTCCTTGATGAAATGACAATGAAAACTGTATAAAAATCACGTGGCAACTTGACAGTACTCTCGCGTGATTTATCAAAAAAAACACCCTTTTGAAAAAAAACCTCACGATTGATGACCCTTTACATCTTTTAAACATCGCCTTGACAGAGAATCTTAGTTATAATGAAAATTAATTACATTTTGGATAGACATCATTTTGTTTTCTGTTTTCATTTTTCATTTTTTTGATTGCAATTGTCTGATTGTATGGTATCGTCAAACCAGCCCAAGCTACTAGAACATCTGTGATGGTTAATTTAACCTGTCTTAAGGCCGGTTTCAGCCTTCTTTCGCGACTTTTTTCCTTTCTTTTTCAAACTTTAGCCAAAACTTTGCTAATTTCAGAGACACTTGTCCAAAAACTTCTTCAAAATTGAACCCATCTTATGCATATAGGGTGACTTTCTTGATGATTTGTTTTCAAAAGGTACAGCTCACGTGTAATTTATGGCATTTAATTTGCATTGAAACTTGATTTTACTGTCAAAAATCGAGCTCTGTGAAAAATTGAGAATTGGTTTCATTGGTATGTTTATTCTATGTTTATGTATAAAGGGTGATTTTCTTGTTGATTTCCAAATTTGCAGGTAATGCGAAATGTGTGGCATTTATAAAACTCAATCATGATTAAGTTGACATTGGATCTTGGAAAGACTTTAATTGTATTGAATTTTACTATCAAAATTCGTGTTCTTTAAAAAATGAATAATAGTTTTTATTTATTATTTTTATTCTGCGATGAAATTCTTTTGCGGTTGAATAAATATTTGCGTAGCTGATTTTCTCACTACGGCTCTGCCTATAGTTACAACCCCCTGTTCTACCATTCATTTTTAAACTTTTTTTTTATATTTGTTTATTTGTTATCTGTCCATAGGAAACTAAACAAATTTTATAACATCTTACAAAATATATTTACATGATTGGCTTTACTCCAATGAGCAAAACCAATATAATATTAAGCAGATGTTTTTGTAATTAGAAACTATGGGACAGATCTAACAGGTGATATCGCTTCAATCGTCTTGTTTCTGCGCTATTATCTAATAAGTTTATGAAAATTTAGTCTGTTTATGTACGTTTCTGTTCGTTGCTTAATTTCGTCATTTACATAACAAATGTAGAGATCTTTGTGTATTTGAAAATTACTAACGTATCAGGATGCCCTGACAATATTTCTGAGTGTTCTTGATTGGTATCTTTGAAGTATCTCGATATTAGATGTACGTACCCCAAAGTTGCTAGGCATAGGTCCATACTAGCTTTTAAAATTGCTTTATTTTCCAAGCTGAGTTGGGACCGATGCCCTAAAAGCCAATACATATGCCTGTTTTAAGCTTTGAGCTGAGGTTTTAAACATTAACCTTTTTTTTCAATCTATTTTTAATATCTTTACACTTTTTTTCAATCAGATTTTAGCAAAAATGCTCGAAAATGTTACGGTTGGTCAAATTATTATTTTCTTGGTCGATCATTGCAAAAAATAGTCTTGCAAAATTAAGTCGCAAGCACAAGAATATGTTAACTTTCCGAAATTTTTAAAAACCAAACGCTAAAAAAATCACCCTATATTTTGGCTATGTGGCTATATGTGAGCCTTTTAAACGAAATGTTGTCGGCCTTTTTTCGGCCAAGGCGCACAAAAATTTGCTGCGTGTACTTCCACTCTCCTCAATTTATTTATTTATTGTCTATAGAAGTTTCTTAAGAGAGCTTTCGGCTTATTTATTTTTATAAAATTTAAAAAGTTTTTTGACCATTTTTTTTTTTATTTATTATAATATTTTGTATGTATTTTTAAAGAACCTTTATATTTGATATAAATTTATACCTTTTTTTCAAATAATGGTAATTATTATTTTCATAAATTTTCTCTTCAAATATACAATAAATCTGACATTTTGGCCTTGAAAAAGAACTCAATTTCGTTCCAAATGATTCTTGAGCACACCCTAGTTTTTTATATGAGCACTTCATTATTTTGTGAAACAATAGAGCAGGGTATGCCATTGTCGACTTACGGGCTTATCAAAGTAGGTCACGCCCGACTTTAACGTGCACAATTTTTGTATTTCCTTTTACTGGTCTCGTGTGTTTTTTTTTTTGTTTTTGCTATCACTTCAGCTCAGTTGACAAACAGCTGGTGCTTTTGTCTGTACTCGCTTTGTGCTCGCTCTTTATCACTCTCTGCCTTTTTGACTACAAATGGCTGGTCATAAACGCATCCTGTCTATTGTTTATGCTTGTTTGTGTGTGGCAAGCGCATAATTGAAAAAGGACATTCAATTGGCAGGACAATGTCTGGCCAAGTCAGGCAGCAAAGTCACATCACATCATCAAACCAAACAAAGAGCCATAAAAGGCTTTTCCAACTTAATACACTCCACACACAGTACAGGCCAAATGCGAAAGTTTGCCATAATAAATAATATTGAATGTTTTTCAAATAAAGTTGAACAACTCGATAAAAAAATACAGCTTAATTTATATGCAATACCTTTTACTGCTTACAGCGCCCGATCACAGCGCCACCTATGGAGGAAATACGAAGAGCTCAACGCATCATACCAAGCATGATATCAACTCTTTGACACACGAACAGGATCGCATGCAGGATCTGAAGAGCTGGTCCACTTTGGCTGCGCTCAGCCAGCAATTGCTGGCTATTTGCTTAAGTACAGTCTACTTGCGCACTTGCTGGCTGGTTTAATATTTCGGGCCACCCTAATTAACTGCAATTAACTTTAAGATATAATTGTACAAAAAAACTGCATACCAAAGTTAGTTATTTAGGCCACTAAATGTTAAGCAATAAATTATATGCAGCGCAGATAAATTTCATTTAGTGCTTGAAACCCCCTCGCCCTCTTCCTGGAAAATGTCCGAAAAAAAAAATACTTCAAGAAGTTCAAGTTAGACAAAGCTTGCTGTAAAAAGTTGTTGTTGTTTAAGTCCATATAGCATGTAAGTTTGAAATGATTGGGTTGGGGCTTAAGTCCACATAGATTCTGTCAGATACTATGGCAATACAAAGTATTAGCATGTAAAACATAAACTTTAAATGCAAAGTCAACCTTAAACAAAAACAAAATTCAAAAACAAAAAAGAGGAGAAAGAAAATCACTAAAGCTAAAAGAAATTGATATGGAAATGTTCTTAAGCTTAAGTTGACAGTTTGTAAAATGAATTAAGGTCAGCAGCATACTACCAACTAAATCTAGATCTAAGCCTTAGTTTAGATATTCAATTTAAGTGGCATTTTTTGCGCATTCCAGAGATGCATCTGCCGGAAGGAACATATGTCAGATTGAATCCAATAAAATAATGAAAAACTACATAAATAATGCATTTTCCTCACAAAGTTTTGTTCGAGTTTAGTTTTTAAGCACTGCTGCAAGTTAATGTATTGTGAAATGTTTATTTATAAAGTTTCGAAAATAAAAGCCGTCGAAAAAAACAACATTTTAACGTTTTTGAAATGAAATATTTATGATAATAAGTTGGCAGTTGATTTTGAGGTTGGTAAGTGCTGTAAGTAACTTACTTAAAACCAGGGCCGGATATAAGCATGGTTCAAAGTGCCCACGGTCTGGAGACCAAAACATCCAAAGATTTCAGTCTCAACATTTAACTCCAAGGTGAGTTTTTACTTTTTTTTTAAGATGCTTTTCAAATTTTTCAAATCTTTGTGCTATTTTTAGAGTACTAAATTTTTAGATTTGGAAACATCTTTAAACAAAATGTTAGTTATTTTCCCAGGTCATGTAGCGCTTAATCGATAAAACAGAAATACATTGTGATATTGAATACTTGTGAAGAAAATGTGATTTAAAAATAAAATTACGTGAATCAGTGGACCCGTAGGTATACCCTGCGAAAAATTCTACATTTATATTTTTAGGCTTATTCAATGGAATAGTTTAGCGAGTTGTTCTGTGAAAATGTCGATGTTTTCTTGTTTATTATATTGTATATTGGGAATTTTTTGCAGCCTACTATTTTTCGCAACATTATTTATTTATTTATTTATTTAAAAGGCTTTGCTCGGCGTCGCGACGCGTCGCTTGATTCCGAGCTGTCTCTGTAATGGACATAAGCTGTCTATAAGTAGTCTCCATCGACTCCTGAGCGATGTCCCCAAGCTTACTGGTGCTACAGTAATGTCTATTTCCATATTCTACATTCATTTTAATTTCATTTTAAAGCCAGTACGTAGACTCTTAAAAAGCCCTGATTGAAAAAACTGCCACTTATTTTGTGCGCAAATTCTTGAATGCTTTGCGTTTGTGAGCAAACAGTGCTGCCCATTTTTGGCTAATTGACAGCTACATGGCGCCAGCAGTTTATGTTAAATGGCGCCAACAGTCACAACACATATTTTATTTCAGTGCGAAAAACAAAAACTGGGCAGCACTGGTGGTCCACAAGTCTGCAAAGACGAGAGCTCCCTTGAAGGCTACAATTCAGGAGCTATACGTAGAAGACCCTCTTTCAAGGAAATCTAGATTATCAGGACTATGAAGGCGACAACTATCTTCTAGCACACAAATACGAAGATCTGGAAGCAAAGCTAAATGCAATAAGCACGCTCGCCTCCACGACTAAGCTCGAAATTAACATCCAGAAAAATACAACTCTGCGCATAAACACTACGTCGATACACCGTTTGATATCAACAACAACTCACTCGAAAACGTACAGTCTTTCTGCTACCTGGGTAGCGTAATAGCAACTACTGGAGCCAGCAAAGCTGACATCCTAAACCGGCATTCGGTACTCTAAAAAATATTTGCAACTCGGCAGTACAATCCCACCGAACGAAAATTAGAATCTTCAACTTGAATGTCAAATCCACTTCCATTACGGAGCGCGTGGAACGCGTCTTCCAGACTTGTACATTTCCTCCAAGTTTTAATTACCAACGACCGGTAATGGACATTATGCAGCCAAACGCCTATTGGTGAAGAAATATCCCGACGCCTATTGGGCTGGTTACGCTAAGAAAACCTACTTCCGTCATCAACAGAAAAGCAATCGACTGGAACCCACAAGGTAATCGGTAGAGTTCTTCTTTCGAAGCCCTCAGCAGACGCAGGAAAAGCAATCGACTGGAACTTCCAGCAACTGGTGGCTCTTCTATGTTTTCATAAGGAAAAAGGCTAACAGTTACGATCTGTGCGGTACACGGGCGTCTGGCCTAGTGTGCTTCTGCCGAAGCCGCTTCAACCTAACCCACAAGGATCACGTAGAAGAGGACGACCGTCACATACGTGGAAAACATAGCCCATCAAAGACATCGAACCTACACGAATGAGTTGGAATAAAGTCAAAGGACTAGCGTCAGAAACCCGGAGATGGAAAAAATTTGTTGTATGCTCTTCATAAGAGTGGCAAAATTTCAAAAATACGTATTGTATGCCCAATCCAGCCAATTTTCCGTATTCTGATATGCTTGTTCTTGACTATAGTTTGTACTTGCTTTCCTGCACTGCCATATGATTGTACGTCCAGGATTTAAAAATGGTGCTCTTAGTTCTAACACTTTAGAGATACGATAGCCAAATCTTATTCAGCTGTAGAACTGATTACGTCGTACCCCATTGGTGATTTTTTGATGTTTCGGTGGATGCTGCATTGATACGCATTTCTTTTGTTTTACTGATGTGGATCAAAAGGCCAGTCTTTGCGGATTCATGTGCGAGATTATCAAGTTTTTGTTGCATTTATAGTCCGCAAAGTCCTGTGATTGTAGTCTTCTTGTGGACTCAACGGATTCCAGATGATATCTCGGGTTTTATTTTGTATTGCGCGCCTGTTTATGGCATCAATCACGTTAAGAGAAACCAATGGCGATAATAGCCTTGCCGATGATTATTCGAAGAGCATTTATTTGATCAATACAAGATCAATTGGGCAGGAATGCCGCATTATACAGCATATATGTATATGTTCGATCATACCTTCAAGGATTATTTTTATAAAAACTTTAAAAGTAGAGATGCCAATTACTCTGCAAATATATATAAGCCAGTGGATTTTAAAGACATAAAAATCACTGTATCTGCCAGATCTTCAGACACAATCTTGCAGTCAATCGGCTCATTTTTTATTTTAGTTTTGTTGGGTTCTCTCACAAAAGAGAGTCGGCACTGCGACCTGAAGATCTATTGTACCGTACCTATTTCTAGGACAAAAGACCATCTTATGAAGGACAGTAAGTCTTTCGTCGTTTGGTCGTCTCGTCGTCTTCAAAACAGAGCCTGCACTCTGAAGAGTCCGATAGACCCATTTTATGGATAAGTATGGCTCTACCTATAATAACAATCGGCTCATAGGGATTGCCGAATTTTAGATAGAGGCCAATTTTAAAAAGATCGATTTGTTCTGTTCAGCTATTTTTCAAACCTGAAGGTTTCGACTGCTTTGTGAGTCCTCCTTCAGTGAGCTGAGGGACATCGCTCTGCAAAGAAGGCAACGGAGACTTCGCCCTTCAAGGTCGGTTTAAATTTCCTCTTATGCGTGATATCTAATTTCAATGATTTTTTTTTTAGTCTTAAATCCTTTTTTTTTTTTTTTGAATAAATTTTTTAAAGCATACCGCATCAGTTTTCAAGAACTGCAAAAGGGATTTAATAAGCTTAGCAACCTCCCCCTTCACTGCAAACTGATTCTTTATTAACATATATCAATATGGAGTTAAGGTATTCAGATCTGGAGTACTGCGTTTAATTCAAACCACTTTAGATTATTAGATTATGAATTATAAAGAATAAGATACAATATCTTATTTCTGGAAGCCAATGGTAATCGACAGTATTTTAACTTTATATCGAGACTTCCATCTGAGTGCCGTAGCAGAGCTGATCTCCTTTTTTTCCCAGAAGACATAATGTTGGGCTTATAGCTCTCAGCAACTGCCTCGCAAAAAAATGTAAAAAAATGGTTCTAAAAAGGAGACTCAAGAAGAGAAGATTTAACCAACTCCATCTATATCCGCCTCAAAGAAAAATTGATGAAGAATACCCTTTGCTTAAGATAACACCGCATTTTTTGGGCCTTGGACTTAGACTAAAATTCTTAAAAGCCATCTATAATATATATAATTTCCTATAAGTCCTACATGGACTAGAGGGCCGTCTAAAAGGTTTGTACAATCCAATGAAGAAGCCTGAATAGGCTAAAAAAATGGACAAGTTTGTTGAAACATATTGATTTCCCTTCTACTATATATCTTTGAATTTTCACCGATTCAATAACATCAAAAAAATTTAAAAAACTCTACAGCACATTTTTTGAGATAAACTTTCGCAAAATGCCATTGATTGTAGATAAAGGTAAGCAAAGAATTTCGGTAGGTAAACTCATATACAAAAAAAAAAACATGCATATATATATCTTATGCCATCGGAGGCTAATAGCCCTGTGAGCCTACCAAATATATCGATACAATAATGCAGGACTTAGCAGCTATATGATGGAGCACACCTCAACCTCATATTTACACATTTTTTGTTCTAGCTATTTCCAAAAATATACCTATGCTTCTTGTTAAATTGTGCTAAGTGTATAAACTAAGCCTTGTGTATAAGGCTAAGCCGCCCCCAAAGATTTTATCACCTTCTTAAGTGGCAACTCATGTCAGCACCTTTAGTCAATGGAAAGATTTATAAAAATTCCCAGACGATTATCAAGAAAATTGATGCGTTTTTTGCACTACAAATTTCTCAAGAAATTTGCAACATTACCCACACTTGTTGTTGGGTTTATTTTAAGAATTTGCTAAAGCTGCCATAGAGACCCGTGCCCACCTGTGGCCCAATTTTGCTTGTTGCTCGCCTCCAGGCCAAAATATGTACCGAACCACAAAATCCTCACTGACTGCCCTACCCTTGACGCGTTTGGCCAAGCTACACAAACCAAACTGCTTTACTTTTCCAGCAATTTTTACAACATTCGACTACACATGGCTACATTTTTCATTAAAATTGTAAAGAGAAACAAAAAGTGGCAACAATTCATATATTCAGTAGACTTTATAATTTAATTTAAAAAGCGCAACGCAACTCATACAAAACAGGAGCTAAAAAAAAAAACAAACTCACTATAATAATTATTATTAAAATAAATTAAATGTCTGTTGGCCCTCATAAACTCGCGAGTTGGCAATTAAAAGCAGCATAAAAAATGAAGAACCGCACCAAAAAACCAAAAAAAAAAAAAATCATAACCGGCCACTTTTTGCAGCAGACTTCAAATGGCCAAAAACAAAATGAGAAAAGTCAATGCTGCCACAGCACTCTGCCACATTTTCACATTTCCTTTTGGTTGCATTTTCACACGCGGCCAAAAAGAAAGCAAAATAAAACAAAAAGCTAAAAGCAAAAGCTAAAAAAATTGGCATGTGCAGTGGAGCATGGAGAGATGCGGGGAGAGTTAAAGGCAAGTTAATAAAGCAAAGAGCAGTGTGTTGCATGCCAAAAAGAAGTTAAGTCCATAAGTGAGTTGCAAGCCTGGCTGGGAGAAGCGCAGAGGCACAGCGCCTGAGACGGACACTCTGGCGGCCATTAAACACACATGCCGCTTTGCACTGACCACAAAGGAGACAGCCCAAGTCCAGATTCAACTTGCCCCAAAATATGGCACTGACAACGAAAAACAGCAACGTCCAGTGGAAAAATTTGTTTATTGCAATTATGAAAAAGTGATTTTTACCAATAGTCATGAGAGATGGGAACGGGTTGGGGAATCTCGTAGAAAGAAATGGTAGGAAAACATAAGTCGACAAATTTTCGCTTTGTAGAATTGTTCGTTAATTCTTCTTTTAAAGATCCTAGTTTTTCAACTGCTGACAAACGTAATGATATTCATACTACGTTAATTTAAGTGCTGGAAAACGTTTAAATTTGTAAGACTCAAAAGAGTATAAAAGAAAATATGTAGCAGTTCTGTAAATGATTTAACTAATCGTTTCTACGAATATATTGAAGACTCTTTGGTTCCAAAAGATGAAATACTTGGTGGAATTTATTAAGTTTTTTAAATTATGAAAAATTGAACTTGCATATTAACACAAATATTTTAATGTCTTGAAATGTCGTTTTCAGTAGTAATGGGTCTTTTTTTTTTAGAGTTACACAAGTTTAAATAAAAAAAAAAACGAAGAAATAGATTTTTAATATCAATGACGGTACAAGGCGCAATCTGGAACATCAATTTTCACAGACTTTCCGCAGCATTTGCGGCAGTATTTTGCCAATAGCTATTCGAATGTTGATTTCCAGGTGTTCAATTGTCTCTGGTTTATCGACGTAGACAAGTTACAGTCATTTTCTGTGGATGTAATGGTGTTTCGACATAAGCTTCTGGACTATCCGCACTCCAAATGCGACAATTCTGCTTATTTACGTACCCATTCAACCAAAAATGGGCATCATCGGAGATAAATTTTTGAGTTTTGAATGAGTTTGACGAACGGATCCATTATTTTGATAAAAAATTTCAACAATTTGCAAGTGTTGCTCTGGTGTAAGTCTATCCATAATGAAATGTCAAAACAAACTCAACAAAAAGCAACTATCAGCTGTTAAATGGGTTGTCAGATAAAGCAGAGTTGCCAACTTAAAGTTGTGTACCTCTAAAAAAAACACGCTGTATATTACTGGAGAAAAAATTGGCGATAAAAATCTATCAAATTATAAACCTAGCAAGAACCATGGCACATATTTTATTTTTTTTTTTTTTTTTTACTATTTTAACACACATCTCAATGAGTTGTAGAAAAAATTTCAATACGATCAACACGTAACATAGATCAATCAAAAAGAAAAAACCGAGATAGAATAAAATCTTAATGTCTGTTTTGAGACGGCATCAAGTTTATTCTCACGATCACATCTCTAGTTTTAAGTGCAGCCAAAGAACAAACGAAATAGATCGAATGGTTACAGTCGGGACATCAGTATTTAAATATACTCTTTATTTTCCTTAACTTTGATAGTGTTTAACTAATATTTTCGGCTTCTTGGCAAAGACGGTTATAATTTGATCATTTTTGGCTGTACCTACCGAAGTTCTTAAAAGACATTAGCACAATATGCATCTATGGATGGGTAATACAAAATGAAAGGCTATGTTATGTTTTAAATTTCTACAAATAAAAGTTTTAAGGTTAAAAGTGGACACCTTGCGGGTGACTGAGTTTTGGTTTCTTCCAAAAAGAAAAAAGATATTTTATTTTTAGTCCACATACTATACTGATTTTGAATGTGCTCTTTGATAAAAATGATTGGTTGTTGGTCGGGCTTCTAGGCTCTAGTTGGAATGTAACTATTGAGAGTCCTGAAGAGGTTTAAAAAAAAATAGACTATTTGAAAACTGGCTTATTGCTTTCATTGAAAGGTAGTCAAAATAAAATATGGCGTACGTTAAAGTCAGGCGCAGACGACTTTGGGATACCCTGTACCACCACATTGCAATTAAGTCCGAAATATTGCTTAAGACCTCCAAAAGATATTTTATTTGGCTACGATATTTTCATACACAAACACAAAACAGTCGAATTTTGCACTAAAAAATTTTTTTGACCGATCGGTCCTATGGAGACTATGTGATATAGCAACCGATTTTAATCAAATTTGGTACACTGATTGGAAACTATAAAAAACTTCCGACTGCCAAATTTGGTTACGATATCTTCAAATACACACGAAACATAAGCAATTTTGTACAAAAATCGTGTTTCTGACCGATTGGTCCTATGAGAGCTAGTGCTGGAGAAAACATCGATGATCGAAGTTTAAAATCTTTATATAACGATGTTGGCCAACAGAGGTGTTTCTCCAGCACTACTAAACACCCATTTGATGAGTGCAGAAGTACTGGAGAAACATCTCTGTTGGCCAACATCGATATATAGAATTTTAAACTTCGATCATCGATGTTTTCTCCTCTAAAATAAACTTGCCTCCCCTGACATAATTACGCATTTGATCTGAAAACTTGGTCGCTCTAGCTCTTACCATCTCTGATATCTAGGCATTCATACAGACAGACGGACATGGGTATATCGACTTTTCTTGTCACCCTGATCATACTTTAGGTAACTTTGGGGGTCTCCGACGTCTCCTTCTATATGTTACATAAATTTTCGGCTTGCACAAACTTAATGTACCCCTTTTTACCATACGGTACAGGGTATAAAAACTTTCAACAGTCTTGATATTTACTTTAACTAATACACAGAGTGCTCTAGGTGTACATACATAGGAGACCAGCAACATTTTTGATTGAATTATCTCAATCATGTTTGCTGAAAATGCGGTCCCAGTCGAACCAGCAATCAACAGGTTTGAGTTTGTTTGAGTAGCACAAAAAACGAAATGCGTCGAGTTCGATCGGGTATGAGACCCAACATTTTTCATTTCTATTCAAGCAGTTGGCATGATCCCTTTTTTAGTTCGTCATTGCACTGCTTGGTGAGTGTAACGGTGGAAGCGTGGTTTACTCTTACCAAGACTAATTGCACTGCTTGGTAACAGCAGCGTTGGAATGTAAGTTACTCACGTGATTCTAACGAAGACGCGGATTCGAGTGGTCAAATTTGAACTCATTTTGCCGCATATAACAGCCTGAATTTGAGCAATGATATAGAATGATCTTGCTGAGCAATTTACGTCACCTTTGGGACAGACAACCATGCACTGAAACCATGGCATGCGTCGTGTTGCACGTATCGCCATCCTGCTGGAAGCACTTGTCATTCAATTTGGAAAAAAATTGATATCCTCATATGTTGTTGAATGACGCCTCAGAATCAACAATAAGCAGTGCATTTTTGTGGATGAATTTTTACCAGGTGAATTTCGTGAAGCTTGACGTTATATCGTATACAGTAATTTGGCTTGTTGACGTAGCAATTCATAAAGATGATTTTTCGGTTGAAATTATGGGGGGGGGGGGGAGTCAGCGAACAAGCGGCCGGGTCAGTTGGATCTTGCTAGGCCCAAGTCCCAACATTCAACATGTCAAGTAGCAGTCTACAAAAGACCTAGTTACTATGCACCGTCGGCAATTTACTGACTGCTCACTTTTACGGAAAAAGGCAATGTTCACCATGGGTTAACAAACGCCACCACAACCACATGGCCGTCACAGACCAACAATACCTAACTAAGTTTATATTGAGGTTCCACCACTGTCGAGTAATGAAGAATGACGACATTCCTAATTTTACTCCATGATTAGCCATGTTATACCTAAGAATTTCAAGAATACCAAGAATTCCTTGAAGCTGGATGTTTAAGGCGATTGCGGAAGGAAAACGGAGAAGTGGTATAGTATAATTCTGTCAATATAAACAAATGGACGACGAGATAGCTGTCTTCAAAGAAGACATACATGAAGCAAAGGCATCTTGTCTTTTATCAGATCGCAACCAGGTCACGTCTTATTATGGTCAGTCAAAAAATAAAAAGCACAAATTAATTTTGCATTTTTATTAAACAGTTTTTATAGAAATTGGCATCCAAAAGTGGCAGTGTTTAAAACTAATTAAATTTTAATTGTTCATTTAGACAGATTTTTTTTTGTCAACTTTGACAATTAAATAAAAGAACGAGTATATTGAATATTAATTAACATATAATCGTTTGATTTATTAATGCTCTTTTTTTGCGCCATTTCCGTATATAATTCATTCCATTCAATAAATATATCATGCCACATGAATAATGTTTATTATTATTTTATCAGGTAATTGTTGTCATTCTGAATAGTAATCAAATATACTCAGTTTCATACAAATCATTTATTTGTCATATTTGAGGCAAATTCTTCAATCAAATATTTAAGCTGACAATGGAAAATTTGAGTTTAATGCAACCGCAAATTATATTAAATATAAATAAATATTTTACATGCACGAACATTTTAATTGATTTTGCTTATACGTTTGATGAATGCACAAAAAACAAACACTTAATTATAATTATCACGATACAATTTTTAAATAAATTCTTAACTTGGTACCAGAAAAAAAAGCCAAAAAAAATTCAATGATTGATTTTGTTTTTGTTTATTGATTGTTTTATTGTAATTAATTGGGAAAATACTAAGTAGTATTTGAACAATTTTTGATTCATTTATTTATGACGTTGACCTTAACCCTATTCCTATTTTTTTTCTGTGCTTTGTAACAACTACGAAATACAGGTCTACTATATTTCTTCCTAGTCAGTGTTACAGGCCAGTTAAGAAGAATCAGATGCAAAAAAATTCCTTCCGGTTCATGTTAAGGTAGGTAAAGAATCGATTTTTTGAAAATTCACTTTTTTTTCGTTCTTAAGCCATCGTTAAAAAATTTGAATGTATATATAAGCCGTATGTTTTTTTAAAATTGCAATAAAAAATTTATAATATTATAATATAACTTTAAGAATTTTGGGCGCCATATTTGTTAAATTTTTCACTTTTATTTTCCTTTTTGTGTCTGCTACTGTTTGTCTAAAACTTTCAAGGCAACTTTGAATTTGCCTGATGATTTAATTGAAGTTTTTATTTGAATTCTTTTCGTAGAACAGACCATAGTTAAACAGTTTTGGCATAATTAAGTTCCCGCACTTTGTAGTTTCTGTAAATATTTAGTGATAAAATAGTAGACCATATGGGCCCCAACAAGATTAAAAAGCTTTCACGCTTAGCTATTTCAAATTTGGTGTTAATTTATTTAATTTGATTTTAACGTTTTCTGGTAGGGGAGTTTTTTGTATATTAGCGAAGACACCAACCGAAAAAGCTCTGCCTTGGCTGTTAAGCAGTTTACACAACCCATAAAGCTTTTTCGAACACTTAACTTTAAAGCACTGTACAAACGAACATTGCTATGTTAACTTAACATAGCTTGACTAATTAAAGTAGCATAAGATAAAAACGAATGTAATAAATTGGCCTAAAGCAAAAGATTGGTAAGAAATAATAATGTAAGAAAAAACCTGTAGTTCTAAGGTAACTCAGTGTTTTTATTAAGCCGAATTTAAACTGAAAGTTAATCAGACAGTTTTAGTTTACTGCTCACATGCATCCACAGATAGGTAATGGAAAAGCAAAGCCATGAGGGAACTAAACTTTTTTTTCGGCTATAAAAACTGTTGCGGTATAGTGAAGGGCGGTAGCGCTTCTAGAGAACGGAGAAGATATCGACATACTAAGCCGATAAACTTGATTTGATTCTTTTGGTAATATTTCCTAGCCCTTATAGTCTCTAAAATCATTTTTTTAAACGGGTACAAAGGTATTTTAAGAATTATTCGAAAGAATTTTTTTTCTCTAGCTTACATACTATTTAAAACCATTAATTGCCCAAAAATCATGAGATAATAAATAAAAACTGCATTTAAAAAAAGGTAAATTTTTACAAAAAAAAAAAGAAATATTTTTTTTTTCTTTTGGGATTTCCTTCTGACAGCATTAATATCCTATACATTCCTCTGACCAGGAATGACATATACAGTGCACGCGCGATAACGTGAATACTCCAAAAACGTGAACACCCCAAAACGTGAACAAATTTTTTTGGGCATTGACTCTAAAACGTGAACAAGTCGAGAAAGCTCTATAACATGAACAATAAAAGTTTCAAGTTTCAATTGAGCTCAAATAATTCTGAACTTGGGGATTCCCCTAATAGTAAATTATGTTTTTTGTTTGGAAATTCTGGCCTAGCATAGAGCGTTTTGTCTTTGTCTTGTCTATATCTGTCGGGAGCAGCAGCTATGCAGAATAAAAATTAGTTGTAAAAACCCTGTGTGTTTTTTATGGTTTTTTACAAAAAGGATCAAGTGTGACGTGCTTAGCGAAAAAATACAATGTTGCTAAATCAACAATTTGTGGCATTAAAAAAAAAGAAAAAATTATTTTAAAATGCGTAAACGACACATTTTCTGGGCCTGGAAACAGAAAAACTTTGCGGTCCTTAGAGCTGCCCAAAATGGAGAAAGCTCTTTATCGTTGGTTTATTCGCATGCGAAGTAAGAATTGGCCAGTAAGTGCTTTAATGCTGAAGGAAAAAGCAAAAACATTGCATTCAAAGTTAAAGTGATGGATGGCTTCAAAGATTTAAAAAAAGATACGGCGTTCGACTTCTTCAAATATCAGGCTAAAAACTATCTTCGCAGCCTCAGCTAGTCGAACCGTTTAAAGAAAAACTTAAAGCTACAATGGCTGAATTAGAGTCGTGCAAAGATCAGCTTTATAATAATGATGAGTCAGGCTTATTCTGGAAACTTCTGTCGGAGAAGCAGCGATTCACGTTCTTGTGTTGCTCAAACGCTACAGGATCTCATAAGTTAAAACTGTTGATAATTGGAAAGGCGAAGAATCCACGCTGTTTTAAAACTTCCAGTGCTCCACCGACTACAAAAGCTCAAAATCCGCCTGGATGACGCGGAATATTTTCAAAGATTGGTTTCTTGAATCATTTGTTCCCCAGGTGAAGGTTCCTTTTAAATTTTGTATACATTTTTCTAAAATTAGGTTTTTTTAAGGTGAAATCTTTTTTAAAAGAAAAAAAATTGCCAATTAAAGCTCTTCTCCTTATCGACAACGCTCCTTCCCATCCAAATGAAGCTGAACTGACAACGGAAGATGGGCAAATTTGTGCAATGTTTATTCCACCAAACGTTACTCCACTAATTCAACCGATGGATCAGAATGCAATAAAAATCACGAAGCTGCACTACAGAAACAGCCTTCTAGCTTCAATAGCAGCGACGCAATCTGATTTGATCCTATCGTTGAAGAAAATAACATTGAACAAAGCTATAAATCTTTTGGACACCGCTTGGAGTCGTGTCGGCGAAGAAACCCTAGCTAGTAGGTGTTGGAACAATTGCTTACATTTTGCGGGAAACGATGATGATCCCGAAGATGGTATGCCGTTGGCCTTTTTAAAAGAAAAATGGGGAGCTGAACTTCGCTCCTTGATGTGCACCACCGTCGATCTTCTTCACAGTTTAAGTGCTGAGGTTTGTTCTTGTACGCAGACATGCACAAAGTAATTCAAAGTTATTGTAAATTTTGTTCTTATTAACAATTTCAGAGGGAATGTACGCTATAACAGTTCAGGAATGGAACAATGATATGAAGTTAACATTGCGGATAAAAACATTAAAAAGGGGGAAAAAAAAAAAAAAAAAACCAAAAAAAAAAAACCAATTTAAAGGGACAGGGAAAAAAAAAAAAAAAAAAAAAAAAAAAAAAATAAAAAAAAAAAAAAAGGGAGAAAAGGAAAAAAAGAAAAAAAAAAAAAAAAAAAAAAAAAAAAAAAAAAAAAAAAAAAAAATAAATTAAATAAAAAAAAAAAAAAAAAAAAAAAAAAAAAAAAAAATTTTTTATAAAAATTTTTAAATTTTCTCAAATTAATATGTACCTATACAAAACAACAATAAAATTTGAATTTAAACGAGAGAATTTACTTGATACTTGTTTGGTATTTGAAAACGTGAACACTTTTGTTAACGTGAACTCCCATGGTTTTAATTAGGTCACGTTATCGAGCGTGCGCTGTATTATGTATTCAATTTTTGCTTTTTTTTTCTAAATTGTGATATGTACTGTATGTCAAAGAATAAAAATGTACCCTAAGGTACGCTGTATAGGTATAGCTGTCATAGAAGTGTTTTGAGCACCTTGAAAAAGCCAAAAGTTGTAGAAACCAAATTTGGCATTTGCACTAGATTTGTAAGATTCCAAAATTTTATTAAAATCGGTTGAAAGCCGCCCATCGTTAAAAAAAAGTTTTCAGGGCATAATAGTTTTGTTTTTGTTGATATGGAAACCCAATTTGGCGTAGGGAAATTTTTAAAGTTAGCTGTGTACGTTTAATTTTCATTTGTTTATGAAGATATCGTAACTAGATCCGGCATACCAAAGTTTTTTAGATTATAGGGTATATCAAAGTCGTCCGTGGCCGACTTCAACGAACGCCAATATTTCATTTTTTTATTAGTTACTATTTTCGAGTGTCTCCGAATCGAGTTTTTTTTCAATGAGGTCTAATAGTATATTAAGAAAGGTTTAAGGTAAATAATCTTAAGACTTACGCGTAGAAATGACAATACTACTCTATTGATAATCAGATAATTATATATATATATTTTCTGAATTACAACTGATAATTCCACGAACACAAATCTTTCATTGATAATTTGTCTATCGAATTTAAAGATAATAATTCTTGTTCTTGCTGCTTTTTTTTAGCGATAAAGTGAAATAGTTATGACTAAACCGCAACACGTTGACCAGTTACCAAAATTTTTCACTTAGCTTTTTAGCTGATATTAACAGACCCATTTTTTTAAGTGCAAAATGATTCGAACAAATTAGATTAAAAATTGTCTACGTCACAGTAACCGACTTCGACACACTTTACCATCGGATGCAGCACTCTACTCTACACCCCAGCATATAAGAACTTTGGTAGTTGCTTTTCCTGATCAGTACTTTTCTAAGGAAAAGTTAATTTTTAGACGATGCAAAAATGTTATCTATGCAGCTTTCGGAAATTCAAAGTGTTATAATTGTGGTTTTCAACTCAAATTAAAAAATCTTGTGAAAAATGTCGTTGAAGAAACGTTGAAAAAAATAACACAACTTAGTTGAAGTGGTATTGCCAAATGGTGAATATAATTTTCTTTATTGGGCTTAAATGAGTCTATATACCAAATATCCCTCCTGGCATATTAAAACATTTACGTATCTCTCTATTTCCCTGTTATGTAAAAGAAATCTTTTGTCGCCGTCATGCGACATCGTCATCATAAAATTTTCTGTTTAGATCAGTGGTCGGCACAGCCCCATCCCATGGGCCTATGGTTCACAAGTACTGTGTTGTACACGAAACGCATGCATGTGTGCGTGATTTTTGTACTGAAATTTTCTCAGCCGATTCTCTGGCAGCAGACACGAAGTTGCTTGTGCATGACTTCGGCTCTTGCTTAGAGAGCGTGCTTGCTTTTTTACTCTCACAAAACTAAAGCGCTCCAGCATTAGTATGCCGTGGCTTTGGTGCTGTGTGGTAGAAAAACCAAAATCAGTTTATGTTTAGTTGGCTACAAGCTTAGATCTTATTTGTGACAATTGGAGGCAACATCAGAAAAATATGCATAACTTTCTCATTTATAGGAATCACAATTTTATTTTTTTCGTAGAACCACGCTCATAAATTGTTATCATTCTAATTGGCAAATCACTATTATTATTACTAAAAAATTTAATAATAAAAAAACTCAAGTTTTTTTTCGAAATCTCAAAATGTTATCTTCCATTGAAAAAAAAGTTTAAATATTTTTATTCGCTTACGAGATATGGCGTGTCAAAAAAATCTATTTTTATGTTTTAAATTCAACCAATTCAAGTAGATCTATTTAAAATGTAATTGATTTCACTTATTCTCGAACAAAGATATTACGCTCTCTAATTTAAAATCAAATATTTTGTCTGTAGCGCCCTAGTAATTATAAATATTTAATAAATACTTTTATAAAAGTTATAAGTAAGCAATTTTTTAAAGTTTCAAATTATAATTAAAAAAAAAATTCGCTTGGGGAAAAGGAGAGAAGACGTCGACTAAGTGCCGAAAGTTTTATTTTCTAAGAGAGCACTGTTTTTGGTAAAGCTTTCATGCTTTCCAAAATCAGATACAACTGGTAGTCTGACTTGTCTATAGCGACTTATAACGAAATTATTTTTTCCCAATACATACATTAGTTTGAAGGTAATCTAGCCATTAACTCTATGAGTAACGCAAGCAAAAATAACTTTTATTAATTATAATTTAAAACTATAATGTTCATATTACGTCATCTGTTTTAGATAGTAAACTTGTTTAAAATGGCGTTTAGCTTAAAAACAAATTTTAAATTAAAATTGTATTACCATAATGACTTATATTGTTGTATGCATATTATAACATAAGTAGATAGCTCGAATAAAGAGAGCTTATCACTTTATTATTTATAGAAGCTGAAAATCTTTACATACTACAAAATAAAAGATAAGGTTAGAAATTCACTTTATTAAAAGTTGCGATTATTCGTTATTCCTCAGTCAGTGTACAACGTCCGTCGCGATGAGTTTTGCTTTGATATTCTTCAGCTCGCTATTGAGCTTCGTGGTGGGCTATCTATATCAGGCCTACAGCTACTGGGAGAATCGTGGTATACCCCAACTGAGGGGACATTTTCTCTTTGGTACATTATTCAAGATTAAATCGCTGCATCTCAGTGAGCTGCTACAGGAAACTTACGATACCTGCAAGGGTCATGGCAAAATAGCTGGCACTTATGTCTTTACCAAGCCCATAGCTGTGGTAACAGATTTGGATTTGGCCAAGGCTATACTTATTAAGGATTTTAGCAACTTTGTTAATCGCTCGGATATGACCAAACGTAAGGATGAGCCGCTGTCAGGACATTTATTTAGTCTGCATGACGAGGAGTGGCGTCATATGCGCACCAAGCTAACGCCCACCTTTACCAGCGGCAAGATGAAGTACATGTTTAATACAGTCGCGGATGTGGCTAAGCAGCTGGAGAGCACTTTTCAGCAGGAAGTGTCTCAGAGCGGAGCTGTGCTGGAACTGCACGATCTATTGGGACGCTATACGACAGATGTTATTGGCAGCTGCGCCTTTGGCATAGAGTGCAATAGTTTGAAAGATCCGCAGGCAGAGTTCAGAGTCATGGGACGCAAGATGTTCAAGCGTAAAAACAATTTGAGAGTACGTTTTCGAATCTTTACGATTACATATGTGCGTCTATTGACGAAACTAGGATTTCGTGTGGCCAGATCAGAATTGACAGCGTTTTTCATGCGCATAGTTAAAGAAACTGTGGAGGCGCGTGAGAAGCAGGGCATTAAAAGAAATGATTTTATGGATCTATTAATGGATCTCAAGAACACTGCCGGAGATGGTGGTTTAACTTTGGAAGAACTGGCAGCGCAGGTATTTGTGTTCTTTGTGGCTGGCTTTGAGACTAGTTCGAGCAATCTTAGTTATGGATTGTTTGAGCTGGCCCGTAACCAGCGGGTGCAGCAAAAGTTAAGAGCAGAGATACTAAGCGTGCTGGAGAAGCACAAAGAACTGACATACGAGGCTATGATGGAAATGACGTATTTGGACCAAGTGGTGAATGGTGAGTAAACAAAAGCGTATTAGAGATAAGGGCAGTTAAAAAATAAACAAAGTTTTTGTGCTGGTCATGATATGAGGGAGCTTTAATCAGTTTCAAAGTCTGATAGTTTTTATGACGTGTCAATAGTAGATAAAGAAGTTACACTTACCCAATTATGCATAGTATCTTTGTAGATAATATGTACATTGAAAACATTAAGTTTCGTATCTGTAAAAGAAAATGAGAATGTAAGTTAACAGAGATATTAACAGCTGTGCTTTGCTAATGAAATCGATGAAATGTAATTCTTTGCGTGCTAGCTGCTTATAAGTATAGCATACCATAAGGGCAGTTTTATACGTCAGCTATGTTTCTAATTTTTAATACAACTCTGGTCTTGTCAAGTATCATTACTTAACAAACTACAGTACAAGGGACGCCGAATGCTTAGGTCGGCCAAATGAGGTCGTCACGCCAGAAATTGATGAAATTCAAAAGCTCGAAATAATACAGGATGATCGGAAATAAGAGAAAAATTAGCTGTCAGTTCCTCAGCCGAATGGTTACACTATATTTCTCATGATTATTTGGGCATGACAGACCATGTCCGCCGCGATCGCTAAACATCGCCCACAAGCCCAACCACAAACATTATGGCAAAGATTCAGGAATTGGACATTGAATTGTTGTACGAGCCACTATAGACCCTACCGACTGTTTGCTTAATCCGAACCTTAAGAAATATTTTGACGGTATAACACTCGTATAAGGAATAATTTCAAATAAATCAATAAAATTGTATAACGAAAATAAAGTAAACCAGGTTTTGGGGGATAAAAAAACGCGAAAAAAAAAGTATCTTATCTTACATTTTTTGTTCTTGTCTAACACTGCTACACAAAAAATAACTGGCTGTCGGATCCATAGGTCAGCATATGTTTCCTCAATGTTTTTATGGAGTTTTTTGACGTGCTAGGGCATTTAAGACGTCGAATCTAAATCAAAAAAAAAAACACCATAAAATGAGTTATTTTGGTATTTCCCTGACTTGATAGAGTTTACCAGAATTTGAATTCTGCGGCCCCAAAAACCCATAAAAAACAACTCCAGACTACCGGAATTAGATATTTTGAGGTTATGATAGAACCTGGAGCCGTTGGGTCAAATCTGTTAGCGGAATTCAGCACTTCGAAATACATTGGAAAACATTCCCAAGATCACAACACTTTTTTATGGTGGCAGTGTTATCAATATTCAAAATC
This sequence comes from Chymomyza costata, assembly GCA_018150985.1. Taxonomy (NCBI): domain Eukaryota; kingdom Metazoa; phylum Arthropoda; class Insecta; order Diptera; family Drosophilidae; genus Chymomyza; species Chymomyza costata. The sequence continues at coordinate 933,583 of JAECWU010000257.1, forward strand.
AAATGTACACTGCGAGAAATTAAGTTTTGACATTTGGATGCCAAAACGCTTGAGTAAGGAAGAAAAGAGGAAAAGTTTTTTCCCTAGGCTAACTAAATTCTAAAAATAAAACTTCAAAAATTTAAAAAAAAAGATAAAATAATAAAAATAAATCAAATAAAAACTGGAGAAATGGTGGACACTATGTATCAAGCTAACAAAAATATGCAAAAACTAATTGGCGAAAAAAAAAGTATCTCAAAAGTCACTGCATTCTGCCGTCGTAGAAAAAATATGGTATTCGAAGTTACGTTTTTTACGGCGTGTTTTGGTACACAAAATTGTTTAAAAGCATCGTATTCTGAAAACTTTCCTTCAGAGTCACTACTACCTTGATCAAAAATTTTCCGGAAATCATCACCGTGTTGCGCTCTTAGTCACCCGATTTAATGTCTCTTTTTTTTCTTAAATTGCCACATCTCTCATTGACATTCTATCCTTTGGCCAGCGCTTGATCCAATCCAAAATTTGTTATAATCGGCTTGCGGTATGGCCATCACAACGATCTTCGATTTTTCCATGCCCTCATCTCGGGTGCCGTAACGCGTTCCACGGAGCGGTTTCTTGATTTGACTAAATAAGAAAAAAATCGCAGGGAGCCAAATCAGGTGAATTCGTTAGTTATTGGATGGTATTGGTTCCGTTTTAAGCCAAATGGTCACGGATAACGATGGCATTTTATTTTTAAATTGTAAAAAATCGAAAGCACGTACATCGCAGATGTTCTAAATACGGCGTCACTTTTACAAACGTCAAACTATCAAGCTGAAAAATTCATAGAATGTTAAACAGATTTAATTTAAGAAGAAAAAAAAGAGATGATTAAATTCTTTTTGCCTTTTTTAAACTCCACCATAGTCATATACTAAAAAAAAAAAATCACCTAAAAAGTGTAAAATTTTTGGACAGCAACATACAAAGGGTTAATCGTGAAATGTTATTTTACATTAAATTGTACATAGCTATAACAGCATGATTCGTACAACCTAAAAGTTAAGTTATGATAACAGAAACTATAAGCTGTTATAAAAAAAGATAGTAGTTTTAGAAATAAAACCCCCATTTTTAGAGTTAGGCTGAATATTCTTATCACAAAAACAACTGTCAGCCAAGTTATGCAGACTTTCGATCAAAATACAAAAACAGCTGTTTATGAAAAGTAATACTAGTAGCTTACAAACGGCGTCTGAAAAGTGAGACGCAGACAAGTTGCTTATCTCTTATTGAAACTGAAAGTAAACAATGCGTGGTGATTCACACCCGAGAGTTCCCACACACTCAAAACACATAGCTCAGCAATATTTGTACAAGTTCTTATAAACGTTATCTGCAATATCAACACTATGTTTCTTTTTTCTCTTTCTAGAAACCCTACGCAAATATCCCGCTCTGGCATCACTCACTCGCCAAGCTGCGGCGGATTATAAGCTGCCTGATGTGGAGGATGATATCGTATTGGAACGCGGCACAAATGTGCACATACCTGTGCTGGCCATACACTATGATCCCGATATCTATGACGAACCACAAGAATTTCGACCGGAACGTTTTGAGCCCTCACTCTGGCAGCAGCGTCATCCCATGGCCTTCTTGGGCTTTGGTGATGGACCACGCAACTGCATTGGTTCACGTTTCGGACGCATGCAAGTTAAGGTGGCACTTATTACGCTGCTGCGTTCATATCGCTTTAGTCCCGCACCCGATTCACCCGAAAAGTTGGCCATAGGCAAAGGCAATTTCATACTCTTGCCGGAAGATGGCGTTAGAGTGCACGTGGAGCCTCTATAGCAGACAGACAGACGGAGCTTGGTTACAAGACGCGACGTTGTCGGGGTAATACGGTAACTTTGCACTTAAGATGAAACTGTAAACAAAGCATATTGAATAAACATTTGAGAGAAGACGAATTTCTACGAAAGACCGGAGGAAGTTGTGCCATTGTGCAACCAAAAACCAACAGCCAATGGGTCTGTTAGCTTCCGAGTTTAGACATCAGCACAAAATTCAATTAAATTGACTCGTTTGGCGGTCGATTGAAAGCCAAACCAAAATTTATAGGTGCCACAAAGCTGCCGCCTACGTAGCCAACTCACTCAGCCATGGGGCAAGTCGACACCACTAACATTAAATCACACAAATGACACACACACACAGAAATACACACAGAGACATTAGAACCAACTACCCGTACTGTGTGTGTGTGTGTGTGTGTGTCAGCTAACCATATACCAATGTATGGATGATGGTGCAGTTTCATGCACTGTTTCGGCCACTGCTCCATGTCCATCCATCCATCCATTTGTCCAAGTATGCTGCGGTCCGTTGACGAACCATAAGCTCAATTATTGCTCTGCCATCCAATATCAGTACGGGTAGTGGGTGTGGTGTGATGTGGAATGCTGTGTGCTGAGCCAGAGGTATGCATTATGTGCACTAGCATAAATCCAAACATTTACAATATTTTGCTAATTAGCAAAATATGTGTGAATAATGAATGCGCCTAGTGTGCCACACACTCCTACGCACGCACTCACATACACACAGGTGTCATATTAAATTTATGACAAAATGGCTGGCAAAAACCCACACACTCATATTTTACATATATGCATATATCTGCAATCGATTACAACGATTAGTCAAGTTTATGGCAATGAGGTTTGTGTCTTAACTAGACCAGACAAGAAGTGTTACTGGAAGAAGGAGCTCAAAGTTACGTCTTGGTCTGCAAACAAGGCTCTTACAAGTGTCTCTTTTTGATTCGGTGAAAACAGACAGTTTTGGGGTTAAGTAAAAACTGCAACAAGGGCGTGGTCTCTTCATCTTATTTTAGACTTGCAGCCATCTTACGACAGGAATTGAAAAGGGGCTGTATTTCCACAATTTTAAAGTAACAGTTGAAAAAAACGTAAAATACTACCTAAACATACTACCTGGTTCAAAAAGTTCACGGATTCATCACTTTGGGGCGCTCTAAGTCACCCGATTTGATGTCTCTTTTTTTAAGTTTAAATTGCCACATCAGTCATTGACATTCGACGATTTTAGTAGACCGAGTTCCGATAGTCTCAGTGCAAAAAGCATAAGGATAGCTTAGCTTGTAGAGTGCTCGCTTTAAAACCTTCAGTTGGGTCGAGTCCCAGTCGAAACAAATTTTGGTTTAATTTTTTTTTGTTTTATTTTAACAGCCACAAATAAAACCGTGTCCTTCTTGCAGTCTCGACTTGTTCAATATTGAATAAAAATCATAAAATGATACGCATAATTCAGTTTATAAACATCTCCCCGTCTTGAGAGTCTTAGGTTTTTGTTGACATTCACATTTAATGAATTCAAAACTATTGAAACTTTCTTTTGATCCGATACATAATAAATAAATTATTAGAAAATTCAAGTACAACAGTCGCCTCGGAAGGCGGTTTGAGCCCAAAACCCTTCCCTGTTTAATCCGCTACTGCCCCCTTCATAAAATGCAGCAAAATTTGAAGTGCATAATTCTGACACTTCTGAACGAGAAGGAGTTCGAAAATGAAATGTATTTTTAAAAGCTCGAAAACTATAGTTTAATATGGTTACATACATAGGGGTCCTTAACATGCACCTAAAAATAATTGTTTAAAATAGTTCTTTCAAATTTACATATTTTTTGTGGATCAGAAGTTTTGGGGTTTTGAAATTAAAAATATGGACGGCATAAAACAAGGTGGGAGCGACTGATCAGTGGTTTAGTCAAGTTTTAAGTAATGCATTTGTGTCTAACCTAAACGACAATAAGCACTTCTAGATGGAGAGCTTAAAACCAAGTCTAATTTATGTTGGTTGCTAGAGTTTTGTAGAGTTCAAAATAGGGGCCTTGACTCCTAGGTTTATAATAACTATTAGGGTTGGTCAATTTGTTTGCCGATTCGTGTTTTTTTTTTTTGACACAGGTCGTTTAACCTAATTTTCTACGCCGAACATCACCAACGAATGGGTCTCAGCGATGACATGATCCAGGATCGGAATGCCTGCAGACGAATGCTGAGACCGCATACCCACACCACACGAGGAGCATAAGCGAGTCCGAAAGGAGGTAAACAAGGGTTTGGGAGAAGAAGAAGAAGAACATTTGGGCAACTAAAAATTTGGATTGTAATACGAGAAAGTCAAATATTTCTCAATTTTCCCAAGAAATTCGTAATTTTTCTCGAAAAATAAGCGAAAAATGGCAAAATATGCATAAAACGCCTTGTGGCGGCACTCAAAAGTAAGTATAAACATCAAAAATGAATTCCATGACTCCAAAACCCCCACTAACGCATAAAAAGGTGAAAAGTTTTGGTTTAAAAATCCAAATCTAATTTTAAAAATCTGCAGGCTCGAAATTTAACATAGATCTATGGTTTCTTTGGCAAAGTTACTTAGAATTGTCCGTAGAATACTCCTTTTGCCTTTTTTGGCTCCAAACAAATTGACCCACCCTAATAACTATAGTCTTATTATTATTCTCTCCCTCATAGGCTCACGAAAGTGATTTGTTCAGCGCCCCAACCGTCAAACAAAATGTTCTTCCATAGTGGCATCCAATATCTTAATCTCCAAAAATCTCAACTACTATACATTGAACTTGCTAGAGAGCTGACTGATTTCATTTTCAAAAGCTGCCCAATTTTTATACAGAACTGGATATATACGTATGTCAACGATAAATGGAATTTTCTGCGGTATATAAGTTAGAGAGGCATTCTAAATTAAAAAGTTATTATGGAAGCAAATTTTTTTAACTTAATCTGCATGGTATGAATAAAGCGTATCAGCTTAAGTAACATGCCTATGCCAAATTTTGTCACTAAACAAGCATTTAGCAAACTAATAGTACCCTTAAAACTGTGGATACATCTGGTTGGATTCACAACATAAAAATAAATTTATTTGTTTTACTTTAAACAGATTACTCTTTATACTTCAGACAATATTTTTGCACAACCACAAAATGCCAACAAGCGAAAAAATTTAAAGAATAATAAATTGATATGAAAACATTTGTCTTTACGAAATTAAAACGAAAAGCTGGCATAAATTAACTGAAGCTAGGCGAAAAAGACAGGAATATAAAATTAATAAAACATATAAAGTTAATATAAAAATTAACTTACTTTTTAATTATTGCTAAATCCTCAATAAAAAAAACGACACAATTCCCGAACAACATCAATAAGCATAAGTAGGAATCCACAAAAAATAATTATTGCCGATAGCACTTCGTCGAAAACTTCCATTTTGATGCATTAAATCAATCGCTTTACGGTGTAAGAGCAGACTTTTGTGTTGCACTATGTATTACACTGCCCACCGAAAGTACGATAGCACTGCACTTAAAAGACCGACTTCACAATGAGACACTTAAACTTCAACTGATTGAAAAACTTAAAACAGTGTAAAGCTAAGCCTAACCATTAGATTTGTCATGTAGAGTTTGCACTGTGGAGAGTTGAGCGTCAGAGAATAAGCTGAGCTCAGCTGTTTGAAGGATGCTCTCTGCTGCTCTGAATTTATGATCCAAAGTTGAAGCGGACTCTGAGCGCAAAAGAGAGCGACTCTGATTTACAGTTAATAAAGGCGGGGCTTAAATTTAGTTATAAACTTTAATGGCCTGCTGTGAGCCCTCGCCTCATTTTTATGAGAGAGCTTTCCAGAACTTTCCGATTTATTATTGTACAGACGAATTGTTTTGTGATCTCCAAATCGCTGCCGATCTTTTCAAACTTAAGGGGAACAGATTTAGCCAAAATGTATTTGGCACAAAATATTTGGTTACTTAAAAAACATTTTATTAATTAATTAATTCATTTAATTTTTGATTTAATTTTATTTCCATGGCGTTAGTATTAAGTTTTATACAGTCAAAATAAATAGTTGGCCTTCGGTAGCGTAGTGGCAGCGTACTTGCTTTAGCAAACCGAAGGTCGGTGGTTCGAGTCCCCGCAGTAGCACTGGCACTTACATTTGCCTAGCACTGGCATCGCTATCTCAAAGACGCTATTTGCCCAAGAAAATCTCTATTAATTGAAGATACCGCCGGTCGGATTCGGCGATAAAACTTGTAGGTCCCTGTAGTTATTAGTAGTTATTAGTAAAGATCCCCATGCACCGCCCAGGTGCGACTGACAAAAATTGTCAGTCAGGGAATTATAATTATAAATAAGTATAATATATATACAGTTTAGCTGAGTTCTAGCGTTTTAACTGAAAAATATGTTAACAATACATACAAAGGTCGGCTGTTGTAACTCGGTAGCGGGTTGTGAAGGCCACCTAAGTCAGTGAGTAACAATAACAAAATATCAAATTAGTTAGGAAAATTGGAAAAAATACCTACAATTGAAAATTTATGAAAAAATTGTATTGCAGTTGAGGCGGTGTCCGACAGTCGAATACCCTTTTCCGAATAAAATTATATTCAGCAAAGTTTAAGATAGAGAGAGGCAAGAAAATGGAATGGCCTAGACTTCGGTCACTCTAGGATTCTTAATTCCTGATGGTACGGACTACTGCTTCCCTCAGAAACACTTTTTAACAGCGTTCGAAACACATTTTCCATCCAGGGAAGAATGGAATGTTGGCATACCGGGCCCAAGTGGCTCAATAAAAATCTTCACAGACGGTTCTAAGTTAGACGATCGCGTTGGCGGAGGCGTCTACATTGAGGAACACAACGTAAGAATATCTTTTAGGCTTCCAGATCACTGCAGTGTCTTTCAGGCTGAAGTCACAGCAATTCAAGAAGCCGCTTCGATAATTAAAAACCTACCAATAGGTAGCAACAATATCTGAATTTACTCAGATAGCCAGGCGGCTATTAAGTCTCTCGCCTCCATGACATCATGCATGAAGTCACTGAACAACTGTCGCTCATCTCTGGAGGAGATGGCAGAACAGTTTCCGATTCACCTCATCTGGGTCCCAGGACACAGGGATATTGAGGGCAATTGTATTGCGGATGAACTGGCAAGAAGAGGAACTACCAGCATCCTCCTTCAGGACACGGAGCATCTGGGTATACCTATGGCCAGCTGTAAATTGAGCATTAAGAACCACTTTGTTCTAGCTGCTAATCAAGCGTGGAATCGGATATCGAACACGTGTAGAATCTCACGGCAGACATGGCCGGTATACTGCAAAAGGAGAACAAAGCAACTTTGCGATTTAAATAGAGCTCAGTGTTCGACAGTAATCCGGGCAATTACCGGACACTGGCTGGTGGGTATCCATGCATTAAGGCTCAATGCACCTCACAATGATTTCTGTAGAAGTTGTGGTGATGAAGAGGAGCTGGAGACGGTAGAGCACTTATTCTGTCACTGCCCTGGGTTGTGTAAGACAAAGCTCCGATTCCTAAAATCATACGTCTTTAATGACCTATCTCAGCTCTCGGAAAAGAGTCCAAGAAGCCTCTTGAGGTTTATTAAAGCCACCGGATGGGCGTGATTTTGAAAAAATTTAGAGGACCTCCTGAGTGGGGGAAGGGTGGTGTAAGGCCCATCCAGCGGTATCACAACGGGCCAATTCTCTGGCCTAAGTGAGTTGGGACGTTAATTGTAATATTTTTGTTTCTTTTTGTTTGCCAAATATATTTCCATAACTTCCGAACTTTTTGTGTCTTATTTTGATCGAATTAATCAACCGCTTACCGAGGTTATGATAAACATTTTGATACCAAAACAACTTATGGTCTGCGACATTCGTTTTCCAATGAGTCAGTAGAAAATACTTTCTGTTTAAAAACACATCTTGCCAAATAGCTTTAAGCTAAAACATTTGTTCGATACTTCTCTTGTCTTATTTTCGATTTTAGTGCTAGTGTTTTGATACTTTCAAGTTACTTGTTTCTTCTTTTAAACTTTCTAAAAGAAATAAATAAATTTATATTCTGTAACAAAAAGTTTTCTAGCCCTGAGAAGGTAATTTTTAACAAAAATTTTTCGGATTACGAAGGTTGATGGTAGGGACATTTAGTACTCACAAATATTATTGATTGAAGACTTTCCGTCGGGCCATTTTCACGAAAATCAGAAGAGTTAAAGTTCTTCGCATTTATTCAATTTTTTAACATCTGTCAGTTTCCCAACAATTAGATTTTTAGTGAATTTTCTTTTTAACCAAATTATTGGAAGCAGGCAGTTCTTTATGTATAACTGGTATTTAATTTGGTGTAAAAAAAAGAAGCTTTGAAATGTGTAACTCACTGGAGCACAATCAATCCTGACATTTTTGTTTTACTTATAAAATTTGCTGATTTTTATCAGACAATTTGCAAATTAAAATACATTAATCCAGAGAAGGAATTCCAATCCTGTATCATAAGGAGCGCTACCACCAAGACAATTGATATTGAAAAAACATTACTGAGAATGAGTCGAGATTTGCCACAAAACTTTCAAATCGGCATACAAAAGAAACAAACAACATCCGATCCGAATTATGGTGGCTGTGTCTTTGGTCTAGTCCAGTGGTCGGCACGTCCCAATCCCATGGGCCTATGGTTCACACGTACTGTGTTGTACACAAAACGCATGCAAGTGTGCGTGATTTATGTACTGAAATTCTCTCAGCCAATTCTCTAGCGTTGCCACGCTCTTGTTGCAAGCAACAGACACGAAGTTACTTGTGCATGACTTCGGCACTTGCTTAGAGCGTGCTTTTTGTGAGAGCGAAAAAACCACCCTCGTTGCTGTTATTGTGCATAAGCAAACGTACATATGTATATAAAGTTGACTTTGTGTTTAAGTCTAATCTAGTCTTTCTTTGTTTTTTTTTTTTAGTTTTTAGTTTTTCCTTCTCTCTTTCTACAGAAGCCTTTTTTTTATATAACTCTAAGATCATTTAACACAAGTAATGTTTTTGAAATTTTTGGATACAAATGCACGTCAAATTTACACACAACCTTAAGTTAAGACTGTAACACTTTATCTATTCCAAAAAGGATGCTTTTATATTATTGATACTGTAATTCTTGAGCGCCCATTTGGGACTATTCGAATATTTTTTAATGTATTTATGTTTAACTAGTGTTTGTTTTAGTTTTAAATTATATAATTTAAAAAAAATAAAAAAAATACATTAATAAAAAAAAGGTGTAACATTTCAAAAAAACTTACAAAGTGCATTTAAAATGATTTACATTACCAAACAAAATAAAAACTTTTAAGGAGTGTTCGTATTTCCGGGTAGCCTGTTTCTCGAAGACTCAGTGTGAAAGCAAATGAACTTTTGATAGAAGGTGCTTCTTACGCTCTGATACATCTGATATACTTTTGATTGTGACCTTTCCTTATCGAATTTAAGAACCTTAGGACACTTTTAAAAAAAAGCTTAATTCCTTAATTTTGTAGGAAATTGTTGGAGTTCTGTGCCTTGAAAAACGACGAAACCACATATTTGTAAAATATTTCAAAAATTTTTCTATTAAAATCGGTAGCAGACTTTATTGAGGTTTCAAAAAGTTTTTATTTGAACTTTTAAGTAAAAGCACCCACATTCCGAAGCAACAGTTTTTCAATAATTATATTCAAGCGCTTCAACGTAGAAGCTTTGCATATAATACCTATGAGTTGATGATCATTTAAAAACTAAGTCGCGTGAAAAAAAAAAAAATAGTAGTTGATTGAAACGAAGTTGATAAAATCTTTCCGAGTTCTTGTATACAAAAAAATTGGGCTGTAACAATTGGGATTATGGTAATTGCGACGAGATATAACGCTAGTTTTAAGTTTAACATATCACAAATATACTTAAATTTTGCTTTTCTTTATAAACTTATTATTTCCATATCACTCTAACACCAACTGTACACTAGTGCTGGACAAAATATCGATATCGATTTTAAAATTTTATGAGTGTGCTAAACTCCTCCAACATCGATATATAGAGATTTTAAACTTCGAAATCAAAATTAATTTCAAAATAACAATTTAAAAAAAAAAAACACTTACTCGTTTATTATGCCTAAAACCACCATCAAAAATCGGCACAAGTCACGAACAATATTAAGGAGTATTATCAGCAACCTTAAGAAAATAATTATTGCTGAGAGCAATATTTAAAAATCTTCATTTTAATGCATTAAATCACTTCAAGAGGTAAGAACAGACTTTTGTGATTCACTATTACACTGTTAACCGAAAGTACGACGGCACTGTACTTGATTTAAGCGACTTCACAATAAGAGACTTAAACATCAACTGATTGAAAGACTTTTAATAAAGTTAAGCTGAGCCTAAGCATTGGATGTGTCATGTAGAGTTTGCTCTATGGAGAGTTTAGCGAAAGAGAATAAGCTGAGCTCGGCTATTTATAAGCAGTGAGCCTGAAGTTGGGAGAAAAAATAAGCAAGTTTGAAAAAATATTGCCTAACAGCTAATAAAATACAAATTTTTTGTGAATTTTTAAATGAAATTAGAGATATGATCAATTATGTCAGCATCCTCGGGAATATTTCTCAGACACTTGCAATAAACCTTGTAAAGGGTCATCAATTTTGAGGTTTCATTTTTTTATAATGTAAAAAAAAAACCAAAAATTTCCAATGAATCGGAAAATCTTTATTATCAATGGAAAGAACCATTCTTGTCATTCACTTTTTAAAGATAATCCCTTTCAAATGTTGGCCGCAACTGCGCCGTAGCTCGTCCATGCAGAGGTTCCAATTTTTGATGACGCGTTCGAGCGTAATCAGCGGTATCTCGTGAAAAAGGCGGGTAATGCTTCAATCGTAGCTGACTTATCGACAAACACTTTCGACTTCACGTAGCCCCAAAGGAAGAAGCCTAACGGTATATCTTGGTGACCAATTCACCGGTCCGTGAAATTAATTGTTCACCTTGGTTCCATAAAATGGAATAAGCGCGCAAAAAACATTCTTTACAGAACGCGAATTTTCGTAATGTTATTGTACGAATTGTAAACGTTGTTCGGGCTTTAATCTTTCCAAGATCAAATGGCAATGAAAACTGAATAAAAAACAAATGGCAACTTGACAGTACTCACGCGTGATTTATCAAGAAAAGCCGTATTGAAAAAAAAAACCTCAAGATTGATGACCCTTTGCATACTCTCAAAGTTATACAAAATTTACCTCCAAAGAAATTGAAGTAGATATGCCCGGCCTTCAGTCCTTCTATCTATAAGAACGCCTAGATCTTGGAGATTGTAAAAGTTAGTATACCCAAACTTAGTATTCGGTCTCTTTGTATATTCAGTCAGATCAGCGAAGTCCCATTCCTCCTTCAAATAGTAAATAAATATTTTTCAACTAATACTAATCATCGGTATCCATCGTCAGTCCATAAATATCGAAGATAATCGTTATATGGTAGTTTAGAAGCCCAAATCCAAATTACTTCAGTAAGAAGACTAATGTGGATTTATCAATAAAAAATTATTTAACTTTTTTGGGTTACCATTCGCCAGCGCCATAGAACTCAAATTAGAAAATAAAAAATATATCATAAAGTACAATTTTCATATTATATAATCTTCCACCCATACCACATTTTTATTTGCGCTCTTATTGTCATGTCCGAGGAAGTGGGATGGATGACAGCTGAAGTAAGGTAAAGTATAAAAAAATATGTTGTGTTGAGCACTATGGGAATTATAGGTATGCTGAGTTGGTGCAGGGTATTTAATAGTCGACGCATTTCGACTATTATCGGTTGGTTTGATTTTTTTTTTGTTTTCACAATGCTTTGAACATTGCTCAAACTCTGCAAATATGTTTGTTTACGTTTATTTATTCAAAAAATATTTATTTATGCAGTCGCGATTTGCAGACCTTTGCATATATTTTTTTTCGATTTTTGTTTTAATCGCAATATATTGTATTTAGGGCTGCGAAATTTTTTCCTTTATTATAAAATAAACATTAACTCGTGTCACTTTGAAGGCACGAATCGTTTATACGTTGCTAAATATTTATTTTTTATGGACTTTTAATTGCCAATTTCCGCTGTACTAGTTGTCATAATTCACAACTTTTGTCTATTAAACGTCACCCTTTGCTTTGCATTAAGCCGTCATAGTATAATACGAAAATTTAGCCATAATTTATTGTAGCTGTGAGTTTATTTTTCAACCCCTCATGATGCACCCTTGGCCACCGTGGAGCATCTAACTAGCAGCCTTGCATGTTCAGCCACAATAACAAAACAACCTTTAACCCGCATACAGCTGTCGTCGTCCTCGTCTTTCACCAAGTCTCTTCCCAGACCATGTCGTCACCGCCGTCGCATCCAGCACAAAACGCGGAAGTGAGTGAAAAGCAATTATCAGGTGTCAAAAATTATATTAGCCAAAATGTTGGGGGCACGGGGAATAACAGGCTGCCTGCTAGGAAGTGCCGCAAAAGTTTCCAAGGAAGCGAAAGAAACTTGAAAGTTTGTTGGTGGCAAAGGGGTTAGTGAGTATTAGAGAGAGGAAGGAAGGGATTTAACCCTTTGCTTGGCTTATTTTTCGCATTTTTGCCAAAGAGTTTCAAAATGATTTGTGGCTCTAATGCATTGGCACGCAATGCATAGTTGAAGTTGAGAGAGCGTGAGGGAGAGAGAGCAAAAACAAGGTAGAGGGCAGTGGCGTGGTTGACTTTTTACAATGGGGGAGGTGGCTTGGCGGCATAGGAATATTTTTAATTTTCTTAGACAGAAATGTATATCGCCTATAAAAGCTAATATTTCTTTTTTTTTTAAAGTGCTTTGAAAGTATTTTCAAGGTGCTAGAAGTCATAAACTGAAATGATTGTTAATTTTAAATATATAGCAATTATATATTTATCCAATTACATGAATATTTTTGTTAGGACCCACACCTAATACAACATTTTAAACAATCTTTTGATGTTCTCTACTCGAAGGCAACGATAGCAGATCCCCGAAAAAAAATCCGATTTACAACACTGATCAAAAGTGACATCGTTGTCTTGTGGGGTACTCGTCGGTTTTTTTTTAATGTTATTTTCTAAAATATTTTTGATTATATTGTTAGATGAAGATCCACTTTTTTATCGGAAAATTGTGTTCAGCGACGCAGCTCATTTCTTGTTGAATAGATATGGGAACAAGCAAAATTGCCGTATTTGGTGCGAAGAGCAGCCAGAAGCATTGCAAGAACTGCCAATGCATCCCCAAAAAGTCACTGTTTGGTTTGGATCATTGGACCGTACCTTTTCAAAGACGACGTAGGCAGGAGCATTACTGTGAATGGCGAGCGCTACCGTGCGATCATTACAAACTTTTTTTTGCCCAAAATGGAAGAGCTGGACTTGCCTGACATGTGGTTTCAACAAGACGGAGCCACATGCCACAGCACGCGAAACAATGGCCCAATTGAGTAGCGAGTTTGGTGAACACTTTAATTCACGTTTTGGGTCGGTCAATTGGCCGCCTAGATCGTGCGACTTAACGCCTTTAGACTATTTTATGTGGGGCTATGTTAAGACTTATGTCTATAGCAACAAGTCCACAACGGTTGAAGCACTGGAAGCCAATATTGAAGAATTTATTCGTGAGATATCAGCCGATATGCTGAAGAGAGTATGCCAAAATTGAACCCAGCATATGAACCCTTTGAGGCGCAGCCGTGGTCAACATTTACATGAAATATCTTTAAACATTAAATTATATAGATCGTTCTATCGACTCAAATAAAAACTTCATACATTTTTCTGAATTTTATGTGCTTTTTTTTTTAAATAAAATCCGAAAGCTCTCAAAAATCACCCTTTATTCGCATCTGGCCAATCACCGCATCGAATGAAAATAAAATCGATTACTGAAAGCGACACAAGAGAAAGAAGACTCTTGTAGAGGCCCTAAGCTCCCAAAAGGAGTAACAAATTGGGAAAAAAATAAAAAATTTTAAATTAATTGATTCGGTTCCACAAATCGTACTTTCAAGAACGATAAGTGGCAAAAATTGTTTTGGACTTAAAAAATAAAACTATGACAGTTCGTAGAAAAACTAAAAATAAATACCTACGTGTATTTGTAAAAATTTATAATTTCTATTTCCAATTCTATAAATAAAAATAAAATTTCGTTTTTTTTTTTAAGCAAAAAAATATTATTTCAAACCTATAAATGGCAAAAAATTTTAACTCCTTTTACCATCGGACCGGATTAAATTCGGTTAGAGTCAAAAACTCGTCAAACGATCTATAATTCGGAAATTATGTTTTAAGGACAACGAATGCAACTCTGATTTTTGGTGATGCCCTTTGTAATGCCTTGCTTAGTAAGCCATTTATCAAACTTTTAAGATTTTTTAATACACAATGATTTTATCTATGGCATTACTTAAAAAACTTTTCGCATAGTTCCAGTAACATACAAAGAAGCACCAAAATTGCTTAAATTGTTAAAAATTTATTTTATTTATATTTATTGCTGAATTAATTTTATTAGATTGTTACGAAGTATTTGATGCCACAAGTTCCCCTCTATCTACGCCACTGACTAGAGTTGAGGGCGGCTAAGAAAGGCGACAGCAACGCGGATATCCTTTTCAACATTTTCTCTTTACAGCTATAATTTTAACTCTGCAGTTTTGTATGTTCTTTTATTATTATTTTTTTTTATTTTCATTCTTTTATTTATTAGCTGTGCGTGTGTTGTGTGCAAATCACAGGCCTCCTGGTTTACCTGAGAGACTGTGTTTATGTGCGATGAAGCCCAACAGGACTGATATACGCTTGGAATTAAGTTCGCGCTTGGAATTGGAGGTCCTGGGCTGAAGCAACCAGTGCCTGACACAATCAGGCACAGTTATTGAAAACAAATGGGAGGTCGTCATATGAGTTGGTTTTGCGTGTGTCTTAGTTGGAGTAGTAAAAAAAGGGAACCAGTTCCCACATAAGATTAGTTTTAGGCCCTAATAACTAAATTGTGGCATACTTTTGAGCGTTCAATTAAAAATTAATAAGCAAAAGTTTTGCAATATCGCGTGAGCTTAAAAAAATAAGAATTAATTTGTAGTTTCGGAAGAGAATAAGATGAAGCAACGCAATTTTTAAATTTTTGGTCGCCAATCCAGCCCAATTAAAGGCCCATACGCAGTTCAAAATATTTCGCACGGAATGACAAAACTTCATATAAAAAAAAAAAATCCCAAATGGGATACCCCAAATGATATAGATATGATAAATAAAAATGCAGTGGACTTAAAGAGAGCATTTCTGGGAATCGAACATTTTTCTTTCCCATCCTTTTCAAATTCTTAACTTAAATTACACTTATTGTTGATCATCCACTTCGATTCATTTTATTTTTAAGTGAGTAACTTTCATTTTTATACTTCTATGAAATACTTTGTTTTTTTATTCCTTTAACTCCTTGAGGAGCATAGGGCCTCTGTAAAACATCTAAATCCATATATACAAATCTAATGTGCTATCCATTTTACTTTATGGGAGTGAGTCTTGGCTAACAACAGAGCTAATTTAGCTAATGCTGAAGAATCAGACTTCTGGAGCAAAGCGATGAATGGTTGTTGGCCGCAGGCCAACCGAAGAAGAGGGAGAACCAGAACAACATGGCGCCGAACTGTTTTGAAAGAAGCTGAAGAATCAGGACGCTCTGGAGCGAAGTGAAGCAATTGGCACAAATACTTTGTCTAGGCGCATTTAAATGTTTTTCCGTAAAGACTTTGTTTACTTTACTTCGTTTTATTCTGTCATATATTTTTTGTATTCCATTGACCATTGACCTCCAGATCAATAAACAAACTAGCAGCTATAATAAAAATCTTAAAAGACACCGTAATAGGCTGGCAAAGGGGGTCCCAAAAAGTCTAAAAAGGTTAAAAAAAAAGTTTTAAAAACCTAATTCAATATGCTCTGAGCTGAATCGCCACCAAAAGATGTCATGTAAAAATGTTGCCTAAATCTTGGCTTTCTGATGGGATACTATCGATAGTGCCACCACTCGATAGTTTAGACTTCAATAGTCAAACAAAGTGAAATATGGCACGCAAAAAAGGGCAGATTCTTTAAATAAGTACCATAGAGCAAGTGGGGAAAATTTAAATACTTACAAAAAGAGTATTTCAAAATTTTTAACAGAAACGTTTTAATCATGATTTGTAAAAAGAGATCCTTTTAAAATTACATCTTAAAAAACCAAAAACTGTCCATTCAACAATTAACCCTTAACGGTCGAACGATTCTTTTTCAATATCTACAAAAAATAAATAAATGTCTCCGTAGCGGAGCATTCCTATTTTTATAGCATTAAATTCATGTCCGCGTAGCGGAGCCTTTGGACCCTTAAGTGTTAACAATCATAAAAAAATTATCTTAGAAGTAGCTCGTTTTTGTGGCAGAAGACCAACATGTCGACATTTATAGGTTTCAGTCGGGTTTTTGTCAAAATTCATAAACATTTATGTATTTACTAAGTTTTGTAGTCCAACATAGTCGGATTCCTGAATGTAGAATAATTTTAAGTTACATTTTTTAATTGTTTATACTAAACTTCCAAAAGATCAATGGATTGGCATTTTGGCTTAAATTTAGGCTTGCCAAATAATGTGGAATTTCAAAAGATCTTTTTTTCTGTTTTTTGCAACATGAGTTTTATGAAATTTCGGAAGCCAAAGTCGTCTATCCGAAAATTCGGAAATTTTTGAAAAAAAAAAATAATGCGGCATATTTTTGGGTTTTTATATGTAACAATGAACTTACTTAAATAATTTTTTGAGGTGGTGACTTCAAGCGTCGGATGGTCAAAAAAGTTCGACGTGTTACCACTGGTTTTGTATTCTTTTTGACATGTTGCCAATTTTTTGTCCGTTGATTTGTCAAAAATGTTCATCGATAGTATCCGTACAATGAAACTTTCGATACTATCGACGGCACATCTAGTATACCACGTTCCCTAAGATATAGGTTGGTTTCCAATAAGAAATCTGAATTCTAAATTTTTGTAATTTTATTTAATATTAGTTTTTTAAATTAGCCTATATACTATTTTTTAATATATATTGCACAATGCTACAAAAAAAAAAAACTAAATATTTTTCAACATTGTTGCAACAAATCGATTTGATTCACAATATAAGGAGGAACTAAGAGACTTTTTTTTAAATGGTGATTATCTTTAATTTAAATTGTATTCTAAAGGAAGAGTGATATGAGAAAAAGTCTTGTCAAAATTTTAAAAATATTTTTAATTTGAGTTATGCTGGATTGGCAATCACAAATAAGCAAACTGCAATTCCTAAAAATATTTATGTATTTTTAATTATTTGCATTATAAAATATAAAAAAAAACAATAATAATTAGTTATAATCAAATAAAATATGAAGATTAAGTCGGAACGCGTAAAGTTTTTTTTTGACATTTTAAATAATACTTACTCCTATGGAATAAAATTTGAGATAAACAAAAATATTATGCTTTGTTCGAAAAAAGTATCATTACTTCATCTTCTACTTAATAGTATTTTAAATATTTATGTTTAAATCTTTTATTACATTAACTCCTTTTCGTCACGTTACTTGATAACGAAGCAATTTATCTAGTATAAATAAATAAAATTAATTAAAAATAATTTGTTTGAAAAAAGGTAGGCTTTAAACTGTCCTACTAGTAAGCATATATTCGCTTAAAAAAAGAGATTTGACGATAAAGCTTAAAATACTTCAACTTGATTAAATTTATATTTAAACATATGGTTTCTTTTTCTAATTTCGGTAAGTACTTCCTTTTTTTAAAATTTAATTTATAATATAATACACTTAAAAAAAGAGGCCCTATGCTCCTCAAGAAAATAAAGGAATAAAAGACGAAACTTAAAAAAAATGTCTCAATTGTTAATTCATTCTGCAATCTGCTTATAACCCAATGCAAACCAATGCCATGACCATTGACAATCAATTTTTGCTTAACACGCACTTGCCGCACACATACATTCAGATATACACACAGATACATACACATACAGACATACAAGAACACAACAAATAGTTAGTAAAGTTTCATTCATAAAATAAAGACGAGAGAAGCCGCTCTCATTATGCCACGCACCCAAAAGTATACAGAGCAAATTTCCCTAAAATGCTATTCAATTTCAACCAGCGCCTTTCAACTCCGAGTCAGCTTCAATCGTGGTGAGTTTTTGCCACCTTCCATTGGGTAACACGCGCGCGCTCTCACACACACACTGACATGCACACGCGACACACTTACACACACATAAAAGTTAGAAAAAAAGCGCCACCAGCACAAAACAAAACCAAAAAAGAAAACAAAAAAAAAAGAGAAATCAAACAACAACAACAACAGAAAATCACAGTTGTCTGATTCGTTCGCGACGCAGCCGACGCCAACGCCAACGTCAGCTCCACTACAGCAGCAGCGACGATTTGCTGGCCATGGAAATGTCTTCGGCTCGCCGGAAGCGAAGCCTTCAAACACACATCGTGCTGCCTGTCGGCTGTCAGCTGCATTTAGTCTGACGACAAGCTTCGTGGCGCGTGGTTGTGTCTAAAACGCACGGGTTGGTTTGACGCGTTTTGTGAAGCAAGTTCGAGTCTAAAAGTTGTGGCTAAAAAATATAGTTCAAATAATTACGAGTTACAAAAACAAGTTAAAACACGTTTATAAATAATTTCGAAATGCGCTTAAAGTTTATAAATAAATAATTAACAACATGGCAAATGCATCAGCTACAATAATTAATTCGCGTGTTTTGCCGCCAAGAAAACGCGAGCGCGTTTTTTGAACCGCTTGTTGGCAATTTTGTAGGAACAACTTGCAAATGGTTCACTGCGTGTTTGCAGTAATTATATTTAAAAACCACATAATACAAAGAAAAAAAAATTACATAGAAATGGTATATCCATTCTCGAGTAAAGTTCTGCACGACAGTGGAATACCCTAAAATCTTGGTCCCTAAAACAATTATTTTCATAACACAATTATTTCAAGTAAATAGCGAAGATTTCGCCTAATTGCAAACAAGTCTTTTACAGTTGGAAAATTTATTTGTATTGGATTAAAATTATATTTCTTTTGAAACCTTCCATAAGTTTTAGCCGATTTCGTTGTAGTTCGAAAATTGGGATATAAGGGCTGCATTAGTGTATACATACAAAAGTTGCAAATACTTTTACTTATTAGCCTCACATGATATACTAAACTTGATGATTCTAGCCAAGATTTTGCCTGAAATTTGAAGACGAATAAGAAAGAAATAACGAAAACTTTTTTGTAAAACAAATAATTTCTGCATGTTTTTAAGATTAGATTTTTGTACTTTTTTATTCAGTCTTTTTATTTTTTCCAAAATTTTTGCAAATTTTATTTTACGATAATGTTTATGTATTGTGGTTTGAAAATAAGGTTTGCAGGGCTTCTGAAAATTTTGGTAGCAAGCTTGTTCCTCATACGTTTAGCGGCGTAGGTTTTTCCACGGCATGGTCGATTTGTATTGATATAGTAAAAGATCAACATAGTTTTGTGTATAAGGCTCTCATAAGATGATACTACAGAAACTAGGTACAAACATGATTATAAACAGTTTTGTAATGGTTGCTATTCTTACAAAATGATAAATCATGTTGACACTTAACTAACTAACGTTGAATCGAAGTATGTGAGTCAGAAATCACACTGAAGAAGAAATTTCGTATTGATCTATGAAATTGTGTTTGAATCCGCACCTGTCTTTACCCACGACTTATAAAGAAAAAAATGTAAAAGGTCAGAAATATATTGAGCCAGAAATGGTATTGAAGAAGAAATTTCATTTGGACCTTCGAAATGGTTATATGTTTTAAATTATGTTGAGATATATTTATAGTAAAAATACGGTCTGCTTGTGGAATGAAATTCATTTGACAGAGATTTTCGGCACACCTCTGTTTACAAACAAGCTTCATCTGCTAAGGTCAAATTTTTAAAATTATTTGGCAATCCTTGATCTAATGATCCCCGAGATTTAAGTGAAAA
Source organism: Chymomyza costata (assembly GCA_018150985.1). Lineage (NCBI taxonomy): Eukaryota > Metazoa > Arthropoda > Insecta > Diptera > Drosophilidae > Chymomyza > Chymomyza costata. Next base: position 953,604 of record JAECWU010000257.1, read on the forward strand.
GACGAACACAAGGACGTCTCTCGGTGAAATCGGCTATATATGAACAACAATTAGGTACATACCTTATAGTGTCAGACCTGTTACACACATTCCCCCGTACTTAATATAACCATTTACACTCAGTAACGTGTATAAAAAAATTAAATAAAGTTGAGTTATTTATATAAATACACACACACACATGCATACAAAGTCAAAGTATGTAAAATACACGCCCTCAACGTGTGCGAGCGTGTCTGGCGTGCACACTGTAGTACAGTGAACGCCCCTTCTCTTGACTTCTTTGCTAATGACTATTTAGCGGCTGGCCAGACGCTGAAATGTCCATTCTGTCATCAAGTTGATGTCTGCGCGTGTTTTTGATGTATGCGGCATAAAATTTGCCTATAAATGTGTCTGGGTTCGTTGTTGCCACTGCTGTTTATTGCAACACGGACGCACATACTCGCCAACAAAAGTATATGCATAGTTTTAGGCACACACACACGCACACACATATAATTATTGCATAGTTTGGGGCGCAGTGCTTTGAGTGTTGCAATTTAAAGTTCATTGATATCATAAACCGCACAATAACAGTTCAGGCAAATAGAAAAACAAACCACACAAATGTACGCACATTTGGATACACTGAGAGAAAAAATCGAGAATGAAATTGATGAAAAGAGAACGTTTTCATATCATTATACATAGTTATAAATTAAACTTTTAAGCTAATAAATAGAAAATCTTTTTTTTTTGCGAAACTTAATTGTTTTGGTCATGAAACACGAGAAAAAACGTGTATTCAAATAACAACAAAGTTCACATGTTTAAAGCATATGAATACTTGTTTTAATTAAACTCCTTCGTGATATGCGAACATTCTTTCTTAAAAAAAAGATTTAAATTACACATGTTTTTAACAATTTTGAATTTATAATTTTAATGTGTACTTTTGTCTTCTAGACACGAAAGTAACAACACAAGAAATTTTTTTTTTTAAATTTTGGAAATTATTTTTTCGGAACTCGTGTTATCTATTGACTAGTGAGTGCTCTGCCGGAAAAATAAAGAAACCCAATAAGATATCCGATTCCTGTACATAACACTCTTAAGAATTGTTAGAGATTATGATGATTTCTAAATGATGTATTTGGCCAAACTAAGTTTTGCTTAGGACCTTAAATGCTATTGGAAATGAGAAAATATTTTTTTTTTTTTCAGAAATCTAGTTTTAAATTTTCTTATTTTTTTATTTGAATTTTTTTTTTTAAATTGAATTCATTAGTTTTTTTTAATGTATTGTTATTAAATTATCTAAAGTGAACCTGTTGATAGGGGCATTTTTCTAGGGATATTCATATAAAAGAGAAAAATCTAGTTCATTTTTTATGGAAAAGCTAGCGACGTCCAGTGCAATCAGTTTTGAATCTTATTCGATTGATATTCCCTGCCCTATTGGCCTTATGTGAACTAAAAAAAAGTTAAATTGTCATATGAAACATCCTCATCTAGAGCAAGTAATTTGAAAAATGCATTTAAAAGACAACAACTATATTAACCAAGCATTAAATGCGAATCCTTCATAGTTTTTGTGTAAAAATTTCATAAATTAATTTAGGAGCTGCATAAACTCTTTATGCCAGGATTATGCTTTATTACTAACGATTCAAGTAAAAATTTAACTCACTCACTAGAATACTAAAAATATCTTTCTTACGAATTTTAATCCATAAATAGCCTAAAGCTTAAGAAAAAATCACCTTGAGATTTCTACTGATTACTGATTATAAGTAGCATGAATCTCCTTAAAGTTCGAGCACAAATCTAACTTAATTCATAGATGTATCAGTAACATCCTTTAACCAAAGCATAATTTATAAATAACAAATCGGTCATGATGCTACAGCAAAAATCTCCTTCAACAAAAAGTGCAGCTTTAATATAAGGAACACCCAGGGCCCTCATTTTTCCATATTACGAATTTTTTAAAGTTCACGATTGGTAATTTCAAGTTAAAATATATATTATATTATTATTATATAATATATTATTATTTACTAAAAGCGAAAATGTCTCTGCCCCAAAATACTCTTTAAAATTTACATTTTATTTAACGGCTGCCGACTCTTGATCTACACTCAGAAAAAAAGCCAATGTTAATTTAATTACGAATAACAAAATGGTTTCACTTTAGAATTTATATAAGTTTTTCGTTCTTAAGCATAGAATACTCTTAATCTCAACATTTTTACGTTAAGTACAAAATGCTCTTTAGAAGCTTTTCCTCTTAAAATCATTCTAAAGTTTCCGAAACCAAGTTTTTATTTTTAATAAGTTTTTTACAATAAAACGCTATTGCCGCTTTAATCATTCAAAGCATTTAAAATTAAGGAATTCCGACTACAAAAAACAAAAACGTCTTGAAATAAAAATTTTACTCTCAAGAAAGGAAAAAATTCTTGTTTTGTTGTCAAATCGCTCGCTTTCGGTTTTTTGTTTTTTAGTATAGGTATCCCTAACACACACCGTATAATGAGTTTTTTGTCAACAATAATAAGTCAAAAAGAAAAATATATTTTTGGGAGTTTTAGAAATCTAAAATAGAGCGTGGCTGAAAATTTCGATTATTATAATTTTCGGAATTTTGGAAATCTAAAACATGGCAGTTTACCTGAAAATTAGTTTTTGGGAGTCTTTAAAACGAAGGATTTTGACTGAAAATTCGAATAAAAGTTAAAACAATATTTTTTAGATTTCTGTCACATTCCTAATAATTAGTTTTTCAATCAATTTTAATTTTTTAATAAAGTTCTTGTTTGCTCGAAAGCTTAATTTCTTGGAAAGTTTTTCTCACTGTGTACATAGTACATACCTTGTATGTATGCGTTATTGCGTGTGCATATTATTATTTGTTGCAAATATGTTGCATACTTTTCGGTGTTGCATTTGATATACATAATAGATTTGAGTTTAGGCGCATTTACATGGACTGAAGAGCATTGTTGCACATGTTTTTCACCTAGTTAGTTCATTTTTGTGTCATTTGCATTTTACATAAAGCCAAGTGTTTCTATTTCATTCAGTTTGTTACCTCAATGTTGTTGTTATTGTTGTTTTGTTTCTGGTGGCAAGTTTATTGCAGTTGAAAATGTTGCAGGTGTGCAATTTTAAAATATTTAATGGATAGCATTGTATAGTTTGTTGTTTGGAAAAGCAATTTAGATTGCTAAGATAGGATTAGAATTAAATGGTTGTTTTTAAAGAAAATTCTGCGGGGATCAATTTAAAGCCTTTTCTTCATTTGGGTAATTTTTATGAGAACCGTCACAGCTTGAGTTGGGAAAACGACAACGAAATACAAAAAAGTGGTAAAGAATCACGTTTGCCTTCTGTCATGCCTTCGTTTAGTTACTCGAATAAAATTAGATAAAAAACTTTAGTGTTGGTAAACGCAGTAGAATCTACTGTATATCGTTTACAAAATGTGGAATGTTGAATGTTTTCAGATGTCACCTCTGGTCACTGAGTCTTATTATTTTGTTTTTTAATTCAATGTGTGGATGTTTTAAAAATGAAAAGGGAAAAAGTTGTTTGATTTCACTACAATAATAAAAAGACATCAGTTTTCCAGAAATATTCAAAATTCGAATCGCACTCTTAAGAACAAGGGCTGGCTGCTAGTATAAAAGGTCATAAAAACGTTTGAGGTGAGCGTTCTTCAAGTTCCCACAAGTCAAAACAGATAAAACATGAAAAAATTGAAAAAAGAAGATTGTTAAATATTTTTTAAGCAATTTTACTTTTTTAAAAAACAACTAGTACCGGCCGGTACTCTGTGGCTGATAAATCTAACGAACTTCTAAGTTTTGTTAAAAAGAAAAACTAAATATTTCCTTGGTTGCGTTATTTTTAACTTAAAAAAGAATGAGTCTAGTCTGAAAATTTCCCTTTTGTAGTGACGTTATATTTGTACGACATAATACCTAGGTCAAAAGAAAAGAAAATGTAATATTTAAAAAAAAGTTGTTATATACTTACGTAATAATTAAGTTGCACTATACTTAGTTAAAAGAATGACAACAATCGGTCTCAACGATTTAAAGATATAAGCAAACATAAGCTTGGCGTGACTTACATTGAAAAATCGGAAATTTCTGCAAATTGTGCAAAACTCTGAGTCTTTGTAAGTGATTAAATGTAAACCAAAATTTCGGTTTTTATAAAGACCTGTACGCAGCATGCAAAAACTTCGCACAGAATGAAAAAAATACATAAAAAAAAAAAATTGTGGGATTTTTTTTTTTAATGATGTTATGACATTTCGGGCGAAATTTTAGCATGCTGCGTATGGGCCTTAATATTATAACTTTTTTTTTTCTTAAATTAGGGTTTCAATATTTATAACTCTTAACGAATAGGTTTAATTTGTTGAAAAGATAATAATGAACAGCATATTATATTTTGTAAGACTAAGTAAAAATTATTGAAGTTACAAGCAACCAAGGTCGAAAAAAAGTGTTATTTTCGAACATTTTTCAAAATTACAAATTTTCGGTTTGTTTTTTATTAATGAGATAAAAATAATGTAAAGCTTTAGTCTGAAAGAGAATTTTTTTACGAATAGTACGAAAATCTTCGAAATCGGAAAGGAACTGTAGATACTATGGAATCATGAACAAAAAATCACAATAAAAATAAAAATTATGAGTCAAAAAATTCGATTAATTAAATTATAGAGAAACAGATAGCTCAGAAATTAAATAACCTTTTTAAATCAGTAAAAGTTTCTTTGAATAAAATTTGATTTATTGGTGAATTTGATCTTATCTTGAGCAAATTTAGAAGAGATCAAAAACCGCGTCGAAAGGGTGTTTTTGGCACCGCGAATTAGAATTGTTGAGAATTTGAACAGAAATTGTTTCTGTGGCACCACCGCACTGTGGGCCCAGATTTTCATATTTTAGCCAAAACCTTGTCATTTCCATATATATTTTTTTAAAGTGATGAAATTTTACTCACGTGCTCCTAAAGGATTGAACTATTTTTGTGGAAAGTTTGAGCCTCCTCCGATTTTTTTGAGATATAGATATGCCAGACCAAAATTTAAAAAAAACCAAAAAGTTTTTTTGACTTTATTAAAAAAAAAAATTGGTGAATTGGAATTGGACCATATTTCACAAAGATAGATGTAAGCTCCTCATACATTGAAAAAAAATAGCCTACACCCAAAATATTGAATGGTTTTGGAGTTATAGCCCCAAACAATTTCTGCTTTCCAAGCCAATTAAAAAAGACGACACCACTAATAAATCTGATTTTTAAAAGCTATAATTTGTTTGGCATGTTCTTTTAATTTTCGAAAAAAAAAATCCAAATTTAAGTTTTTACGTTTTTTCGTCAAAATTAATCTTTTTACATTGTTCGATTTGCATCTTTGTAAGTATATATTTTTTTTACATTGTAGTACAACTTTTGAACAAAGTTTTACTAAAGCATACTTTAAGGCAGCTAAGAAATTCAAAAAATAGTAAAATTTTCTCGGGGCCAATTTTTAAAATTCAACTTTTACATTTTGTTGTATAAAATGTGAAGAAAATACATATATTTTCAATCAAATATACATAGAGTGGTAGTTGGAGGTACCCTTTAAGCAAAGCAGCCAAATGTTAAAAAAAACCAACAAAAAACTTTTTTAACTTTTTCCGAAAAGATTGTCAGTTTTATTTTCTTTTTTCCGAAGTAATAATTATAAATAATAAAGTGAATAAAGATTTCTTAGCTACTTGTATCATGGTAAATGAATTTTATTTTATTTTTTCTGTAAATTATCGCGAAAGTTCCAAAAATACAAAATGTCAACTTTGATGGCTAATTAACTAACCACTAATTATAATTTAATAATTCTTTCTGCACAGGATACCTAAATATGTGTAACATCATATTGAAATATCTTTTTGTCCAAATTTTGACTCATCTGGAGGGCTTTTGGCCAAAATCTGGCCACGCGGGCCCTTAAAACTACGTTTTGGTAAATTTAATGACATCTATAGTGTTCAGTAGTCTTTTATACAACATATAAAATTATATTTTACTTTTTTTTTCAAATTACAATAATCTTTTTAACAAAGTATAATGTTATAATGAAAATACCAACTTCACAGTTGACAAATTGGAATTAAGATAAGTCCTGCACAATTTTTTTGAATAAATTAATTAATATAAAGCGTCCCATTGGGTAATAATTGTTGTATAGCATTTGAAGGAAAAGGCTTACTTTTAAATAAAAACTAAACTTGTATTCGTTTGATTGTTTATATGCCACAATATTTTTTCTTCCATTTATTATCTTAAGTATATCAAAAATCTCAAACTTTCTTTGACACTATCAACAATTTTCCAGTTGCTCTTTTAGCCAATATAACCTTTGTGAAACTGCTAGTTATTAAAAACCTAACAATTTCCGGCGTGAAGCTGCTATTTTCAGGCATATGCTTCACCAGCATATGACAACATAATTTTCATTGCACATCCACTCAGGACCCTTACAAAGTGCTTGCCACAACTTGTTCGTTCGCATTTGGAGTCGTAGCTCTGTCCTTTATGAGACGTCAAAACCAGACCTATCCCAAGCAAACAATTGCATATCAATTGCAAATTACTAAAGCTCAATTTCAGTCAGACAAACAGAGAGGGTCGAGTCAAACAGGAATCAGAAAAGTTTCGCCCCTGCATTTTGACATAATGACCAGCCCAACATGTGCGCTGCCCTTTTGACATGACGTTCGAAAAAAAAAAAACGCAGTGGCAACTCCCTGCACTTGCCACAACCAAACGGACCGACCTTTCTTGCCACACAACACGGCTTATTATGCCAGCTATAGTGTTGTTATTGTTGTTCTTGCCACCGGTTGTTGTTGCTCTTGTTAATAACAAGCGATAATAATCAACTTCCGTACTCGAGGCGCTAGAGGCAAATAAAAAATTGGAGAGGAGTACTGAGCAAAACTTTGCATACTTACAGGCACCGGCGAGCAGTACAAATTTTTCCTATACATTTTGATTTATGCTAATTTTATGCATTTTCTGTTCATTGCTTTAGTCAAGCTCTCGTTGTACGTTCCCTGGCTTCTCATACACAATAAAAAACAAAATGCATACGATTTATATAAGGATCGAATTAGCTGAAACTGGCTGCTTTGTGATGGATTTTGTAGATTTCTAAGGATTCATGATTTAAATTTCGAATCCGAATCAAAGTTTTTAGAATTATCGACAATATTAATAGATCAGGGGAGAGTGCGCGTTTTATGATTGTTTTGGACTCAATTATAAATGCCTGCTAGTTATTAAGAGCTGACGAAACTGATTAGTTCGTAGACAAAGCTATCATGCAAGTAGGAGCGTAGATTGCTGGGTCTTCCATGTTCGACCAATGAGAATGAATGCTCAACTCGATCAAACATGTTGCAGATGAGCGTCAAATTGGTTTGATCGAATTTTTGGCAAGGGTGATCGAGCATACCCAATGCAGGCCTGGTTTGTGATGGCGTTAACTCTAGAGAGAGCATCGCTCTGGTTATAAATAGCTAAGTATAGATACGACTAAGCACTGCCCAATTTCATGTTGAATATTTTAGTTATCTCCAGGAAATATTTCCCCAGACCGTTTTACTGAGTGCAAGGATTGAAAATATATAAATAATTTTAATATCATCAACAATTTTTAGTCAGTTTAGTATTAAAATGGAAAACTGTATCCCAAATATAATGGCCATTCATGATTTGGTGCCATTTGCACATCCCTGTCAAATTTTTTTTTGAGAACATTTATGCAAAAATTTCAAAATTAGTCATAGAAATTTTTTTAATGTTTTGAGCCCAATGATCCCCAACTCAGACAACTCGGCTATCTAGTCGATTTAATAAGTAGATTTTTTCTTAATAATTCTGTTTTAAAAAAATCATTTTAAATATTTCCTTTTGTAGTTATGTTACATATCACAGCTTTAGGATGATAGCATTTGTATTATTAAAAAAAAAATAAAAAATAAAAATTTGTAAAAATATTATTGCAATAACACTAGTTTACAAATTTAAGGGTCATCGAGTGAACCTTCCTAAAAAGGCTCTTTTTAGGGTAATTTGGGGTCGAGAAACACGAGAATGGCAACCTTTTTTTTTTTCTTAAGAACAGTTTTTGAGATTTTTTCGAGCTAATGGTCTTTCATGTCGATAAAAAATTTTGTTCAAAACTCAAAGGCGTCTTGGAGTAAAAAATGTAAAATTTACTTAAGTTCGTAAAATGTGTTTTCCTAATATCTCAAAATCCGTTGCAAAGAAGAGTCATTCGACCTCATGTTCGAATTTACCAAGAAATTTTACTATTTTTTTTTTTTCGTTTATTAAATTCAAATTAATATCTCTTTATTACTAAAATAAACACTAGTACGTACATTTGTTGTTTGTTACTCTACTAGTCCCTAATGCACAGTGGTTCCGTCCATAGGCCAAAAATAAAAAAAATGACCACAAAATATTTTGACAAAAAAGAAACCAATTGACTCTAAAATGTCCAAACTTTTTAATGGCATACCAGTTTTTTTTGGAAATCTAACGGGACTTTCTAAAAATAGCAATCAAAGCATGAACACGTGTTCATTTTTGCAACATTGCTGCGCTTGGTATGTTTTTTGTCAAAGCAAAATCGAACTTCAAAGTGGTCAAACGTTTGGCAGAGTGTCCCAATATAAATAATTTAAAATGAATTTTGAAGTTGAAGGTATTAACTGTAAATACAGATATTAATAATTATCTTATTTGTGATATTCTTCTTGTAAAATGAATATAATGGAATTAACCTTTTTTGTGTATTTTGTGAACGTCTTTTTTATGTTTAGTTGAAGTTTTAGTTGTGATCCCACAAAATTCCACAATTGGTTTGTATGTCACTATATTTGTCATAGTTTTAAGGTAATATATGTGTTAAATTTAGCTGCAGAAATTTGCAGATGTGTGTAGAATCGTAATTTTACTAACGCCGTCTTAGTCGGCAAAGTCGATTTTTTTTGCCTAATGTGCTGTTGTGTGCCATCAGAAATGAATAATTTGAAAAAGTGCTTAAAAAAAAGGTTGATGAAACACGTTAAGAGTTTGGGTTGTCTCCGTTGCATTCATATATTCGTTTTTTTAAATATTTTTTACATGTGTCATACAGATTGCATCTGAAAAGTTGGCGAATTTGTACCTCAGAGGGAATACTTGCCCTTATGAAAAGAAAAAAGGATCTTCAAAAAGACTTCCGTGCAAAAATGGGATTAATAGTTGACAAACCGAAAAGTAGAGGAAGTGGAACTTCAAACGACGGTAATACTGCAAGAAGATTTTTAAGCAATACAAAACTATCTGCAGAAATTACGGAATTGGATGAAAACGTTTTAATCAGGTGTTCAACATTACTTCAATGCATGGCATCTGGCTATCGAATTAATGTTGAAAAATTCCAAGATTATGCACTTGACACAGCAAAAGATCTAATAAAATTGTACCCATGGTACTACCTTCCACCATCTGTCCACAAAGTCTTAGTTCATGCCCCCGAAATAATAAGTTTTGCGCTAGTTTAGATAGGAGAGTTGTCTGAAGAAGCTGCAGAATCTAAAAACAAGGATATTAAAAAATTTAGAGAGCAGCACACAAGAAAAATGTCACGTGTAGCTACAAATACCGATTTAATAAATAGATTGCTCGTAAGCTCAGACCCCTTTATTACTGGGCAAAGAAAATTGGCTTGTACAAAAAAATCAAAGTTATTAAATAGTGCATTCAATTTGTTATTAGATGAGTAAGATAGAAATTATAAGAATTATTTTTTTTTCTCTCCAAAGAATTTTTGTTTCTTTAATTTTTTGATTATTGTTTTTCATTTCTATATTTTGCATTTTGAACAATAAAATAATATGTATAATCAAAATAAATTAAACTAATATCTCTACTGAATGTATACTCAAAATTTGTCCCTATCGTTTGTATGGGAGCTATGGGATATAGTCGTACGATTTGTCCAATTTTTTTATAATATGTTTAGATTATTTTTCTAGATTTTTGGTAAAAATTTCATAACGATATTACCACTAGAAGTATTTTTGGCCGCGGCTCCATACAAGCCGAACCACTGTGTAATGGGCGCTCAAGAATTTGAATAGCTTAGAAATAATTATAATTAGCTTTTTTGGTTTATGCTATTTTACAAACTAACAAGCAAGTTTTAATTTTATTTTTATGGATATTGTATTGAACAATATTGTATTGACAATACTTCTTTAATTGTAAAAAAAAAAAAAGAAAAGGTTATGATAAAAAAGGGTGGGGAACGGGAAGAAGGAGGGCACTATTGTTTTGTAACAATTTTTAGTTTGAAGTTAGCCACCAAAACTTTCTTCGTGTGTTAGCGGAAACTTTTTTATCCCTATGACCTATTTTTTGGTCAAATCTGAATTCGACGCTTGGTATGTCGTTGTTCAAGGTTACAGATTTTGTGGTTGCTCTTCTGTACCTATGGTAGAAAATTGGAACTCCTTCATTATTTTGAATAACTCTGCTCTTATCTAGATAGAGGAATGCTGCGGGAGGCACAAAACCATTGTGGAGAAATTTTACTATTGAAATGACCAAAAAATTTTGAACATATATGTTACTGTGTACCAGAAAAATTTAAATGAAGGCCTTAAGCATCAAAAATGTATGCATATATGCATTCAAGAAATGTATATTCGATTCATAAAAAGATTTTTATGTCCTTTTTTTTTGGTGTTAAAATTAGCTGCAAATCCAAGTATTTAAATTTCTTTGCGATCCGCTTCAGATATTTTGACCCATGTTCGTATATGCAAAAAATATTGAGAAAATATTTAAGGGGAAAAAATTCTGAAAGTAGCATCGCGATAAGCGCAAAAAATATCACGTGTTAATTAATGTTTGTGTTGGAAATTGAAAACTGAGGCTTTTCCTGCTCGTTTCAACATCTCTCGCTGACGGCTGTTTATTTGCGCAGCATCAACGAATTGCGTAACAACTCCCCCCAGGGGACTATAGGAAGTGTCAACAACAAGAACAACAGCAGTGGGTTGCATTGACCTTGTGCGTCAAGGGAAGACACAGACAGCGTGTTGCAAGTGTTTACTTTTTGTAATCAGTTATTTTCATTAGGCGCTCTCTTTTTTTTTTTTTATTTGCAACACATTTTGCACATAATTTAACAGCTGATTATACAAATTGTGTGGCACATTTTTGGGTCACGTTGCATGTCCGAAGCCATAAAAAATATAATGTATGACACGTATACATAGTATGTATTGTATATAAGTAGCCAAACAAAGTTTCAAGAGGGCCGCTTATTATGTGTCATAAATTTTTGGTGGTTGAACAGCTGAGCAGCGCACAGTGGAAAAAAAGGCTTATCAAGGAGCAGAAAATTAGATAATTTAATATAAATGAGCAGTTTTTGAAGTGACAGATTTTTGTCAATTTTAAATATTTTTTTATATGTTTTACTTGAACTAATATTAAAAATTTTCCACTTACTCTAACGTGGTTCTGGACAGGCAACATGTGCGTGAAGTACGTTTTGGAAAATATACGTGTTCGAGAGGGTTAGGAAGTCAAAATGGTCAAATAAATCAAAAATTTTATTTATAATTTTACATAATTTTTTTATTTTCCTAAGTAAATACTCTTGAGAATAATTTATCTGAATTTCATACAGATTTCAGCACTAGAAGAACGTGGCACCGCGAGTATCTCAAAAAGTTCCTCAAGAGCAATAGCATATAACAATCTAATGTTTCTCAGGCTACTTTTTAATCTCAAAATCTTGTTTGTAAAGGTTGGAATTTTCTTTTGACCCGTAAAAAAAATTATTTTGAGACCTAAAAATTGATTATTTAGAAAAATATTCCCCACTTTTCGAAGTTTAAAGGTATTTTCACACAAGCGGCTTAGTGGAATTTGTTATTGTAAAATTTAATAAAACATTTTAAACTTCAATAAATAGATAGGGTAGATACTTCTGAGACACCATCGCTAAAAAACAGATGCTCATTTTGGTATATAGTACGCGGGTTTTTACTTTTTATTTTTTGCAGCTTTGGAGAATCTGAGGTTTTTTCGAATAGAACGAAACATTTATTTTTTTACCAAGAGTTGGCTATATATTTTACTTACTATCATAACTAATTTTTTTTTTGAGTCAAAAAAATAACTTTTTTGCCCAAATTCGTTGGATTTATAAGAAACTTAAAAAATTCTAATAACTAAAGAAAAAAAATTTAAAATGACTTTATTTCGAAGTTATAAACCCAGAATAATTTAAATAAAAATAAAAAGTTTCGCTCGAAAAAGTATTATCCATTTTTTTTTTTTTCTCTTCATATTTTATTTACAATCTGTCTTTATTAGACAATAAGTATACTTACTAAATATTAATTAATAAATATAAGTATAACAGAAAGTTTCCATTGTAACCTACTGTATTATACATGAAAATATTCTTATTTGAAATAGTTATGTACGAACTATTTTTTATTAATCGTCTATAAATAAATACTCATAATTTATTTTTATTTAATAATGATGATCACTTTGCGCTAGCTAATGATAACATGGGCCACATTAGATTCAATATGATGTAACGCCTATAACCTGTGGACTATCAACACGCTTCCAACGAAACCTCATTTGGTAAATTTTAATAAGCAGCTTAGGAGTTACTATGGTTCAGATGAACATACATGCTTATACACAGGCATATAGTTGAAGTATATGACACTCCTTTTTGCTTCGCCATACTCAGGTAAAATAAGCTCTAAACTGCAGGCTGCCAGTTTCACTTTGCCCCTTACCCAGATGTAAATAGACTAAGGACAATATTACAGCATGGGACCTATTTATAGATCCCTAATGAGGGCTCTATATTTGAAGTCGTCAGAAAAAGGTCAAAATTTTGAATACCTGACAATGACGAGACGACTTTCCAACCTGTTCGTTAAGTAGAAAACGTTCATTTGCCAAATTCTCACCATCAATTATGAGCTGGATAATGAATAACCAAAAGAGAGCAAAATTCGATGGTAAAATAGAACTATCAAACATGTCGATGATTATGCAGTACAAATTTTTTGTTAATTCTTTTTGAAAACTTTCTGATTTGAAATACATTAGAAAATCAGATGAAACCGAATATAATCTGTTCAGTCCTTTAGCGTGAACTGTCTTTTTTAGGAATTCTTCTATCTAATATTAATCGCAGAATGTTTGGACAATTTCTTCTCAAAAACTTAAGTTCGTTCAGGAATTGATTGTTCGTTTTTTAGGCTGTAAAATTGTTCAAAAAGTGCGCCAAAAAATAATTTTTTTTTATTTTGTCATTATGGTTTGTTTGCCAATAATATCAGTAGAGGTACGCTTAAAACGTTTACAACGCCATTCGAAACCTAGCTTACATTATATCTTAACATGTGAGGAGTTTTAAAATTAGTTAATAGTTATCGTGAAAATACTCTTTTGGAAATAAGGGAGCAAAAGCCAGGACAGACTGATTATATTTCTCAGCATTCTCTACTTTCAGGGGCATAAACCTACTACATACAGCTTATGCTTCTCTAAAGTAAGATACATCAAGGTCCCCAAAATGTTATATGTTTTTTAAATGAACACATCATTTGAGGAAAATCTTTTACCACCAGCCCACTTTGTCAAGTTTGGAAAAAGATAAATTTCACAGAAGGACAAATCTGCAGAGTATGGTGCCGGTTTGAGTCTTGGTAACAAAGTATTGTGGTGGTTCGCCTGTACCACTATGTACATATGTGTATTGTACTCTTAGAATTTGGTTCGCTCCATGAAATTATCACACATTAAAATCTCTTTATAACATAAAACATTTTTAGTCGCATTTTGCAATTCGTTCCACTGTGCAAGAGTTTCAGCTCAACTTGACCGAGCTCCTGTGCTTGTTAAAAAAAACTGCTGTAAAACTTAGAAAATTTTCAAGGCAATGTGTTGTGTAATATCGTAATTTGCCAAAAACAGGCATTAAAATTCTTCAAAAAAAAAAAAAGCAAAGCTCCTAGTTTATAGTTCTATCGAATGAGTTTGTGACTTTGTACAATGACTGGACTCAGGGAATGACTTTACTAAACGACGCTCTATAAAAATAGCTATAAAATATCAAATCTACCAGCAGACAGCAACCATTTTAAAATGACATTTCATTTAAATTACTTTTCCTTGTTTTTATTGATTTTTTTTTATTTTTACATAATTTTGTGCAATTGAAAGCAATGTTGCCTTCACATATGTCCTTTGTCCTCTGTCCTTTGCCAGCCATTTTGTATTGCATGCCAAGGAACTGCCCTGAAAAGTAGACTACATAAAAAAAAAAGACAGCACAGCACTTGCACTACGTGGTTAGGGGTTTCGGTCTGGGAAGGCACTAAAAATGTCTAGGAAAATAGGCATGGCAATATTATATTAATAATTTAGAGCATGCGGGTCATGTCAGTTAGACATACTACAGGCGGACAGACGCCATGTCTGTGGAAGAATAGGCACAGGTATAAACAATATATTGGAGCTTACATATATGTAGATACACAGGTACATATGTACATGTACATATAAGCAAATCTTGTTTAGTTGATTGAAGCCTTAGCAAGCTTAGTGTGTCGCATATAGTTTGCATAGCTAATTGGGCTAACAATGGTTTAAGATAAACCAAGTTGACAAATAAGTTCAGTGGAAAGATTTAGCATTAATATTATTCGGTTTTAATAATTGTACTGCAAAGCTTGGAGTGATTTAACCCCTAAAGCTCTTTGCGTCATTCTTTGAAAAAACAAAGTATCTTATTTTTGTTATCAAAATTAATTAATCAATCGACAAGATTGTCATGGTTAATAGTCATTTTAAATTAAGTTATTTGTTCATTTAAATTAAATTCTGACCCACTTTTTATTAGCATATAAAGGGTGTTTTTTTAAGTGCGTCCGGATTTCAAACTTAAATAGAACACACAAAAATTAATGTAATGATCCCAAATATGGTTTTATCAGAAACATAATTTCATATCATTTAGTTTTTGAAAATGATAACTGGCATGTGACCACCACGACTCTGAGTTACGAAGCGCATCCGGTCAGTCCAATTTTTGTCCACTCGTTCGAGCTTGTGGGCCGTTATTCAGTAATGACACGTTTAAAGTTGGTTTCCAAGTCTTTAATTGTTGCTGGCTTGTGTACATAAACCAATGACTTGACGTGTTCCCAAAGATAATAATCTAAAGGGGTCGAATCGCACGACTACGGCGGCCAGTTGGTGAACGCATTTCTTGAAATAACTTTCTCACCGAATTGAGTTTTCAGTAAATCAATGGCTGGGTCGCCGTATGACACTTAGCGCCATCCTGTTGAAACCAGAACTCTTCGACATCGTTGTCAAGTAATTTTGGAAACAAATATTTGTGGATCATCGCTCTGTATTGATCACTATTAACGGTAACACGTTGCGAATCGATAAATTTGGATTTTGCTCCACTGGCCTCTATAATAGCCATATTGTGATTAAAAATCTCAAAGATTTGAAGGCGTTGTTGTGGTTTAAGTCTTTGTATGATGAACTGTTAGGCCTTACTGAATAAAATAACATTTGTCAAAAGTGACAACTGGTTTCAGAGATATATTGAAAAAACACCCTTTATATGTTAGCTCCGCACACTGCTCATTTAGCTCGCAATACCCATCCCATAATGAGAGCCATTATTTTATATCTTCTTAATATACGTTTTTCTTGCAAAAATAAATTTAAAATATGAGATTACCACTGGCTAAGAATAAATCTTTTGTTCAGGTTTTCTACCATATGTTATATTTATACCCTGTACCGCATGGTACAAAGGGTATATTAAGTTTGTGCAAGTCGAAAATGTATATTAAATACAGAAGGAAACGTCGGAGACCACCCAAAGTTACCTAAAGTATGATCAGGGTGACTAGAGAAGTCGATATACCCATGTCCGTCTGTCCTGTATGAACGCCTAGATCTCAGAGATGGTAAGAGCTAGAGCGACCAAATTTTCAAATTAGATGCGTAATTATGTCAGGAGAGACAAGTTTATTTTACTTTTTCGATATAGGGGTAATATTATATAGGGGTGTTTCAGAGGACCTCGAAAAAAACCAAAGATTTTAGATGAATAATTCGTTTGTTTATGAAGATATGATATCCAAATTTGGCACTCGTAAGTTTTTTAGAGTTCCCAAGCACTGTAGCAAATTTTATCAAAATCGGTTGACTATATCATACAGCTCCCATGGGAACGATCGGTGAAAAAAACATGTTCGGTTCAAAATTCGTCTGTTTTTGGTTTTTTATGAAGGTATCGTAAACTTATTTGGCAATCAAATGTCTTTTGGTGTTCTTAATCAATATACCAGATTTAATTGCAAGCAGTGGTACAGGGTATTCCCAAAGTCGTCCGCGCCCGACTTTAACGTACGCCATCTTGCCGTCTTTTTATAGATAATTTTATTATCTACTAAGAACTTATTGTGAGGTATTTTTTTTTTTGCTTTCGGTACTCCTTAAAGGTTTAAGATATATTCCGACGTATTTTCCGGAAAAGTAAAAATAACAATCGTTTCGGTTGGGCTATATAAGATTTGGTTGCATAAATGAAGGATTACTCAGATTTGGTTTTAGGTATCTTTATGATATTTGTTTCATTGAATTTATCATGCCCCGCACATAAGTTTAAATTAAGTCAGATTGGACTACTTAAGATTAGGTCAGTTAATGTTGGGTTAGATTCTTTTTTCAAGGTAAAGTTTCCACCGACAATGGCGCAAAAGTTGTCGTAATGAAAAATTGTTTTTGGTATATCTACTTTAAAAATTAAATTCCTTTTATGTGTTTTGAAAAAGAAAAAATTTTATTTGGCATGAAAATTAATAACAACTAAAATAACCAAAAATTCCGCTCTTTCACTGCTTATGAATAAATATATTTTTCCCATTATTTCAAAAGCATTTATTGAACAATAAATTTTTATATTTATTTATATTTTTTGTATTACCTTGAATTATGTTCAAATAATATTTGTTTTAAATCTACAGTAACTTGCTGGCGCCATCTAGTGACACACACTGAGCGCGACTTAAACATTTTGTCACTTGTCGCGTTGTTCATTCTGGCGTCAAAAATTAATTATTAATATACGGCCACACTAATTTTGTCAATTGGTGTGATTTTTCAGCTAGCGGCAAGAAATTAAGTATTAATATATGCACAATCATACAGTGTGAGGGACCAAAACAATGATGACGATGACGGTGACAAAACACTTACCCAAGAGAGATAAACCTTTTCATAGCCCACCATCATAGGTATTAGATAGGGTAGTATTTAGTAGCGCCCGCAGACAGTTTGTCATTTTCACCTAAAGAGCAGCTGCTACGAGAAGAGAAAAGATACTGCCAAAAGTCAGAATTACTCAGCCCAACTAGCATACGACAAGACAAGCAATTCTTTGGCCTCAATGATCTGAATATTGGTCTAGAATTTCTTTGGTGACTGGGTTACTTTCGGGACCAGATCACGAGTTCTAACCACTGTCAGTTCTGTCTAGCTCTTGCGGGAGGAATGGCCTCCGTTTTTGGAGGTGATAAGGTCTCGATATCACCTTACAAAAACCATTCTACATAATTGAGTTTATTAAATCCTTAGGGTCGTAGTTCAACTTTCCCTAAAACATTTTTTTTATTGTAAAAAACCGTTATTGGGTCCAGATTTAAAGAATTACCTAGAGTCGTACTTGCTCATCTACAAATTAGGCATTTGGCAAAGTTCACCCACGAACCCATTCCTGGGCCTAACGCTGCTTAGCAGCCGTAATTCTAAACAAAATTTATACGACAGTTAGCTCAATTACCTCTGCAATATATCGTGCTCAGCTCACATGTCACATCTACTACTGCTGGTTATAACAGCAACTGCAATTCCCAACTAGTTTTCCATGAAGCCCACTATGCCTGAATCCATGCCTAATACTGTCTGCCATTTGGATACTTCGCCTAAGTTTATGCTTTATTTACGAGCACACACAAACTGCGGCACAAACGAAACATTTCATTTCCGTTCCATAAACAGTTTTTGCCCTTAGCTACACTCAAATGAACAAAATACAAAAAGTAGAAAAAAAAAAAAAAACTAAGGATAGGTCTGGAAACAAAAGGGAATCCTACTAAGAACCAACATGCAACACCTTACCAGATAGACTACCACTCGGATCGTACTTAATTTTAAGCAGCTGTTCGACTCGACAGTCAAAGCGCTACGTTACAATTTACACAACTTGAACACGCAAAATTGTTTTGGGAAAATGGTGAAAATGTGGAAAATGTGAAAAGTGCTGAACTTGCGGCCCACGAAGTTAGCCCTGCTGTGCCACGTTCTGCATCTCAATGGGCTTTAAACTTGAAACTTTTTAATTTGGCGTATTTCGACGGCATGATTATTGTTTGCACTGCCTCGTTGCCATTGTTTTTTGCTAGTTTTGATTCCCTGCTCGAGAACTTTTTTTTTGTTTTCGCTGTTTACACGCATAAATAACACCAACAACAGCAACAAGAGCCAGCTACGAGTCCTCGAATCCTCTATCCTAGAACAAACATACAGCAGAAGTTTATGTAGAGCTATTAGAGGCGCGCTAATGACTGCCAATTACGCTCCGCGGTCCTTGTTCGGGCCAACTTGTTAGGATCTAGCAGGCAGTTGGCTTATGGGGTGGCTTACAATGTTATTTTCGATTTCATGTGAAAGTTCAAGTTTGCCTTAGGGCCAGCTGATATTGGTGCTATAGCCCGTAGTTATTTGGCAATTGATTTGCTTGCCCAATGAATGCGGGCTTTAGATATACTTACTAACAAATAATCCTTTCATTGCAGTGCTTTTAAACTAAAACGAAAAATGATTTCCAAAAATATGCAACTTAAAGTGTTAAATGTGCAAGAAAAACAAAGAACATAAAGTATACGTAACAAAATATTCAACAAAATTTTGACAATGACTTTTAAACATAGTTATATGCATAATCCGGCTGACGCCTTGTATTATGCTATCAAATTGTTCTACATTATTATCTTTATGTGCCAGAAATGTAATACACAAAGAGTAGAGGCATCGCCCGAGGTTATAGGTAAGTGTGAAACTCTAAAATTCTATATATAACTTATTACTTATGTATCATAAACGTCGTTGTTGTTTTACATCAAATTAAAAAATTAAACAAAAATTACATTAAATTAAACAAAAACATGCATAGAAAAGGTATAACATACGCTTTTGGTTGCCCTGTTTAAAATAACGAGCTACTCAGGAATTTTGCTGTCCATTTGTCTTATATTAAAAAGGTTGAAGATACGTTCGAACGTGTTATGGAATTACCGCCATCTTAAAAAGAAGAGTAAAGTACTCGATTATTCTTAAACACATAAAGTTAGTCGAATCGACGAACATTACACTTTTTTGTTCTCATTTTCACTTTGGCTTATGCAGTCTTATAACTCAATGGAGTTATTCTTAGACAAACCGTTCAGTGTAAGTTTTCCATCTCGTGAAGATTGGGACAATGGTATACTAGACTGTAATGCGAGATTACCATCTTTACGGATGGATCTAAGCCAGTGGTCGGCACAAAATACACTTACATTTTTTTCTTGCGTATGAATTGAAGTTTTCTCTGCCGCAGTGACGTATTGCGAGAAAATTTTAGTTTTGTGTAGAACACATGACGTGTGTCGACGTCGCTAAACCCTATGCACGCAAGATAGGGCCGAGCTGACCACTGATCTAAACTCAATGATCAAGTAGGAGGGGGTGTCTATTCGGAGCCGTTGGGCATCAACGAATCCTTCCGTTTACCATTTAGCATCCGTTTATCATTGTTATGTTTTTCAAGCAGAATTCATAGCTATAATGGATAGAATTCTTGCCATTAAGAAGCGCGTGTTAACCGAAAGGAAGATTCAGATCTGTTCTGACAGTCAGGCTACATCAAAATCATTACAATCAGTTAGGCTCACATTCAAAACAGTGATGGAATGTTACGAGCTTCTATAAGATGTTACAAAATTCTTTACTATCAGCCTGCTTTGGGTACCTGGGTACCGAGATTACGTGGGCAATTGCAGAGCAGATGAGTTAGCTAGGCAGGGCACAACGTTATCACTTTAGCTAGACTTATTTTTCTGTTGCACGTGTGATCAAGTTATCTACTGCATTTGGGTTTCTTTTTGCATACGGTATGCGCTGGGTTTTCTTTTTCATTTTTCAAAAATGCCTCTTCCACTCACTTGTACAGAAGTTACAGTGACAAAAATCTACACAGAAAAATCTACAAAGAATCTAACCATCGCAAACGTGGTCTACTTCTCGTTCTTCTTTCAGCTGGTTTAGTTGTTAAGATTTTCCGTTGAGTGCTATTTTCTTCTTTTCCCATAACATGACCAGCCCATGTAAGATGTAAAAGTTTTATGTAGGTTAGTCATTGTAGAGATAATATATCTCGTGGTTATAACGAATTCTCCATCCTTCTTCATATACTGGTCTGTATAATTTTTGTTACTTGATTTAGAGCCTTTGCAATATTAAAGCTCCAAAATGGTTGACCAAAGATATATAATAGATTAAAATATATAGCTTCCTATGAAAACATACAAAAATGGCCATCAAAATTAAGTTTCGGCCCTAGAACTCGAAATTCCTTTAGGGTTTCATTACCCTCATCTAGCACTTTAATTCAGAACTGGTATCATTCCGCCCGCAGGATAATTGTTTCACTGTGTACATAGCCACCTTTAAGTATCCACACATCCGTAATGCAGTTGCCACTTTAATCAACAATCATTTAGCAATTAATAACCAATTACAAATATCCTGCAGCATGTCGCTTTAATGATTACTCACAGCATCCTCATCTCTTGCAGTTGATCCCAAGTTCAGTTCTCCAATTATGAATGCGACAGCACCAGTGGGACGTGATGTCTTTCTAACGTGCGTTGTGCAGGATCTGGGCTCATATAAGGTACGTTAAAGCAAAAGTCACCCCATGAAAGCAATCTGTTAATTTCAGCACATCAAATCAAAGGAGAAGAGGAACCAGCACCGAAACCAACTCTCCAAGCTCAATTACACACTCAATAAACAGCCACAAAAACCGAACCATTCGCATTAATATTCATTAACATTTTACCCAACTGAATATGTTTAATCTCAAAGAACAAATCTCGACACCCAAAACAAAACAGAGCTGACAATAACCACATTGGGGGAGGGGTAGTAGACAACAACAACAACATCGAAGGGAAGTGAAAATAAAAACATAAATAAGGATACGAACTGCGTAACAATAACAAAGGCGAAAATCACATAAAAAGTAATTGAAATATGAATGGAGCAGTTGTTGAGCGGCACTGTCTGGCAACGCTGGGGGAAACGCTGACACGCTTCATCATCATTTGGGTCTGTTGAATGGCTGTGGAAGTGGTGGCTGCTGGGTGGTGGGTGGCTGATATGCTTTGTGACAACAATAAATGCATATTTATAAACAGCAAGCAGCGGGATACAGGTGCCTTTGCCTTTGCCTTTGAGCTGCACCCTGCTCCAAAAGTATGCCAGCCAACTCTGGCAACCCCCAAAATGCGACTCTGCACAATTAAACGTTTCTCTGTTTAGAGATAATTGAGCAGGCACTTGGGTATAATTACTTATTTTATGCTGACGGCTTATATTATTTAATATATTGTCGGTCTTGTAGACCCGGAAAGTTGAATTCTATTTTGTCTGCGCCTAAATAATTCATTAGCCATCATTTGTAGCTTATATTGTTATGAATTAGCCGAGTATCAGACATAACTATAACATTTAATTTAGAATATCAAATGCCCGGAATTGTTTCATGTGTTGACATGTAAGCTTAGAGCGTCCTGTGTAAAGCAAATCCTGCTTGCTGGGATACCTCCATACAAAAATTATTCACATGCAAAGTGCCATGAAGGGGGGTCATTTATTTTATAGAAATATTTCTGTTTCAGTTTTCGTTTGCACGCTGCGTGCTTTATCGCATAATAATTTACCAAGGTAATTGTACAATTACGGCCGTACGTGTAGAAGTCCTTATATATTGTACTACAGTATATGCGTGTAACCTAATACGCCTAATATACAAGCGTGTTAGCCAAAGAGAAAACCCTAGTTTTTTTTTGTGAGTGGTTCTTAGAAACTATTTTCAGTTAATTTGACTACATTGCATGCAAGTTTTAAATAATTTGCGTAAATAACTGGCTGGTATCGAATAACATAGTTATCTGGAAAGAATTTTGTTTGTGAAACGAAAGGATTTAAATACTTTTGGGTTTTAGATTTCACAAGTTATAATTAAGTCATTAAAGACAAAATTTCGCTAGTTAAGTGGCAGTTCTTTCTGAGAATTTAAATGATTAGTGTTTTAATTTGCCAAATATATGGGCCGCTTACGAGACAATATTTATCTGGACCTTACAACGTAGATACGGGATTTCAGCTTGGAGCTTTCCTGCAATAGGTAATTATGGTGCGTGACCGCGATAGAGGAACCAGACTGACTATTAAGGCTATCGAGAGAAAAATAGGGGCTCTGCGGTTTTTGCCAACCGGTGCTAAACGCATTCCCGAAAACTTAAGAAATAAAAAGTTTTATGATAGGAGTTATTTGTGATTTTAAAATACAAATTTCTATTTAATTATAAATATATTTGAAAAATGAAATTTAAAGATTAGTTAGTCTTAGTTTCTAGAGTGTATATTCGATTCGAATTCGATTTTTTACTTATATTCAAAAATATTAAAGTTAGTAGATGTAAATTAATTTAAAACACTTTTTGCTAAGATTTTTTAGCCTATAACTCCTTTTTGTGATCCCTGGTATAAAATCTACAGGTTAAAACACAATTAAATCAGAATTGCTTTAGGTGAAGCAATTTGTCAATATAATTTATATTATACATGCTATCTTATTTATTTTGGCCATTTATATATTATATATATCATAATATAATAGTATATATCTAAAACATGTAGTCATGCATAAAGCACACATAAGTACACATTGACGAAGAAGAGTGAAAATAGATAGAGAGCAGAGAGAAGGCGTAAAAATGTAGGTTCGATGCTGAGTATGTTAAAAGAAGCCGTTTTGTGGTAAATAACCTCAAACAAATCGTAGACGTGATTATTACAATTCTATCCCCGGATTTACGATTCTACGCAGCAAATTACTTGGAAATGACCTTATAGCTTTCCAACAAACGACTTGACCCCGGCATTTGTAGGCTCTAGAATGTTTTGAAAAATTTGTTCAACAAATGTAAAGTCAAAAAATGGGTGTCTATCAAATTTAGAGATCATAATAATCTCAATCTGGTACAAAAATGTACGTACTTGGAAAAAGGGGATTTCGATAAAAGCAAATCTATGTAGTCGATATATATTTTAAAATTTAAGACATAAAAAGTTTTATTATACGAGTTATTTGTGATTTTAAGATACAAATTGCTATTTAATTATAAAAAAATTTGAAAAATGAAATTTAAAGATTAGTTAGTCTTAGTTTCTATAGTAAAGGTTAGAACACAATTAAATCAGAATTGCTTTAGGTGAACCAATTCGTCAATATAATTTTTATTATACATGCTTATCGTCTTGCAAACATAAAGTTCAATTAAAGAGAATTTTGCTAGCGACGGAATAGGCACTAAGTTGTTCTTTGAAAACATTTTTTTGAAGTTAAATATTTTTTCCAATTTTTTATTAATTCAATTTTTTTTTTTCCTTGTTTTACTCCTCTTGAAAGCTTAGGGCCTCTACAAGAGATTTCCATCGAACTCTAGGTGTAACCCATGTTCGCCGCCAGGTTGCTTTTGGTCGTCCTTCTCGTCTGCTTCCTTGGGGATTCCAGTCTAGTGCCATCCTAACAGTGATGCTTGGTTCTTTTCTGAGAGCCTGACCTATCCATGTCCAATTACGTTTCCTGATTTCGAGGTTGATAGAGGACTCACAAGTGATGCGCCATAGTTCGGCAATTGATAATCTGTTTGGCCAGAACATCCCGCATATAATTCGCAGCTGAAAGCCTACAATTTTCCTGTGGTCAACCACGTCTCGCTCCCGTATAGCAGAATGGACTTAACACATGCATTGAAGATTCGGCTTAACTGCCCGTTTCTCCATATGCGGTATAGTCTCCCAAATGCTGATCGATTTTTGGTGAGTCGGCTTGAAAAGTCTTCATTAACACCACCACTACTGGAGATAATGGTGCCAAGGTATGGGAAGCTGTCGACGAACTCGATTGGATTCCCTTCTATGGTGATGTTTCCTTGGCTGGTATGATTAAAGCGCATTGCTTTTGTTTTTGCTGCGTTAATCTCTACTGGCTAGTTTCACGAGGTCATCTACTTTGGTCTGCATGTCACATAGTCTATGCGAGGTCAGACAGATGTCGTCCGCGTAGTCCAAGTCTTCAAGGTGTCTGGTGAAGCTCCATGTGATGCCACGCTTAGCCTTGCATATCTCTTTCATGAACTCAACGACAGCCTTGCTTAAAGCCGTTGTTCGTTTGGAATGGTACACTTTTTCTTGTGCAGTATCGCCAGGTCGGCGTCATCGTACATCGCTTTTATTATTGCTATGATGTTGAGTGGTACTCCTTTCCTTGCAAATGCTCGCCATATTAGAGTAGAGAGCCTCCTTGAAATCGATGAACAGGAGGTACAGCGGAGCTCGCCATTCTACAGATTTAAACCATTAACTCTATTAAATTTTTCCAAGAACGATAGGCGGGTATTGATTAAATTCAATAAGCTCCATTTACAACTTGCGTTCTTCGCTATTGAGGTGTTTCTAAAGCAGAACGGATACGGCTGCATCAATACCCAAATCTACAGCATCCTTGACCCTATGAGGACACGTTTTTATTAGAAATCGATTAACAAGGCTTCATTTTATTAAAAATACTTTAAACGTATTATAATAGATTACAAGTAAGTCAACTATTGCAAAGATTTAATTTAGTTAACTTAATCAGCTTACATTGTTGTTATTCGCTTTTAAAATATTGGCAGTATTTAAAAAGATTTTAATACAAAACTAAAAACAAATGTCCACAAGACATTTGATACAACTGCAAACTATCTGTAAAGTTAAACATTCACTTTTATTCCTTTAACTCCTTAAGGAGCATAGGGCCTCTGTAAAACATCTAAATCGTATTCGGATTTTGTGCCAATTACTTCACCTCCCTCCAAGAACGTCCTGATTCTTCAGCTTCTTTCAAAACAGTTCGGCGCCATGTTGTTCTGGGTCTCCCTCGTCTTCTGTTGCCCTGCGGGTTAAACATTAGTCAACAATAAACTCAAAGTTCAGTGTAAAACTAAATTGGCATTTACTACAAACAATTGAATGTTTCAAGACTATTTTAAACCCACCCTTTCATATTTTAAATATAGCGTTTCCGGTTTTCAGGAACAAACACAAAACAATATTTAACTTTAAGCAATAAATCAATAAGTTTTTTATATTCCCTTATAAACTACTTAAGCGTAAACTTATGCCACCCCGAGCTAATTACAGCGCACTCTAAAATCGAGACTCGTCTAATTTTAATTGCGCTCACACTCTTTAATTATCCTCTTGTTTTTCTTTTTTTGTACTATCTGCAGGTTGCGTGGCTTCGAGTCGATACTCAAACTATATTGACCATACAAAACCATGTTATAACGAAAAACCAACGCATTGGCATAGCCAACTCGGAGCACAAAACCTGGACCATGCGTATACGTGATATCAAGGAAACCGACAAGGGCTGGTACATGTGCCAGATTAATACGGATCCCATGAAAAGTCAAATGGGCTACCTAGACGTTGTGGGTAAGTAGTTCCAAGTTCTACACTTGACCCTTTCCTTTTTGCACAAAATTTCAGGCATACAAAAGTCAAACAATCATACGCCTCGTTGCCATAGCAGCCATTGTTCGATTTGTGTTCAGGAACATAAATAAAAATTAAATGTTGAAAAAAAAAGAATGGCGAGCATTAAAAAAGTGCTAACAAAACGTTTCCGCACGACAGACCGCAAACCCCTCTCTCTGCTCTATGTATGCGCTGGGTACACTTGCGGGCTTATACATTTTCAACGCGTACCTACGCGAATCCTGTTGGCGGCTCTATTGTGGCTGTTTAACATGTTTAACCGTCCACTGAACTGCAGAAATAGTTGATTTTGAATTAAAACGAGCTAGCATAAGAAATTAAGGATGCGGCAGCCAAAGGTGGTCGGTTCTGGTCACTGGCCCAGTCGCAGGTTGTAACTCACTTGGTCTGGTCATTTGCATCAGGCAGCAGCACTTCTACCAAACATTTCACCTAAATGCCCAGCTACCAACTGAACTAAGCCTAAATACCTTTTGCTGGCAAATCTAAATCAACGCGCTAAATATTTTAACCGCTGACAAACCCAACACGGCAGCCCCTAACCACTCCGGCTCCCTCTAAGCCCGGACAAACACGAAAAAGTATAATCAACTGTGTGTATTTGCAATGGATAATCAGCGGGCCGCAGCAACGGAACCTGGTTACCAGCACACACACACACAGTCACACATACACACCCCCCTGACAGCACGTTGTAAACCCGAAACCCATGTGACCCGCTGCTTTAGCCATGTGTTGATGATTTTCGTGACCAAGTGCAGTTAAATAGTCGACGACAAACTTCAGTTTGAGTTGGCCACTCTAACAGCATATGACTGTCGGCTTGTGTTTTAAATGCCATATTTCACACACACAAACACACACAGATACTCACATAGATACAAACGCTCACACAAATACACACTGCGTATTTGGCATGCTCGACATTTAAGTTGATGAGATATTCAAACAGTACGACGAGATTTTTGCACACATTTTTATTTTTAAATGACAACAAAAACATTTTGAACACCCCTAATGACAAGGAAATTGAAATATACCAAACATTTTTGAACTACAGTTTAAAATTGTTAGTTTTATTTTTAGATATATGAGAAAAGTAGTTATCGGCGTATATAAATATATGATGAGGTTTAAAATAAACAAATCTGTGAAAAGAATCAGGGGTTTGCCTTAAAGTTATGCAAATGATGAAAGCCCGCAGCAGAGATTATTTGCTTTCAGCCATAGCACTGTGGGTCTAGATTCACAATTAATGTATATTTTTTCTAAAAATATTAACAAATAAAGGGACACCAATCTTGAGGTTTTTTTTAAAATGTAAAAAAACAAATATTTCAAATGAATCAGAAAATCTGTATTATCAATAGAAACAACCACTCTTTTCCTTCACTTTTTAAAGATAATCCCTTTCAAATCTTGGCCGCAACTGCGCCGTATGACGATAA
Source organism: Chymomyza costata (assembly GCA_018150985.1). Lineage (NCBI taxonomy): Eukaryota > Metazoa > Arthropoda > Insecta > Diptera > Drosophilidae > Chymomyza > Chymomyza costata. Next base: position 981,113 of record JAECWU010000257.1, read on the forward strand.
CGCGTTCGAGCATAATTGCACGGATAATGTTGGCTTCTAATGCTTCAATCATAGCTGGCTTATCCAAAAACGCTTTAGGCTTCACGTAGCCCCAAAGGAAAAAGTCTAACGATGTGATATCACACGATCTCGGTGGCCAATTCACCTGTCCGGAGCGTGAAATTAATTCTTCACCGAATTGGTTCCATAAAATGGCTCAAGCGCGCGAAAAACATTCTTTACAGAATGCGAGTTTTCGTAATATAATTGCACGATTCGTTATTCGGGTGTAAGTCTTTCCATGATGATGGCAATGAAAACTGAATAAAAAACAAATGGCAAGTTGACAGTACTCTCGCGCGATTTATAAAAAAAATCGATTGAAAAACAGAACCTCAAGATGGATGACCCTTTGTTTCCTGCTTTCGTCAAAGGAGAAGAAATTCGGGCACAATAGATAATAATTCCAAATAACGTTGCTTTTTAGGTTTAGATTTATATGTATGTGTTCAATGTATTTCGTGTTTGCTGTGCAGTGGCTGTAGATTTAAAAATTGCAATAGAAAGAGAGCTTAATGACGGCTTGCATTGAGCTTTTACAAGCTTATGTTGCTAACATTTTATATACTCCATACTAACATGACTTTGTGATGTCTTAAGAAAAGATTCATTACAGTTTATGTTGATTTACATTGGTTTTTAGCTTAGTATTAATGTGTTTGTGTTAAGCAAATTTAGACTTATGCTATGTTTACATTGTTTTAACTTAAATTATCTTATCTTTAGTTGTAAGGCTCCATTACCCTTTATATTTTACTTGTGTTTTTCCTTCGTAAATATTGTCTCTCTAACTAAAAAACCGTATCATGCAGGCCATTGGACTTTTGGGAGAGCTATAAGCCGCGAAGGGGGTACAATAGATCCACTTGGGTCGCTGTGCATCTTTACACCCATTCCTAATAACAAAAAGTAAAGGCTGCTCAAAAGCATTACAGATAAAACTTTTCATAAATGTGTTTGCGAAATTTCATTCTCCTTAAAAATCAAATAGAAAACTCTTGATATCGTCTTATATTTATTTATTCATGCACCGTATAAGAACTTATCTAAACAAATTTTAAATAATTTATGTAATGCAGTTTTTCAAAAACCCAAATTTGTATACAAAATTTCTTCTTACATTTCTCTTATAATGCATTAAAAAAAATATATATTTTTTAATAAGGATAATTGATGCTTTCATTAAACTTTTTGGTCTTAACTTTCGCGCATTCTTTTGCCTTCACTAAGCGAATTTTTTTTTCTTCTTTTTTTTTTTTGAATCTGCCCCAAACCTTAAGCTTGGACACTTAATGACCGCTCAGTTGAGCTGGTACCCACAATGGTCTGGCACACGGAGCATAACAAGCTGTTTGTCAACACTACCACAATTTTTGGTCATTTACCAACCACATAATTGCGGCATATTATATGCATACATAGTACGCCTTTGCAGGGCCGTGCCATGGGACATACCCTTGGTATTTTTACCCGACATTATTACATTTTCATGGTTCATAGGTTTTCCGCTGTGGGCGCCAACATCCGTCGCGGTCATATGCATGTTACATATACAAAAATACTTTCTATATATATATATATTTTTATTTTTACCACGCCATATAAAAAGTTTGTCCTTTAAACAAAAGCGAACAACATCAACAACAGGCCAACAATTCATTTGCAACGGGGTGAAAGTGCATGCAATGGCAGTATCGGTGTCTTTCACTTAGCCAACATGGCGTATGAATCACTCATAAGTGGCGGAAGTGGTAGCCTGGCGCGAGAGAGGGGTTCCGGGAACCACAGAGTTGCGTGTAAATTTGACCAAAGTGAAAAATGCGCGGAAATTATTTAAATGAAAATATTAAATATGAAATAAAAGTATAAAAATTTGTAACTGTTTGTCAATGGACTCATATTACGCTATGAACTCATAATCTCTCTCTCTCTCTCTCTGCTTTCTTTTTTCATGTGTATGCAACCTGATGTATGGCAACACCATTTTACACATTTGTTATAAACATTATCTGGCAACCTTGCCGGCGACGTTGATGACAACAACTTTGAATGTCTGGCGACCTCAATTGCATTTATTTTATATATAATATATATTTTGGACTTCTCTGACACTCCACCAACTATGGCTATTGTTGCTGCAGTACCGCCGGATATCCTAGATTATCCTACAAGCACGGATATGGTTGTACGCGAGGGAAGTAACGTGACGCTCAAATGCTCCGCTACCGGTTCACCAGCTCCGACAATTACATGGCGACGTGAAAATGGAGTGCCCATCGAGTTGGCCAACGGAGAAGAGGGTAAGTCAGTCAGCGTATTTTGAGTGCCGGTCATAGTATGGTAGCATGCCCCAATCTGTTCCGCACACACACGTAGTATCTGTGTGTATATGCATAAGGTTGTGTGCTGAGCACATGCGGTAAGTACTTTTTGCTGTATGCACTGCATGAGGTTTTCCAGCCAACATTTTGGAGTACTTTTACACAAAAAGCTCCCAGCTGCCTCCATTCCCAATCCCTCATATTAGTCACTCTACCGGGCTGCGACCCGGCTGGCAAGACAAGCGTATGTTTGTATGTTTGTTGAACTAGGAGGCACCTGCATATTTCTGTGTCGATGCTTTGGTCGTCCTGTTGCTGATGACGTTTGACGTTTACACTGAAAGAAATTAATTTAGTTCTGAAGATTCGTTTTGTTGAAGTTTCGTTTTCATGCTGATTAGTTAAAGGTAGACAACGTTACGAAGTGAGATTTCCAACGGTCTCAGAAAGTTTTTAAAATTAATTTGTAAAGATTATTCATATTTTTAAGAATTTTTATACATTATTTAGTGCTTATAGAAAAGTGTTTGAATAATTTGTTCTAAAGCTGTAAACTCTATATACGTATTGTAATTAGTTAGTAAATGAATATTGAAAATATTAGGGTAAATAAATAAATTGAAAATGAAATTAAACAATATTCTCTTAATATTCCAAATAAACTAAAAAATCGATGCAAAAGAAGTATTCGATATATAAGCTATAGTATTACATACTAACTCCAATGCAAGAAAATACATTTTTTTTTAGATTTTCTTTTTAAAAAACATTGCGTTCTTTTTATTCGCAATTTTTATTGGATTCCGATTGTTTATCGACTTATCTATATGTGAATATTTTTGTTGACTTTATTTTCCTTTGACACGGCATGATATGATATCATGTAACATAAAAATATAGGTATTTTAATTACACTAGCAAACACGAAAAATGAACCTTCGCAAAAAGTGTAACTTTAAAGGGTAACTTTGGGTCGAGAAACACGAAAAAGCAACCTTTTTTTCTCTTTAGCTCCGTTTTCGAGATTTTTTCGAAAAAAAACATGTTTTGGGAAACTTTTTTCAGTTATTCGTCAATATCTCCTGGTTACCCTAAAAAACACTTTTATATGAAGGTTCTCGAGGACCCTTAAATTGGTAAACTAGTGTTATTTATTTATTTATTTATTTATTTATTTTTTTATTATTTATTTCATTATTTTTTTTATATCAATGTTTCTTTTTAAGGATTAATTATCTTTTGTTTTTACCCAACTTTTAATGTGATTAAGCTGCCTTCTGTGTAAACAAATTTTATATTATTGTTTAATAAAATATAACCATTACACAGACCAACATGGTTTAGTTGTTGGAAAGCTATAGGTCATTTTCGAAGTAATTTGCTGCGTAGAATCCGAACCCGGGGCCAGAATTGGCCTATCACGTCAGGATTTTGAGATATTTGAGGTTATTTACCCGAAAAACTGTGTTTTTTCCTACTTTTGAGGTTATGTACAGGGTGCAAAAATATATAGAGCGTAAAACATTGT